>NW_017547180.1:1180379-1235797 GCF_001854935.1 Bemisia tabaci
CCCCCCCCCCCCCAATTTTCAACAATATAACCTCCAAAATTACCGACTTGTCCGTACTCTCCTCGCACAGGTACTTTGTCGTGCTAAGAAAAAACGCCGCATGAATATTCGAGAGTTGCCAAATTTCTTATATAAAACTTGTATAAAACTTATTTCTTAATAAAACTTGTATTTTTGAAGAGAGTTTTGAATATTTTTCCTCAAAATTTTCGGATATTTTACATTAATTCGCGAACAAAATTGTCTGAAAAGTGGGAGAAAAAATATGAAGAATTTTCGCAGTAAATTTGTCTCTTTATCGAAGGAAATCTGGCAACGCCTGAATGCTCATACGGCGTTTTTCCTCAGCACGGCAGTACTCCAGCACGACCGAGTTTTTTTTCTGCGAGTCGATTTTTTCGCTGATGAGGAGAGAGGAGACGGCAGTGGCGGGGTGGGGTGGGGGGCTCGGTCGTCTACACTCGGATGATTGGGGAAATGGAGTTTCCGTGGTGCTGCGTCTGAGTTGTGAGACGTCGACGTCGAGGTCGACGTCGGGCGACGGGGTGATTTAACGAGAAATCGTAAATAAAAGGAAAGCCCGGTGGTGTGGCTGCGGCTGTGGCGAGGTATGAAACCTGTTGTATACATTGCATGGGGCGGCGAGGGTTGCGAGGCGAGTCAGGCCGAGGCGAGCAGTGGCGTGGCGTGCTTTGCGATATATCGATTGATCGGCCATTTAAACCTATGGAAAAATATCGATGAACAGGGTGTTCGCAGCGAACACCTTAATAATCGATTATTTACTACAGCTTCAAATGGGGAAATATCGATAGATCGCAAAGCACGCCACGCCACTGAGTGAGGCCGGGGCGAGTGCGAGTCGCCGGGGAAATCACTCTGACCCGCCTCAAGCCCAGACCCAAGACGTCCACTAATGTGATTCGTGTTCCGTCAATGATTTCCGAGCAGCCCGCTAAACACCCCCGCCCGATACTCCCGTCCTCGGGAAAAACACCGCATGAACCGCCAGCCGTTGCCCCATTGAAGGGTTTTCCGGGAAAAGGGCCGGAAAATCGCGTTTGGGAAAAATGGATTTCAATGGCCCAGGTGCGATACCACGTAGCTGCATTGCGATGTCTCAAAATTTCCCCTCTCGTTTTATGTTTTTGAGAAGAAACATTCTCTTCGAAAAAAGAAATTGGTTCTGTGAACCGAACGTTCGGTGCTCCATATCATCTCAAATATTCGGTTTGTCAAACTGAACTTTCGGTTTGTCAACTGAACTTTCGGTTTGTCAAACTGAACTTTCGGTTTGTCAAACTGAACTTTCGGTTCGTCAAACTGAACTTTCGGTTTGTGTAACCGAACGTTCGGCATAAATGGCTAAATTTCTTCCGTCAGTTCACTGAACCGCACAAAGTTCGGTCACACGAACCGAAAGTTTGATTCGACAAACCAAAAATTCAGTTGGACGAACCGAATTAGTTGGGATGATATGGAACACCGAACTTTGGTACAGACACCGAACTTTTGTTCAGTTATAACTGAGGACCTTTCAGGAGAAAGGCCCGGAAAATCGCGTTTGGGAAAAATGCACTTTGATGGCCCAAGTGCAAAACCGTGTATCTGCATTATCTGCATATCTCAAAATTTCCCCTCTCGTTTTGTATTTTTGAAAAGAAACATGCTAACCGAGGACTGTCAAGGGAAAAGGGCCGGAAAACCGCGTTTGGGACAAATGCATTTCGATGGACGAGGTGCGATATGATATGCATTCATTGCGATGATGACTCAAAATTGCTGCTCTCGTTTTATATTTTTGAGAAAGAATATGCAAACTAAGGATCTTTCAGGAAAAAGGTTGGAATATTGCGTTTGGGAAAGATGCATTTTGATGGCTAAAGTGCAAAACCACGTATGTCCATTGCGGTTTCTCAAAATTTTCCATCACATTTTATCTTTTCGAGGAAAAGCAAGCCAATATTATAGCTCGGAATCTTTACAGGATACTCTGTCAACAGAGAAGAAAAATCAAGGAAATTTTTACTAACCAATCACTTCAACTAGTTTCCCGAAGAAAAAATCAAGTCTCCAGACGCCACAAATAGAGATAGACAGAAAGTTGGTAACGTAGCCAAAGTGCGTCAAAAATCAGCATAAAGCTGAAAATCTCAATACAGAGGGAAAAAGCTCATATGAGCACAATTTTCCCTCAGAGAGATGTGCTGTTTCCATAAACTTCCCCTTTGTGTGACCACAGCCTGAAAAACTGTTGTTTTGAACCGAAGGTCACTCGGTCGCAGAAAGCAATGCCGGCGTGACGTAAGCAATACCATTTACAAACAGAGAGGGGGAGGGGTTAGAGCGAACCCGTCATACCGACGTCAGAGCCGTGAGTCCCACCTGCCCGCTTTTTCCGGGTCCCGGGTAAATGATCCGCGTTCGTTAAAACCGAGAGCCCGGGATTAGCCCTCACAACTTTCCCTTGATACTCAAGAACCACCTAACTCCACACGGAAACCGCGCACACTTCCGCGGTTCTTGCTCAGCCCTCGCAGCTCCACATGCAGAAATTTGCACTGCACCCGGCCCGGCCGCATCATCTATCAACCGGTTGATGGGTCTCATCTCATTCGAGGAAGCGCTGCCAACTTAATCGCAAAATTTGCAATTTTTCGGATGCGCTCGTGAGGAAATGTTGGCCATCGTGCGACTTCGGGGAAGAGTGGAGAGTCGGATTAAACTCATTGCTCATCGTCTGAACCGGAAAACCTTACGAATGCATAGCTTATGCCTTTTTTCATTCATTCTCTCCGTCGTCTGTTCTGCGATCGGATGCGACAAGTCCGGCATGTGTGTGGACAGGGGTTATTAGAGTACCTTTCGAACAGTGGCGAGGCGTGAGTGATCGATAATCGATATTTCCTCATTTGAGGCTGTGGTAAAGAATCGATTATTAAGGTGCACCCCGTTTATCGAACCTTTAGCATGGGTTTAAATGACAGATCGATCGATCTATCGCAAAGCCCGCCACGCCATTGCTTTTAAACAGAGCGCAGTGTGTTCCTGTGTTCCCCGGTGCCTTTTTGGCGAGAGTGCATTATCAGGCGTAAAAAGTTCCAAAAATTTGACCTACCCTCGCGATCCTGAGTTCATGTCTCTCGGTCGAATTCCCAACTCTTCTCACGAATAAATGGACGTATTTCTGCCAAACGGAACTATGTGCATTATGACGTGAGCCCTGTTACATATGTATTCTTATGGGTCTCAGGGCTCATGTCCCAATGCATATAGTTCCGGTTGGCAGAGATACGTCCAAATGTCCGATCTCATGACAAAATGTGTTATTTACATACGTAAAACCTGCTCTCACAGCGCGCTCGGGTGCTCTGCGACACTTGACTGCGAAAGTACTATACTCCCAAAGCCCCTCAGGGGAGTTGGCACTCCCTCATTTCCTCTAAAACTCCCTGTCACCACCCTTTCACTGGGCGTCCCCTTCGTCTCCTCCCAGGAGGAACCCAATCAAGCATCTCCTTCAGCAGCCTTTCCTCCGTCATCTTGTTGACATGACCATACCAGACAAGCTGTTCGGTAATGACGTCGAATACGATGTCATCATGATATTTTAATTCTCGGATTACACGATATAGTATAAGCTCGGAACGTAGATGGTCGGTTTACATGCCTCTCTTTACAGTTCTCTGATTTGGAGCCGTTTTTGTATTGTACATTTTGGAATTTTACAGCTAGACAGAATTTTATCATCGTAAAAATGAACGTCTTTATCCGGATTGGTCCAACAATTGGGAATATTAATTCCGAAAAGGAACCAGAGATGGGTGTGAATGAAAGAGTGTGCTCGTTAGTTATTATGTCGTAAGAATGAATGGGAATTAAAAAGCACCAGTGACGTCAGCGGCGACAACAACGAGCTACGCGGTTCTAACTAATGAGCGCTGTCTACAACGCTCTTGTCCTATGTCCACGGCTCATGAGTTAGCATACAGTTGGCGCTTAGTTTTGTTTGGTAGAATGTGAAATCCCACTTCTACATTGTTTCTTGTGCAGATCAAATGAGCACACCCCATTTTTCCCACACGTCTCTAGTTCTTTCTAGCAAGAATAAGTCCAAGTAAAACGTGAGGTAACCCCGAAACGGTGTCTAATCTCAATTTTATACCTCCCCCATTTCTTCATCGTCCTGTTCCACGGAATTGCCAGCGAATATTTAAGAGGAAAATGACAGCTTTTTATCAAAAACTTAGATTAAACTTGATTTAGACTCTGACGATCGGCTTGACTCGAGCAGTCATTTTCTAGAATCGTCATTGTTATCTTTTAATTGATCTTTGTGATTATTATTGGAAAGTTCTCGGGCGCGGCTCGGGAATCGCAGTCGGGAAGTTGCAAGGAACTCAGCTGTGAGAAAATAAAGAACTTATTCAAATCTGGAACAAAAGTGTCCGGAAAGTTTTTAAGTTGACACAGGGGGTATTTTCGGCAAGCGGCGAAATTATCTTTCGGAGGCGGTGAAAAGCCATCACAGGAGCGAAAACAGCTGCCGAGAAATTTGTTTTGATTTATATTCTCGAGGCATCGCGTCGCCACGTTTAATCCAGCGCCTATGAAAAGAAGTTGGAGAAAGTGAAAAATCGTAAGGAGAAAATAGGAAAAAACTCAGTAAAGAAAAGTAACCGACATTTTGTGTTAATATGGGAAGTAGAACACAAAGTAAACTAAACGCGCGGTTAGTATCCTTGGTAGTTATTCTCTGGGTTACACCGACCAAAGCTTTGGATTGACTAAAAAATTTGCGATTTCGATAAAAGCCAGGCCCAAACAGCCGGGTTCGAACCTGCAGGCCGATTATTGAAACTGATAGACAAAGCGATAGACAAAGAAGACATGGGGAGTATAGGGCGATCCTATTGGTTGACATGGTTGGTTCTTATACACTAAGGAAGAAAATGATGGACTAACTGTCGGGTCTTTGGTGGGTTGCCGTTAGTTAGTCCATTACCTACCTCCTATGTCCATTGCCACCTCCCGCTTCCACCAATAGGATCCCTCCAAATCCCGTTTGTCGTCTTTGTCTATAGCTTTGTCTATCAGTTTCAATAATCGGCCTGCTGGATCGTATTGTAGATATTCCAGTGCCAATATAGTCCAAAAGGAGGATAAGTAAAGATAAGGAGGAAGAGGAATAGGGGGAAAAGGGAGAAAGGGAGTGGAGACTGTGGAAGAGAAAGGATAGGAAAAAGAGGTGGAAAGTAGGTAAAAAGGCTGCGGAGAAGGAAAAGAGAAGGAGAAGAGGGAGAGGAAGAGAGACAAAGTAACAGGTGGAGAATGAGAGGAATAGGCGGAGAGAAAGATGAATAGGTGGAGAGAAAGAGGAATAGGTGGAGGAGAGGAGGATTTTTGGAAAGTGAAGAAGGAAGAGAGGGAGAATAAGAAGAAAGGAAGAAAATGAGATAATGAGGAGGAAAAGGAGGAGGAGGAGAAGGAGAGGATCGGATAGGAAACGGAGGGCAGGAAGAGGACGGTAATAAAGGAGATCATCCAGGAATAATGTCACGACCAACAGCACTAACGCACTGCCGTGCTACGGAAAAACGCCGTATAAGCATTCGAATGTTGCCAACTCTCCTTTCAGAAAATATTTATTTTTGAAGACAATTATGTATATTTTCTCTTGAAATTTTCAGATCAACGAAACCTTTCAGATCAAAATATGAACGAAATTCGTAGAAAAATTGAAAGAAAAATATCCGAAATTCTCCAGAAAATTCGCGATTCGTCGAAAGGGATCTGGCAACGTCTTGAGGCTCATACGGCGTTCTTCCTTAGCACTTCAGCGCACCCGTATTTCATGGCGATAAATCTTAGATTTTGTTGTTTTTTTATTTATAATTAGAATTTCCTTATTGCCTGCGTTACAATTGTTTTGGACGTGAGGAAACGGAACTGAACAAAATGAACTATTTTTTTGCAAAAAAATACTCATTTAAAAAACATGTAAATAAGAAAAAAAAGAAAGAGGCCACATTTATTTATACAAGCTACTCTTTAATTTGATTTTCGAGGTGCATTTAGTAGTTAATTTACAAAAAATAACACTGTTAAAAATCAACACTGCTTGCAATGTCAATTCGAATCTTGTTCGCTTAATCAGAGCAAGAAGATCCAATTCAGTCTGGAGGTAAGAAAGCATCGCCTGAAAAGTCCCTTCAATTTTGCGTGATACAATTTGCGCGCCGTTACGTTCGAATAGTTGTATCACTTGATATGGTACCTTACGCGGGGCCCAATTGAAGGCGCAACGCTTGGTCTGACCTATGAGCTACGCATCGAATCTGTACCGTCTGTACGTTGTTAATCTACACTACCGAGCTAAGGAATAGCACCATATGAGCATTCGAACGTTGCCAAATTTCTCCCCATTAAAATTACATTCAGGAAGAAAGTTTAGCATTTTTTTCTTTGAAATTTTAAGATATTTTATATTAAATTGTGAACATACTTGTCCGAAGAATTAGAAGAAAAATATTTACAACTCTCTTGATAATGTCGTATTTTATCAAAGAATCTTGGATTTTGGTGTTTTTTATTTATAATTACGGCTACGGGACTTCTCTATCCGATTTGAGAAGAGAGCGCGGGAGAGTGAATTAGCTCCAAGTGCGGAGATCGGGAAGCAGTAGAAAGGCAAAGTACTCAGAGCGCACTCTAGCTTGTAAGATGAGGACGAGGTTCGCTTCAGCGAGTTCTTGGAGAATTCACGCAAAGCGCCAATTTAAAGCTGAGCCAAAATAAGCGGAAGGCGGACGGAATTTTGTTAATTAATTTCGGAGGATTACGCTGACGAGAGTCGAGAGGTGAAATGCACGGCGCGAGTAACTGTCACTTTGTTTTTCTTTATACTCGCCCCTCCTCCGCCCTCGCAAATAATGCTCCAAGAGACGAGCTATCCTTCATGAGTGCTCGTTTCCGGAAATTGCCTCACATATAATCTATCTGGAGTAACCCAACTTATTAACCAGCAGACTTGGACCATACTGCCGTGTTAAGGATAAACGCCGTATGAGCTTTCAGGCGTTGCCAATGATAAATCACGAATTTTCAGGAATATTTATGAACATTTCTCTTTTGATTTTTCAGGGAATTCCCTTCGTAATTTGATCTAAATAGTCCAAAAATTTCAAGGAAAAATATTTATGACTTTTCTCAAAAATGAACATTTTATCGGAGGCAATTTGGCAACTCTCGAATGATCATAAGGCGTTTTTCCCTAGCACGGCAGCATACTATACTAATCGTTTCGACCGGATTTAACGAAAATTAGTCTTACACACTTTACGTTACCTTATCTCCTACTCATGTTTCATGTTTTCAATACGTCGTTTCCTGTACGAAAGAACGTAACTCCATTCCGAAGTTGCAATAGTAACTTGAACAATCCGATTTGGTGTGAGAATGATCCAGAACTATTTTTGTCCAAAATTTTGGCAATTTTTGCGTAAGATCACAGGAAAAATCAGTGAAATTTTCAGAAAGAATCGTCCAATAATTTCCACGTAAAAAGGCAATATGCACTGAAAAAAATGAGTTAGCGTCAGATGACTAAAAATGGTTTCTATACACTAACTCAAATTGTGTGATTTGGACACACATGATTTTTGGTTTCTGTACACTAACCACTATTAGTGCTGGAAACTAATTCCGCTACTCTAATTCGCATTCGGTAGGGTTGGGTCAACCTAACCTCAAAACTGAGAGAGGAGAAAACGGCTTAGCGAATGATAACTGGACAATACTTTCAGGAAAAGAAGATTTCTTAAAAGATGAGAGGTAAAAATCAACTGACCGGTTCCAAATGAACGACAGAGGAAAGGAATATCCCATAGGTATGTGCAAGTAGACAGAATTATCCTTTAGAGAGACACACACTCACACATGAAACGGTAGCGAATGTTCACACTGAATAAACATATCTCGTCCGAACACTTGAGATATTCTTTTGAAATTACGGGAGAACACGAACTATAGAAGTAAGCAGTAAGTTCACAGATTTTCGTAAAATATAAACTGAACGCGGAACGCTTTAATCGCAATTTAATACAGAAGATTGACGACTCCAACGAATATCATGCTTGTTTACGTTTTGAATCGAACAGACGATTTCTAACCTTAACAGGTTTATTTATGTTGCTTTCGAACGTTTTCAAGAAAGAGAGGACACTATAAATCATACCGGGAGTATTTACATTGTCAAACGAGCCCGAAATTTCACATTTTAATTTATTTTCACGAGCTGACGCGATTGAGGCTGTTGTACCGACGCCACTTTTTCGAAACTAAATAAATGTAACGGACAATGTGGCAGTTAGTGTTGAGGGCGAATTAGTTGGACCCGAAGGTGAATTTGTCTTACCACAGCGCTAATTTTACAGCTAGTGCTGTTTTCCAATTCTGGTTCGCGCTCTAGTAAAGTCAAGTCAGCGTATGAAGCGAATTGATTGGTGCTTCAGTACAATAAATTAGTTCTGAAGCCTAATTTTGATTCTACTTGGCGAGAACCAACCAAATTAGTTCTCAACGCTAACTACTTTTTTTTCAGTGTGCGAGGGTAACTTTAACAAAATTGACATTTAGTTAGGTTCTTTCGTTAGGGGAACGACGAACAGACAAGTACAAAAAAAAAACAACACAACGAAATAAAAGATTTGCGAATTTTCCTCTGATTATTACCCCATTATTGATCCCGAGAAGGGCTACAGAGGAACTAGGAGGATGAGAAACGGAAAAGCTCTACGACACAACTTAAAAGGTGCTGAATGGGACCGCCGCAAAGTTTACAAATAAGAAGCCTCGTGTCGTCCGAGGTAGAAACGCTGTAAGAGCATTCGAATTTTTCCAAATTTCCAATCAGAAAATATTTATTTTTGAATTTTACGAATATTTTACCCTGAAATTATCATACTTTTTAGATTTAATTTCAAAAAATATCCTCCAAAAAATTAGAAGAAAAACATGTCCAAAATCCCCTGAAAATTCGTGATTTGTCAAGGGAAATTTGGCAACGCCCGATGCGGCGTTTTTCCTTAACACAGCAGAATAGATCTCTCGCTAGGCCTTCGGGCCAGTCCAATCCTGCGAGATGGATCAGAAGATAAAAAATAAGTAGAAAAAGAAACAAGAAGAGACGTAGGAGTAGAGGCACGAGAAAACGAGAAAGTGGAGGAGGATGAAGCCCAAAAAAAAAGAAACTAAATGAATGAATAGAAGAATCTGAGTAAACGGATAATCGGCGGGTACGAGTGGTTTACAAACGAGGTAATGAACACAGAGCGGACCGGACACTACCCTGGATCTTTATTAGAACGAGCGAAGGTGAGACTGACAATGAGCACACGGAGTCGGGTGTGTTTTTGCGGCGGTCTTCGGGCGCCCGACAAATTGCAGCAGCGAACAATGAAGGAGTAACATAGACCAGGCGCGCGTGATTCCATGCCCGGAATGCATATCGAGTAATGCATGCATCGTCGAGTATTTCCGCTTCCAATTACGTTTGCGCTTGTTCCGCTTTCCGAGTTGCAGATTTTTCCAACGGTCGCCCAGATTCCGACGATAGAAGCGCCTTTCAGAATTTTCCCACAGTTTCCCGGCCCCGCATCGCTTTTAAAATTGGACCTATTTATGCTCAAAGAAACCATGTAAAAATGATTCGAGTACAAAGGGATTATGAGGCCTGCAAACGCTATGCACGTATGTCTTTTTTTATTCAATGCGTTTGGGCGCGGTCCCTTTCAACGTGCGTCCAGATTTAATCCTCCTGCATCTTTCGACCTGAAATGATCGGATACTTGAGGTTTGGATCCGTCAAAAACTCGGCATCTCAATGCGAAAGAATTCTCTGAATCCTGATCTGGGATACTGCTTTGGTCTAGCCGAGAGCAACCCCACGCTGCGAAATTTCACGTGCTATGGAAAAACGCCGTATGCAAATTCGACAGTTGCCGAATTTCCTCCGATAAAATGTTTGCTTTCTGTGGAGTGGTAGAAATATTTTCTCTTGGAATTTTCAGCTCATCTAGACTCACGGGAATTTTATTAAGTATCACTACTTAATAAAATTCCCTGAAAAAAGGAGGAAAAACATTCACAGAATAGAGACTTTTCAGGTATCTGAAATTTGATGAATTTCGTGTTAAAAAGGAAACTGCTGAGTGAACTGAACACGAGAATATCCTTGGTTCATGAGTTGAAAAATTATTGGAGAAGATATGACAAAATTATCTAATATGCTAAAATATATGTGTTTAAATGGGAAAAGCCGCCAAATGACGTCACTAGGCGGTGCATTTTCTCACTTTTAAATCTATTTCTATACTATTTCCCGTATCAGAAAAAAATTATGAAAAATATTGTGAAATCAGCGTTTTAAGAACTTTCAGATGAAGCAATAAAAAATTTGCATGTAAACTCTCCATTGCCTGAAAAGTCGTATTTTTGATAAAGAAAATGGGCAATGTCTGAAGGCTCATGCGCGCTCTTCCTCAGCACAACAGATATAACAAAATTATTTTTAAGGAAAATTATTGCAATTTTTCCTGAAAGAAAAACTCATTTTTCATCATTTATCGTCATTCCGGCCGAGGGCTAACCGCGAAAAGATCACTTCCGAAAACCCACTCATCGTTGACTGAGAGAAGAAGTTGAGAGTGTCACGCTCGCCGGAAGGAAACGACGAGAGGATGAGACGAAATTCGAGGAAACGATTCGCAAAAAAGGTGGAAGCAGCGACGGGATTTATGCGCGACGCTTTGGGTGCGAATAAATATCAGGACCGACAAGGGAAACTATTATCAACCCGGTTAAAAATTCCGGGTGCGTTGCGGAATTATTTCAGGCCGCGCTGCTCCTCCACTCTCCGGAGACTCAATAAAACCGTGGTTCACGGTGCCTCCATAAATCCTCGCTGCACCCGCCAATATTGCATCGGCTACCGCGTGGTATGCAGTTCGCCCCTGACTCATTGCTCTCCAAATGCGTGGTTTCACTGAACGTCTTACGGTGGTTTACTTTTACACTGCCATCAGTGTTCGAAACTCACCTTTGAGTTTTATAGGAGCCAAGAGGCGCATCAAGCCATATTTTTTGGCGCCATTGAAGATTTTTTAAGGGCCAAATTGACTTTTTGGCTTTATGTTACAGCGCATTTAGTGAAAAGTTAGATGCAAGATGTTTTAGTAACAAACCTAGTAAGTAGCTGTAACTTGGGGAAGACAAAAGTACAAAGGATGAAATCGTGAAGAATAGAAAAAGCTTTCACTTGTAGTGCTGAAAATTTCAAATAATCACCTGATATGAAAATTCAGATTTTTAGGGAGCAATTTTTAGGGGCCACGTTGGTGCAGAGCCTTCATTTTTAAGGCGCCATCACCGATTTTTTAGGCGCATTTGGCGCGTTGGCGCCTGTGAGTTTCGAACACTGACTGTCATACTGTGGAAAAACAGCGAGAAAGCTCTAATACGTTCGAATTAGAGAAGCGCTTAGTTGTTTTTTCGGTAGATGCATTTTTGAGTTCCTCGAAGAAGATGAGCCTGCCGTGGCAAGAAAGAACGACGTATGAGCTTCTAGACGTCGCCAAATTTCCTTTGATAATGCATGAATTTACAGGTCAACTTTTTGAATCTTAACTCCATGTGTTTGACCTTTTCTTGTTCGCATTTTTGTTTCAGGTATGCCTCAATATCCCTTGCTGCATGATAGTCGCAGTGCATCGTGTAAGTCCGTGTTTAGCGCTATTATTTCTATCGTGCAATTAGTAAAAATCACTCAACACTGGAAAAAAACACATTGGATCTAGAGTCCAGAATCTTAATAACATCCACAAGAAAAAGTACTCTTGATTCAATCAGAATCTAGCCTGAATCAAAAGCCAAGCCTCTTAATTTAAGCGGATTTCGTTTTGATTCAAGCAAAAATCCGATTGAATCAAGAGTATTTTTTCTTGCCCATGTTTTCAAGCGTCTGGACTCTAGATCCGATGTGGTTTTTTTCCAGTGAAAAGCAACCACGAACCAAAGATTCCACCGGAATGATCTCCAGGATCTCCATATTTTGTCTCATTCTATTGTATCCGAAGCTCTGCTGTTATTAATGAGTGACTCATTTAAATTTGCAGTTTGAAACGCCCAATAGTCTCCTCGGAGAAACACCATTCGGAAACGGAAATCATGAAACGTTAAAATGTAGTTACGTTCCTCTGTCCGGAAAACAACGATTGTCTCTGGTCTGATGCGATCGTGGACGTTTTAGCGAGCCGCGGTTTGCATGTGCAATATGTGCGTCCTTTAGAGCCCCTGTTTACCCGCGACGATGGGTTTTCAAGCCCAGCGCCACTCCCCCGTTGAAAAACCACACAACGCCCATGAATAACGAATGTACATTCGCGGTTTTTGCCTCGCTGCCCCGTTTGCTTCGATCGATCACACAGAAGATGTGAGCCACACTCTGTCATTTAAACGCTGCAACTGCAACTAATGATTACTCGAGCAATTCGTCGCTCTTCTGACGCAAGGGCTCGTCTCGATTTCTTCGTGAGCCCTGTTTTACATATGAGCTCACGCTTTCGGGGGCTCATGCGGAACTCGAGATACGCGCTTATGCCAGTGGAGCGAGCAAATTCTGCCGACAGTGTTGTCGGATTGATCGGAGAATGATAATTGAAACGTCATTAACAGAAGCGATCCATCCCGTCGATGCTTAGGAAGAAACGCAGTATGAACTTTCGGACGTTTCCAAATTGCCCTAGATAAAAATGTGATTTCGGAAGAGGTTATGCACGTTTTACCTTGAAGTGTCTAGAAATTTTAGATTAAATTGCGATCAAATCGTCGGAAAAATTGAAAAAGAATATTCAAAACTTTCCTATTAGATTCGCCTTTCATCAAAGGAAATTTGGTACTGCTTGAAGGTTCACGGTTCAAGGTACTGCTTCACGGTAGCATTCCGATTCCGAGAGATATATTCGATAAGCACATATGGACATTTTGTAATTTGGAATTATAAATTCTAGCCCTGTTTAAAAACAACGTATGTGCCATTAGGTCCCCTATGCACATAAGTGTTTTTCCAAAAGAGCCAGAATTTATAGTTCCAAATTGCAAAATGCAATCCATATGTATCAAAGCCAATGGGCTCTAGGTCCACGTTTCCTGTTAAAATGATTCCATTTCCAGGTTGATCCGCTCTAATTAGTGGTGTCGATAATTGATAAATCGACGCAGCTGTGGAAGCAACTCAGATGCCGTTTTAGGAAAAACGTCGAGAGAGCATTCAAACGTTGCCAAATCTTTCAAAAATATCTGGCTACCTTTCGATAAATCGTGAAGTTTCTGGAGCACTTGTGAACTTTCTTTGAATTTTATACACATTGTGATCACCACGCAAAAAATCTCAAGGAAGTATGTACAACTTCACTTATGAATAAAACTATTTTAATTAAAGGAAGTAGGCAACATTTAAATGTTCTTACGACGTTCATCCTAAACACAGCCACTGGAAAAAAACACATTGGATCTTGAGTCCAGACTCTTGAAAACATTGGAAAGAAAAAGGACTCTTGATTCCATCAGATTTAAGCTTAAATCAATCCGCTCAAATTAAGAGGCTTGGTTCTTGATTTAAGCTTGAATCTGATTGAATCAAGAGTAATTTTTCTTGTCGATGTTTTTAAGAGTCTGGATTCTAGATCCAATGTGTATTTTTTTTTCCAGTGCAGAATCGTAATGGCATGCTAAGGAGAAACTTGTATGAACGTTTTATGCGGTTCTGAGAGCGGAACTTTTTTTCTCACCTGATTTTTCATGTATATAGAGGATTCTAAACAGAAAATAACCGATTTTTTACTGTTTTTTTTCGATTTTGGGGGTTTTGGGGGGNTTTTGGGGGTTTGGGGGGGGGGGGTCCTATAATTTGTCGAGGGGGCAAATCGCGCACGGGGCATTATTTTCACCAAATGACGACAGATTTTCCGGAATTCTTCCTAATAAAATACCCATTTACAGACGAACCTGCTTCGACACTTTTTTAGTACGTTCTTTTACGACGTTCTTTTTTAGTAGTACGATACTCTGCGGTACTTCCCGACGTATGGCGTCACCACACTTAGACATGAGTCCTGTCGTCCGTGTTACTATATTCTCTGCACGGCTCTCCCGCGAATGCAGTCACATCGTTTGGTCAGCGGAGCGACGATGTTTCACGGAGCCCCGGTTTCAATCGCTTTTTGCATCGAGTAATTACGTCTCGTCGCGTTCCTGTTTTCGCGGCATTTTTTCACGCTGAACCGAGAATCGCGCCTCCACGGTTTCCTCCGCATATTTCCTCTCGTTTCCCTTCTTTTTTCTCTCTTCCCCGACCCTACAACCTATTTTTCCGCGTTTACATCACTCTCGGCTGCCATTCATCTCGGTCTCTCTCAATCCATGATCATTCGGCCGTGCCTTCATTTTTTCCTCCTCTACCGCTCACTATTCTGAGTCTCGACAACGGTCCGTTTGAGATGA
The DNA here is from genome assembly GCF_001854935.1 of Bemisia tabaci. NCBI lineage: Eukaryota > Metazoa > Arthropoda > Insecta > Hemiptera > Aleyrodidae > Bemisia > Bemisia tabaci. The sequence continues at coordinate 1,194,939 of NW_017547180.1, forward strand.
CGATAGTGTCTGAATGTGCGACAAATTATCTGCATTTTTTAATAGGCAAAATGTTTTATTTAACACCCTCCCCCCCCCCNCCCCGTATCGATAGAGCTAAGGATCCGGATGTCAAAGGAATTTTTCCGGAGTTTTTTGACCAGCGGAATTTTCTAAAAATCAACTTAAAAACGCCCCAAAATTCGGGTTTTCGAAAAGTTTTTCGGGATAAGGCAGCTGAAATGTGTTCTTAGTCGTGGCGTATCCGCACGGAGAAGAACTTCGTGCGTTGGACCCGAAGTTTAGGTCATGTGGATCTCTGAAATTTTCGGATTGAGCATCTGAACACTTTAGGTCCAGTTGCTGAGGTTTTGATCACACATCTGAAACTTCAGTTCTTACATCTGAAGTATTTCGGTTCTCATATCCGAAAAACTTCGGTTCTCATATCTAAAGTACTTCAGATGTAAGAACTGAAGTTTCAGATGTGTGATCCGAACCTCAGCAGCTGGACCTAAAGTGTTCAGATGCTCAATCCGAAAACTTCAGGGATCCATATGACCTAAACTTCGGGTCCCGCGCATGAAGTTTTTTTCTTTGTGCGTTTTATCCCAAAAAGTAAAAACTTTTAAATATATTTAAATTTGCAACCAGCACTGTAGCATGTCAGATACCTCGACGTTAGCTTACTTACGCTACAGATTCACCCTCATCATATCACCGATCTTGATTTATAGGTCACGAACGGCATCGTCCCCACAAACCATACGTTCGCTCGTAAAACCGTGGAACGCTGCAACAACAGCGATCAAAGTGCAACAATGTAAAAGCGGTGCCTCTTCACTATCGAATGTCGTGTATGTAAATGAGGAGCAGGGCTCAAAAATGGCGCTCCTCGATTTATTACCAGCCCGGCCGGGAGGAGGGGGGTGTTCGAGAGGGGGTCGGGGTACGGGGGTGGATCGCAACCCTTACGAGTTATGAACACATCCAGGTTAAAAGAGACATTAAAGCCGCTCGCGTTGGAGCTGATTATCATGAGTCATGCTAATATCGTATTGACGAGTCGGATAAAAAGCAACATAAACATTATTGCGCCCTCTCGACATCGTTCTCATCAATACTGCAAGTGATATCAATTTGCCCCCCGCCCCCAGTCGCGGTGGATACTCCCGCCAAGATTATTATTTATAGATGCCGGATGGCGCGACACCATGGTGACGATGAACTGCGGGCTGATTATTGAAATTTATAGACAAAGCGATAGACATAAGAGACAGAGGGAGTTATCTCTTAAGTTTATGCTTTTTGACAGGAAACCAAACAACTTAATGTTTTGAGACTTATATTTCCTCTGGCCTATGAAGAATTTATTCTCACATAATTTTAAGTCAGAGTGATGATTACCTACTTTTTTGTTGTGAAATTAAGCAGTAAAACACGATTCGATAACGTCTGATGTAGTCAGGCTCATCTCGGTAAATCCGTCCAAGTATACTAAAAAATACCTAAAATGTGTTTCTGTCTCGGTGAACTTTTTGCTCATTACTTTACATCGTGTACTCAGAAAATTTTGAGAGAGAGCATCTCGAAATGTCTTCTCCCATTCCCCAAAAATAATACATAAACCATGAACGGAGATGTATAGGACGGTGTAAATGGCGATTCGCACTTTTTGACCCAAGCCATCGAAAAGTTTTTAATAAGTGGTATGTACATCTATTTCTTATAATTTCTGTAGAGAAAGCGTCACTCAAGAGCCTTTCCAGAGTCGCCAAATTTCCCTCAATAAAACATGTATTTTTGTCGACATTCATGAATATTTTTCCTTGAAATTTTCAAATAGTTTAGATTAAATTGCGAACAAAATTGTCTGAACATGCTAGGAAAAATATTCACAATTTGCCCAGAAAATTCGGTTTTTATCGAAGAAAACAATTGACAGCGTCTGAAGGCTTATACGGCGTTCTTCCTTAGCGCGGCAGTTTATCCCGCCATCGTTTTTAGAAAAATCCTCGCCGCATGAAAGTTTCCGTCGACTGGAGTGGCAGGTGTGGCGTCGCGTCGTGGAACAATTATTGATACCTGTTAAATCGCCGAAGAACGCGTAGAATAACATTCCGAACAGGTTTCGTCCATTTTATAATGCTGAGCATCGATGCGCCGCGTAAACGTGCTTTTAAGCAGGACAATAAAACGACATAAAAGCCCCCAGCCTGGAGTGAGTGTGAGTTAACGGTTCATTTTCGACCGGGTCCTCTGAAAGCTCGATGGTTTTGACCGAGTCCGGCACGCACTATCACCCGTTCAGTAACATATCGAGGAAAAACGACGTATGAGTCAAATGGGGCTCTGGTCAAGCCAAAACACTCAGCTGCTTGCCTCCACTTCAAAATCTAATTGGGGAAATAATTCTCACAACGGGAAGTTCGGTAATCAACTCCTACACTATATCGTGCTAAGGAAGAACGCCGTATGAACATTCGAGAGTTGCCAAATCACCCCGAATAGAACATGTGTTTTCCAGAAAGATTATGCGTATTTTTCCTTGAAATTTTTAGACATCTTAGACAAAATTGCGAACAAAATTGTCTGGAAAAATTGAAAAAAACCATTCACAATTTTCCCAGTAAATTAGGTCTTTATTGAAGGAAATGTGGCAACGTCTGAAGGTTCATACGGCGTTCTTCCTTAGCGCGGTGGTACACAAAATATACAATTTTTTTAAAAAAAATATTAGATAAATGGTGAACATACGAATGACGTAACTTTCATATTCATGCTATTTTGGGCCCTAAAAGCTCCATGACCTGCGAAGTTACCTGCAAATGACCAACCTCCAAACTGACCGACAAGTCCTTACTCTCACATACACTGCCGTTCCAAGGAAGTACGCCGTATGAACATTAGAGAGTTGCCAAATTTCCTTCGATATGTTTCTTTGTGAGAAGAGTTATGAACATTTTTCCTCGAAATTTTCAGGAATTTAAGGTCCAATAGCGAACAAAATTAGCTGAGAAACTAGAGCGAAAATATTCATAAGCGTTCCAGAAAAGCTGTGTTTTATCAAAGAAAATTTTGCAACGCCTAAAGGTTCATACGGCGTTTTACCTCAGCACGGCAGTAGAAGTACTCAAACTAGGAATCGAATCCATGAGCCAGGAATTTTCATACATAAATACATTAAGCCGCTTTTATAGCGCAGCCTCGCGCTCTGCGACGCCCAATCGCCATTGCCCCCTATCTTCCCAGAGACCATCAGGCAACGAACCATCAGGAATTTTCAACGAACGGATAATTCCTCCATCGAGGAATGATAGGGGCTATTCAGAATTTTCCGAAGTGACACGCATTTTCAGGTCGGAGCTCAAGTGTATACACGAGAGTAATCCGGTATTTATAAGTGCCCGGAGCCGAGTAAAAAGGGGATTCTCCGCAGCACTAATTCCAGCCTCGCGTTAAAAACAAAGAGCAAGGGGCACACGGCACGCTCACCGTGAATAAATCACCGTTATATGAGCAACACAAAGACATGAGCGCTCCCACCCCCTCCCCCGAAACTCACCTCGGCAATAAGAAAGGGGCTCGCGATAGAATTAGGCGAAAATGTATTGTTCTTTTTTAGGATCCGGAGGGTGGCTTCCAAAGGAGTAGAACGGCAGCCAAGGAGATGAGTTGCTGAGCCTGTTTGACTTGCATGCAAACAAATCCAATCCCGAACCGTCGCTCCCCTCCCAAAACAGCCTAACTCCACTTGGATGTGAATCCCGCAGGCCGTGGAACGCCACGCTTCCCTGCGCTCAAGTGGAGGTGGAGTTAGGTCCTTTTGTCGACCGCGACGGAACGTGACTTATTGAATGGAACGGGTGGGAGGAATCGCGAAATGGAGTGAACGGAGGTTGACACGAATATGACAGCGATGCTCGCGCCCTCTTCCGAGGACTCGCGCTTTCGACCGCGAGAGTCGCCTCCAAACTCCGCTTCATCTCTTGAGCCCTGAAAAGCATGGAGTTATATGGAAAACAGGGTTCACGCGGAAATCGAGATACGCGTTTACGTCAGAGGAGTGACGGGGACGGGGCACAGAGACAGACAATGAGCCCAAAATCATCCGACAACGGCTCCGTTGAACGAGTCAATGACCCTTGAAAAGGAAAAGAGGCACCATGTTTTTGTGCTTTTTTCCAGGGGACTCATGTGGAAAAAGTTGAGCTTTCCGAGCGGCGCTCATATCTCTGACACCCGAACATTCTTTTTTGACGATTTTGGGCGTTAGCTCGGCTCCGCGGCATTTGAATGTTGCTCTTGTTCCTCGCGTCGCAATCAATCTCGTGAAAACCCGCGCGCAGTCGAGCAGAGCAAGGAGGAGGAGAAGAATAGGAAGGAGATGAGGAGGAAGAAGCAGATGGAGGTGAGGAAAAAGAAGGAGTGGGGAGGGAAGAAGAAGGAAAAGAGGGAGAAGAAGATGGAGAGAAGGAAGAAGAGGGTGAGAAGGAGAAAAAAGAATAAGAGGAGGAGGAAGATGAAGAAGAAGAAGAGGGATAAAAAGAAGAAGAGGGATCAGAAAAAGGAGAGGGATCAGAAGAAGGAGAGGATAAGAAGAAGAAGAAGAAGAGGAAGAGGAAGCCCTCACACTGACGTCTGAATAACTGAAAACGGAAGCGAGCAATCATGTTCGCCTTCGACTCGATTGATGCAATTTGAGCCGCTCAGGAGTTGAAGTAGTCGTATCCCGCATTTTGGTTTATCATGATCTTCGGAAGGCGAGTGAAAAAAAAAGAAAAAAAATATATTCCTTACGTTTCATGCCACCCTCTGTAATCTTCGTGTTTTCAATGACAAGTTTTTAGATTTTTTTTTCTTTTTTCTTCTTGTTTTCTTGTAATCCTCGCGGTGAAAGAATAATAACCCCTAAAATGGCTCTTTCACCATTGGGCGTTGCAAGATTTTCCCTCGGAGTCTGAAGGAAACTGCCGACAAAATTCAAGTCATGAACGTGTAACTCATGCATGTATTACGCATCGGAATAAAGTTATCCTTTGTCCGCCCATCATTTGTCCGAGTTCCGTCGCTCCTCCTTGGCGGAGTGGCAGTGGCTTTGCGGGAGCCACGGAGGAGACGATAAATCCAATACGTGCGCGTATTTTTGAATTTTGAAAGCACGAGCACGCTCAGAAATTGTGTTGGATCAGCGTCTGAGAGCGCTCCGAGTATTCCAGGGTTGCCATGTTGGGCCGAAGGCAACACTCGCGGGTTGAAAGTCACGGAGAATGGAGATGATGCATTTGTGAGGAATTTGCGATTTGACTATTGATTCTTATGAAAAAGTTTGCGAGAAAGACGATGGTCCCACTGGTTTTCTCTGAAATCAACTCCCAAGCCCAAAAAAATCTCTCAAGTTGGGGGCGTAATGGAAGGGATATCCCACGCTATCCTGAGAGTCCACCTCTACATCAAGACAAACCTCCGTGCAAAGATAGGGAGCAAATACATTGACAGGGCTACCACTTCATTTGGGGACTCTAAAACTGAAAACACGGCAACCCTGCCAATGTATTTGCTCCCTATCTTTGCATGGAGAGTTTGTCTTGATGTAAACGTGGACTCTCAGGATAGCGCGGGATATCCCGTCCATTTTGGCCTCAACTTCAGAGCGTTTTTTGAGCTTTGGAGTTGATATCAGAGCAAATCAGTGGGATCAGCGTGTTTCTCGAGAACTTTTACATAAGAATCAATAGTCAAATCGCAAATTCCTCACACATGCAACATCTCTAGTAGGCCGAGCTTAGAATCTGGCTCCAATTGGCGATTGATACCGCTATTTTAACGCCATTGTGTGTAAAATGGTATCATCGCCCTATTGAAGGCGCAGTACCGCACTGAGTACGCGAGGTTAGTACTGATTGAACGCGTTTAGCAGAAAGAAACCGAGCTACTTCAGCTATTGCCAAATGTAACTGAGCAATTCAATTTCTCACGTTTGAGCGGATTTTTTTGAGATTCTTGAGGAATTTGCTTCGCACCATGCAGAAAATTCACTGAAACGTACACAAAAATCTGCGCAACCGTTTTCATGTAAAAAATTAAGTTGCCCAATTAAATTTGACAATAGACAATATGGCTTGGTTCCTTTCTGCTCGACGCAGTACAATTACCAATATGAATTGTTGAGTCCACTAAAATTCATTATTCGATGTATGCAAGCAAGATTTTGGGACGAGAAACGCTGAAGAAAGTTAACCTAAACCAGATTTATGAGGTATGTATGGTTTGAAACTGGAGTTATGGCGGTTCGAAGATAAAAAAAAAAGTTGTTTAAAGGGAGAGCTATTACAAAATTTAATCCACTTTAATTAGGGAACAGAAACGCTGGATTGGTATACAAACTGACGCTCTTTACTAGCGCAAACGCCGACCTATTCCTCGAATATTATTCGTTACCAATATAGGCAGAAGAAAGCATTCGCTTTCTCAACCGAAATATGAAAATGCGCTTTTTTGATATCCTATCGATAACTTTTGTCCAGGTCCATTTCCCCGTATGGAATGTCTTAAATTATTCTGAAGCATCTTGTAAACGAATTCCCTTTCGATCGCGTTGGTTCCTAGATCAGTATCGAGTCCCCAAAACGCTATGGAAATGCGTATTTTGGGTGCTATATTGTATCACCATTAATGCTCATTGCATTAAATTTATCTAAAATGATTTCAGTATAATTTGATACATTCGGTAAGTCGGCGAGTCATTTTTATTATTTTCTGCCATGAAATCAATGTCTAACCTATTTACCGATTTATTTTATAGTAAAATTAGCACAAGTTGCCTCTCGATTCCCGTGTCGATACCACACTCCTCGAAATTAACCCAAGCACCTTAACAAAACAGCTGGACGTCGCAGCCGCAGTTAATTAATCAGTTATGAAAAAGTCGACGCCCCACTGAGAGAGCCCAAGAGACTTAGCCCATGTTAAACTCGCAAGCTATTAAATTTTTATCCTCTTCCGATTGAAATATTTGAAAAATAAAAATTTGTCGATGCTCTAGGGGATTCCACGTAGGTTCGTTTTTTGATGGAGAATTTGTCTCCGCAATAAAGCGATTTTACGGTCGTAGGAACACGTTAATGAATTGTTTCATCGGGCCATAAAACCTCCGCGAGACGAGTTCCAGTCGGATTCAATTGCTTGCAGTGGATTCAGATCCTCTCCGTGACAAATGAAAATATCCTTTTTTATCGCGGTTCATGTTCGAAGGTTTTCTCAAACATGCAATCAGTCTTGGTGCAACGCCCCTTCATTTTTTGGTGCATGTTAGTTTCTGTTCAATGGTCATGGTTGCATTCGGGTGATCGCGTAAAAGCGTTGGTGCAGAGCTTAAGATAATTGCGATTCGACCAAGAAACACGCTTGGGTTTCTTCTCCTAAATTAGAAGTATAAGAGTCAAATTTCCCCAAAAAATTGTATTGAAGCATCATTTTTTTAAATCGATGGTTGAGGTCGAAATGCTAAAAATTTCTAAGTCTCATTCTCCAAGTTCGAAGAAAAATTTTCAAGTAGAATTTTACGAGCAACGTAACGCACGTTTACGTTAGATTTTTTCTCGTAGCAACTTCGAAAAATATGGTTACGCTCCTCTTTTAAGGGAACTACAATGTGCAAAACACTGCTCTCGTATTGAAGCCGCGCGCGGCGTCCAAATCGTCGCCCAGCTGATTGCCGTCCTAAGTAAAAACACCATATGAGCATGGAAATGTTGCCAAATTGCCTCTAGGAAAATATTCATTCCTGAAGAGAGTTATGAGTATGTTTCCTTGAAATTTCCAGATTTTCTAGATCAAATTACGAACGAAATCCTCTGAAAAATCTGAAGAGAAACATTTACAAATACTCCTGAAAATTCGAGATTTGTCGAGGGAAATTTGGCAATGGCTGATAGGTCCCTCGGCGTTCTTCCTCAGCACAGCAGTAAAAGGGTGTTCCTTCACATTGAGATGAGCCCGAACAGCATAAAATTGTATGGAAGACAGTATTCATTGCAGAGTGTAGTTACACCCTTATGTCAGGAGGAAGGAAACGAAATGACACCCGGCAAAAATTGGGTCGCGAGAACTACCAGACGCTAATTAATGCAGCAACGGGGAAGTTTTGTGAGCTTGAGTTTTTGGCGGGCTGTTTCAGTTTCCTCGAGGGTCGCGGCAGGATGATCGGGGTGAAATGGGCGTCAGGGCGGGAGCCGAGTCAAAAGTTCCTTGATGGTATGCAGATCGGTTTTGGGTTTTCGAAGAAGCAATTTCCGCGTTGCTGCGAGGGAGCAAGGGTGTGATCCTGAGGGAGGAGGGGGTGGCAGAGAAAAAGGCAAAGATGAAGGAAGGGCGTCAAAATGCGACATATCGTCGCACAACGCCCCGCGCCGCACCGTTGCGTTGTGGCTTGGTGCCAGGGCGCCACGTACCGTATGTCAAGTTCAGTCTTCAGTGTACATAGGAATGCGGATTTTTGCGTCGAGACAGGTAAAAGGTTAACCTCGGTCCGAAAGTCGATTTAGGTTTGAATTTTTTTTTTTTTTTTTTTTTTTTTTTTTTTTTTTTTAAATATCGATGGGAGATCATTCGTAGCAGATTGCAGTCTAACGCTAATACAGAGAAGAACCTATTAAGGGCCGTTCAAGTAATACGTAATCAGACTCGGACTGGCCATAAGGCCAATCTGCCGTTGGCAGATACGCCCCCTAAGCGCGCCGAAAACGCTTCCCTCTGACAGATAGCAAAATAAGAAGAGAAAAAAAATTACGACCGAGAATATATGCGGAAAATTTCTTAAATGAGTAAAGAAAGGTGCCTTTACGCATGATAATGGTAAACAGAGGTCCAAGAACTACTTTCTGAAGCGTAAACACTTTTCTGTAAAATGTTCACCTTTTTGTTGACATACAGGCGCTTTATCATCCCACTCCTTCATTCGCTATGTGTAACACACGCACCCTTCATAGACCTCTTGAGAGACCTTTAGACATATTTCTTCCTTTTCAAAATGACTATTGATTTGGACATACAATAGCGTATATCGGGCAAACTTAACCTTAATTAATCTCGGAATTCAAAATTAAGAGGCATCTGAAGTGTATACGCGATAGGTGCAACTATTCGCGCAACATGGATGTCCACATTGCATATGCAAAATGTAAGACGCGATGGCGTGAGTTGTGAACTCGCATAGCTCTGCTCTATGCTACTAGTTTAAAGCACCATTACGAATAAGACAAACGGAAACAAACACAATACGGAAATAGAGGGAGGGAAAGGATATGCGCGTTTACGACGGCGCAGAGATACAACTATTCGTACTCGATGGACGTCCGTGCTGCATCTGAAAAATTGAAGGCGCGACGGCGCGAAGCGTGAGCTCTCAATGCTCTGCTATATGCTGTCAATGAGGTATCGCTCAGATTCGGAAGAAAAGTTAAAGAAGAGACCCGAATACGTCTTCCCTGTCTTCAGCTGTGTTGATACTCGTTCTTTCTTCTTTTTTCAGTTTCTTGTCTGACTCTTTTTTAGGATGGATTTGCAGACCCACGTCTTAGGCTCGTGTAAACCGCAGAACTGGCTCGGTTCTTTTGGAAATAATGGTGCTTGGATACGTCCTAGTGGCTTTAATTTTTTATGTTTTCTTTAATTGCAGAAGTCTGTCGGTTACTTCAATACGTTCAATTTTGCAAGTTTTACTCCTTGCGATTTATTAATAAACTTTGAGCCTGAAAATAGCGTAAACTTGTGCTGCTTTGCCAAAATTTTCTCAACCCCTCCCCTCGTAGGAGATACCCCACCAGGAAAGATCACATTACGCCCCTTTAACCGGTCAAGGGTCTGCAACTTCAGATGCGAGCCAGTCCGACCCTGTACGTAACGCACTTAGGGGCGGGAGGGGGGGGGTTGAGCCAGCCTTACGGTGCATTACATGGGGGAAGGGGGGTCTAACCCAGCATTATCCGGTGCAATGTGGTGAAGGTCCGTGGCGGAGAACGAAAATAACGGATGATCGAGACCACAAAAAAAAGACTGAAAAAATCTCATTTCAAGCTCTGTTTGTTACCAGATACCACAACCTCGGCCAATTCGCTATCGTATTAGTGAGAGTTGGTCATTTCATTGAAAAATAAATTAGTAAAGACCACTCATATTTTCAATTTTTAACCCAAGACACCGGTTTCCATCGTGTCATGTCTGGAAGTGCCACGTTTTAATGGTGAGAAAATCGCGGCAGAAAACCGAATGAACGGATAACCGGAGCACGGATAATCGGTGATTGACTGTGCGAAAGTAGTAAAAGTACTTGGTACACATTTATTTCTGTTTGGTACACATTTAGTTCTGTTGGGCACACGTTTTTTTCTGTCGGGCGCCAACTTTATTCTTGTCGGGCACGAATTGAATTCGCACCAGGTGTAGATTTCAAAATTTGATCTACGTCTATAATTTAGATGTCGTTCAATTTTGCACCCTATACACAGAAAAACATTAACTGAAGTTTTCCAGACAAATATGAATGTGAGCTGAATTTACGTCCTATTCCAAAGAAGTTCTCCTCCCCCTCCTCCTACATAGAGAAAAAAAAGGAGGTGTTTGCATCTTGAGGATTTGTACCCACCTACGTCATCAATGTAAACAAGACGCTCGTTGAGGGTTATGTTGACGCTGTAAAAACGGACCATAATGTCCGATTTTTTTTACTTAAATCAACTCTTTATTTAATTTCAAGCACTTTTTATAGAATGACTTTTTCCCTTAAATTACACCATTTCCAAGAAAATCGACAGGATAAAAACGTCGCTGTACCCAATGACGTCATCAAAGCTATAGATACTCTATGAAAAATTCCAAGATGCCCGAAATGCAAACACCTCCTTTTTTTTCTCTATGCTCCTCCTTTAACAGCATTCACGACGTCATCTCTTTCACCCCGACACTAGATATTGGTTTTCTTAAAGAAAATTTCCGTTGCATTCCCTAAATGTTGACTTTTTCCTTTATCGTTTGAGTTTTCAAGTTTCCCGCGGCTTTGACAAGGTGCGTAATCTCTAGATTTTCTAATTTTCAGTTTCTTTAAGCTAAGATTATAACACGTCCACCAAGCGCGATTGGAGCGCTGGGTGCAGAAAGGGCATTTCTTGGTTCCGGTGGCTTAGGCAGAAGCGGATCTAGCAATTTGACAACACCGGCTTTCCTCCCTAAACCTATGTCAAATAATCGATTCTTGTCGGAGCACCAGGCCCCTCCAAGAATCGATATATTTTTGTGCGTTTAAATGGAGAAAAAACAATGTTGCCAATTTTCTGGATCCGCAAATAGTCTCAGGATCTCCGTTAACGTCTCATCCACTATAATTGGACTACATTTTGGAATTTGGAAGTATAAATTCCAGCCCGGTTTAAAAACAGCGTATGTGCCATTAGTTCCCCTATGCACATAAGTGTTTTTCCGGAAGAGCCAGAATTTATAGTTCCAAATTGCAAAATGCAGTCCAATTAAAACAGATGCATGGAACTCCATAAGACTTTTACAGAACTTTCTTTATGACTTTACGATGCTGGAAACTAAAAAAAATCAGAAAATCCGCCGCTTTTTAAAATTTTGTTCTCTAAAATATAAATTAGCGATGGAGACTCAGAAACACCGCAACCAAGCAATGCTCTTTCTGCACCCAGTTTCTCGATTATGACTCGGACTGCGGCCCTTAACACCGTCTCCGCAACCCGACTGCTTTTGGCAACAGGGCACTCGGTGTCAAAGTTTTATTATGATGATGGATTTTTATGCATTCATACGTGTAAGTCGGAATCCGGGGATGCCGATCTCCATCCCCAATTTTGCGATTCCGGGACTCCGGCCTCCCCCCCCTTACCACCCTCTCCCACAGCGCGCCCTAGTTCCCGGCGCGTACCCCTCGCTTTGTTTACCCACGGTGCCATTCTCTCACCGCCGTTTCGCGGTGGGCGATACGCGATATTGCAGCTGCCGCGGCCTTCTCCGTCTCCTCTCATCACTGTTTTATTCGCCTCCCCCCCTCCCCCTCCCCCCTTTATCTTATGCCGGCGCCAGTAATGAAACCCCCAAAGTGAGACTCATCTCCCGCGATTTCGAGTCGGCGGGAATTATGCTTTTAGCCACCCACGCACCCCCGAGGGTTCCTTTTGGCTCCCCTGCATTTTGAAATTGGATCTTAATATGGGGCTCTTCCGTTCAATTTGAGGACATTTCGCGAGATTTTTCAAAGTTTTGCGTCCTATGCAAAGAGCCTGTCGGAAAAGGCATTTTTGCCTTTTTTCTGGCAAGAGCAGAACCAGAATGACATGACGTCAGGTATTTAAGGAGGAGCGGTGTCTGGTATTGTTTACCACCCCCCTTTGAGGGAGGGTGAGGGAGCGGAAAAAGGGGACCTGGCAGGGATGATGGTGGCCAAAAACTTGAAGTCTTCGGCCTTTAACCTAAGATTATTTTTCGAAAAAAGGGATAAAATGGAAGCTTATGCCAAGGCAATCCTTTATCAAAAGTTATGGCTGGATCTCGAGGACGGTTTGGCGATATAGTGTCGCAAACTGCTCACTGTTTATCATTTAAAATGAACAATGCACGGGTCAAATAAAACCTAAATACCAGTTTGAAATGAGTCGGAATGGCATACGGCATTCCTCCTACACTGGGAAAAAACACATTGGATCTAGAGTCCAGACTCTTGAAAACCATGACAAGAAAAAATACTCTTGATTCAATCGGATTTTTGCTTGAATCAAAACGAAATCCCCCTAAATTATGTTTTTAAGAGTCCGGACTCTAGATCCAATGTGTTTTTTTTCCAGTGTAGCATGACAGCATTGCCAAGATATCAATATACGGTCTATCGTGTCTTTCGTCTCTAGACGCATGCCATGACTTTCCCTCTCAATTTAAATCGTCGCTCCGGATGAATCCAGGATCAGTGCTGGGATCTCGGTCTGTCGTCCTACCTGAAACCTGGAAAAGAGTGTGGACTGGAGAGGGTACCTGGAGTGCGGCGGCGCGGCGCGGTGTTGCAGGAGGATAGGGGCCGGTGCTACCTGCGTGCGATCCGCTTCCCATCCATCCCGCACGTCTTTTTACCATTCCGCGGCGTACATGAAGCTGCACTCCACTTGTCTTGACCCGGTGCAAGATTCGTGGTCGCCTGCGCCGGCCGCCCGCCCGCCTCCCCCGGGAAGGTGCCGGGTGGCCCCTCAAACATAGCTGCCAATTCAAAATCCCATCTCCTTTTTTTTGGGTCCCGTCTCAAAATGGAATCAGGAATGAGTAGAAATGTATTGTTCATATCGTACGTAAAATACTTTTTCGGAATCCCACCCCCTCCCCTGTAACACTTTTGAGACGGATTTTCCTATCCTTTAACACGTCAAAAAAATGTCCTAACGCTCTCCTCTCCCCCGTAACGCTAGGTAATTTATGAACGGCCCCGAAGTCTTCATTCTGTAGACGCAGCGGGCTTATTGTTGAAGTTGATGGACAAAGTGATAGACAAAGAAGACGAAAGGAATATGGAGCAAGTCTACTGGCTGAAATTGGTGGTTCTTGTTTCCTAAGGGAGGAAAAATGATGGACTAGCCAGAGGGTCTCTCGTGGGTTGCTGTTAGTCAGTCTATTACCTAAATCCTTTGTCTATTGAAAGCACCCGCTTCCACCAGTAGTATCCCTCCATATCCTTTTTCGTCTTCTTTATCTATAGCTTTGTCTATCAATTTCAACCATCAGCCCGCTAAAGTACCTTTTTAGAGTGAGTATTGCCAATTTCATGCCTCTCTCAGATTGATCCACGAGTTTTAGACGTAATTGAATTTAAGGAATTGGTATGGTCCTTAAAAGATTCCAATATACCTGCAGGAATAGAGCATTTCTCGGCATAAATACCTATCAAAGTTTGTTTAGAACTGATCACAGATGTCAAAGTTTAAAATTTCTTATTACGTGGAGAACTCCCCTGCCAGTGGCTGCCAGGCTGTCACCTTGTTTGTTTACATTGTGACTATAAAGGCGCCCCAGAAAGTCTGCTAAATTTTTAACCCTTGTTCCTCAGCAAATATATGATTTATACAGGGTTCCCTCCCTCCTGGAATCTATCGATTCATCACATGAATAGAAGCTTTGATAGAGTAATTTTTTTAAAAATTCAGGAAACTTAAACATTGAAACATTCGCAAAAACTTCTCTAAAAAATGTCCAAAATTCCCCCGATGATGAATTCCCAAGATTGTGTAGAACCCCAAAAAATTATCGATAAGAAGGAGGGAGGAATCAAATAATGCAATCCTTAATCCATTGTCTATAGCTCTGTCTATCAATAACGACAATCGGCCTGCAGAAAGGAGACTCAGTAGATCTTCAGAAATTGATAATTGTAGTCAGGGAATGCCTGCAAATTTCAAGTAAAAATTCTCAAAGTTTTCCTTTTAAGAAAAGCATTTTCCACGAGTAAATTGGCAACATTCGAAAGCTCATACGGCGTTTCGCACCTCAGCACGGTTCCCTTTATACTGAGAGTCAAGACAATGTGAATCCATTTCTGATTGGTCCCCGTATTTTAGGTCTTCACAGTCTCACAAACGTGAACAAAGATTACATTTTCACCCATTGCAAAGATTATAATCTGGAATGGACCAGGAAATTACGGGTTCGGCAAGGAACAAACGGAATGAGAGAGGGAACGGAGAAAGGAATTTGAGAATGGGCCGATCAAAGATTACAAAAAACGTTCAATTTCTGTAATCTTTATTCCCGTTTGTGACTCCATGAGGGGGTGTTGTCTTGACTCTCAGTATAAAGGGACTCTACTCAGTACGGCAGCGCACGGATCCAACGCTTCACTCGCTTCATGAACAAGGATAAAAATACGATTTTCGGTGATGATTTGGCAGGCGTTGGAGGGATTTGCACACTCACACAGCCTCAGCAGCACTCTAGAGGAGCCTTTGTATTGGAGTGTTGATACCGGTTCGGCCTTGGATTCATCGAGTCTGCATGACGAGACGGAGTCTCGTGGTCGCACGGCAAATAAAGAGAGGCGTCACGTCCAAGAGCGTAGCGGTCGCGGGCGGCTTTCACAGTTGGGAATTAAATAAATTGTCAAAACAATGGCCGCCGAACAATCGCGCTACGCCGAAACAGAAACGCACAAATTCACCTTCACTACTCCACCACAGCTTATGGTTCATCGGTTCCATTCTATCGGCTCATTGTCGTCTTTTCTCGGGAGGGAAAGCCCATACTGATGCGATTTTCGTGGCCGGTTCTCAATGCCTTGTCCTCTGCTGACGGAAAATCGCGCGATTCTCTTCTTGAAAATGCTGAAAAATGTAACGGCGAGGAATATCGTTGTCACTTAGATGACATCGTTGAGTCATCGATTCATTTTTCTCGAAGAGGAGTCGCATTTCCCGTCAGTCATCGTAATTTTGTTTCTTCGCCTTTCAAAAACTGTAAAGCGCGCAGGGCTGTGAGTATTCAGGGTCGTAACTGTCAGCACAAATATACTAACTGCAGTAACTTGAGTATAGGTTTACTCGCGTATTTGAATTGATTGCGCATTCAATTTTACGCGCCAATCGGAGTATAGTATTCTGCCGTGCTAAAGAAGAACGCCATATGTACATTCGAGAGTTGCTAAACTTCCAGGTATGAAACATGCAATTTTGAAGAAAGTCATGCGTGTTTTTTTTGAAATTTTCAGATATTTTAGATCAAACTGCATACAGAATTGTCTGGACAATTTGAAGGAAAACATTCACAATTTTCCCAGTAAATTCGTTTTTTATTTGCGGAGATATGGCAACGGCTGCAGGCTCACGCGGCGTTCTTATGGTTGTATTTTAATTGAATGTTTTTCCACCGGGAAGAAAGTATGACACATTTGACCGAAAGTATAGTAAGTTCTATCATTAGTATACTGAATTTGTGATTACCGCAACTACTTGATTACTGCAAAGTTCAAAGTTTCGGAAATATTCTCCCCGGCGATGAGATCCCTTTTCACAGATCGAAGCACAATTATGAAGCAACCAAACTTTCTTGCATATCCTTAAGATTGAACAAGAGTTTTGACTCTTTTCCGGTGAAAGAGAGATTTTTAGTCAGAGTAGAAAAGTTGGAATGGGACGAAACACGCTAAACAACTATTTTGACTTTCCAAGAAGAGAAAATTGCATATCCATGAAATGAAGGAGAACGTGCACTCTCTTCTGCTAACTCGGAGACCTGAACGCAGAGTAGAAAAGTTGGATGGGTCGAAACGCGTGTTGCAACTATTTTGACTCTCCAAGAAGATAAAATTGCATATCCATGAAATGAAGGAGAATGTGAACTCCCTTCGGCTAACTCAGAGACTTTAACGCAGAGTAGAAAAGTCGGATGGAACAAAATACGTGGTACAATTTTTTTGAGTTTCTAAGAAGATAAAATCAGTGCATGTCCACAGAATGAGAACATGGTGTTCTGTATCATCCCAACTGTTCGGTTCTTCGGTATTCGGAATATTTAAAATAATTATAATAACATTTTTCTCAGATACTCTGCCAAAAGTTCGTCATCAACTGTAGTCATCTGTTCGGCCTTGTCTCCACGGGCCTTTTCACGAGATTTGTCCCAGGGAAAAATGCCACTTACGAAGTTGGGAAAAATATTGAGTTAATCAATATTTTTCTCAGTACCAAGTATGGTCCTTTTACTCCTAAGGACCCACTGAGAGAGGAAGAAGAAGTGAAAACAAATTGTGCGATATTTTGTTGAATACTCCATTGTTCAGGTTTGTTTAGTTAAAATAATGTGTCTAATTGTCAATTGAGTGCAATTATTATTTTAATCCCGGTTAAATGGACTCGACTTTATCTAATTTATCTTCCCGCGCAAACTAGTCGCAGGACCGTATGAGCCTCGTCCCGTGGAGACAGTAACTGGGAAAAATCCCAGAAGTGTCATTCCTGCGATTCGAACTTGGGACAAATCCCATGAAAACGTCCCGAGGAGACAAGGCCTGAAGTGTACTCCTAATTCTATATTCTTCCTCCGGCCACGAATGGCCATGTTCCCTCGTCGCTTTGCTCCTAACTATCAGTTCAAGTCGAGTACCGCTAAGAAGCGAGCTCGAACGGGGAACGGGGAGAATCTTCAACACCTGTCTTTGTTGCACTTGACTTCCTCGAGCTGAAGTGTGCGCTGCATCCTCTCCTCGCGTTGCAAGTTGCGTGGGAATGCTCTCTCAACTTTGTTAATCGGCCCGCGATGGTGCTCGTTCATCTGTAGAACCTCTTAAAGTGATTTGTTTGCCTTTGCGCACCTGCGCCAGCCCGAAATTTCCGAGACTAAATGGACGCCTCCGCCGTCAATGTACCTCTAGCATGAGACTTGTTCCTTGTAATATCCACAGTGGACAGGGGAAATATCACAAGCGCCATGCGACTTTAAAAAATTTCCGCCGCCATTTTATTTTTTTCCAGAAAAATTGTTGGCTGACTCTGTTCAAAAATTTCACTGAAGTTAATCGGTAGTACAGAGAAAATTCAGCAAAATTTTCGAAAAGCTTCGTTGAACAATTTCTCTTTAAATAAGCAAAATGGCGGCGGAAATTTTTAAACACCGCATTTTGCTTGTGATACTTTGGCCGGGAGGTGACGATATGTGCGGTGTTCCAAAATGTCCAAAAGTTTGAATATAATTCTGCGAAAAAATGGAACACGAATTCGAACAAATCTCCCTCAAAATCGTACTTTTCCAGGGGAAATTCGGCGACGCCTAGGCTTATACGGGGTACTTTCTAGAGTACCTGTATACAAGAGAGTATTGCCATCTCTGTGCCGCTCTCTGATTGGTTCATCAGTTTCAGGCTATCATGGAGCTCCAAAGCTGGACCAATGTAAACAAACTCGATCCAGAGGGCCATTATCGGGTGAGAAATGAATGATAATCATACTCAAAGTTTGTATTTTGGCATAAATATCCATCAAAGTTGAAGTCCAAGCAATTTAGAGGCTGGATATTAAAAAATTTCCATCACATTCAAAATCACGTCTAGAATTTTGCAGAGCTTTGTCGCCATCTTGTTCGTTGACATTGGTCCAACTCTGGGGCTCCATGATAGCCGACCAATCAAAGAACGGCACACTTTTTCTGTAGTAAAAGGATTGAGATGATAATACTCTCCCTTATACAGGTATTCTAGTTCTTTCTCAGCACGGCGGTTTAGCACGACGCGCGGCGGTGTATTGCTGCCGTGCGCTCTGTACGTCGTGCGCTTACTCTATTTTTTTCGGGAGGGAACCAACCCACAATCTGTTGAATACGTTTAAACGAAGAAATCGTAGGTAATGAGTGCGAGGTGATAATATCCTGGAAGGTATGTGCGGGTTTCCGGGTGATCCCAGCGCGTGCTTCCGGTGCGAGCTTCTCGCTTCGTTTCCCAATGTCGTGCCACCCCCCCCCCCCCNATGATCCCCCTCGATGTGCCCCTGCCTCTCTGACCCCATCGCCGCCGTCAACGCGACGCCCCCTAACCATTTTACACGTCGCTTAGAACTAGTCCACGTCAATCTTGAGCGGGAGCTCCCGATTTAGCTTGCTCCTTTTGTTCAGAATTAAAACTGAGACAAAAATGCTTCTGATTAATTACGGAGCCAGGGTTGCCGCCGGTCTGGAAAACCGGGGAAGTCAGGGAAAGTTAGGAAATTCACACAAAAAGTCAGAGATTTTATTGCGTTTAGTGTATAGCATAAGTGAGTGTAATTGTACGCATTTCTGCCAAACGCAACTATGTGCATCATGACGTGAGCCTCGTTATGCATATATTTTTATGAGTATCAGGGCTCATGTCCCAATGCACATAGTTCCGTTTGACAGAAATACGTCAAATTTAAAGAGGGAAAAATGAGGGATAAAATGAGAGTTTTGTGCAAATGGCAGGGAAAGTCAGGGAATTCGAAAATTTTGGAGCCAGAGGAAAGCAAACGTAGTCAGGGAAAAGTAAGGGAATTTGAAGATGAAGAAATTATGGCACGATCTGAGTTTTTTCACTGTGTGCGCGATGATTTAATAGGACGTGCCGTCCACTTTGTGTGTTACATGCTGCTTCGCGGATAAAAAAGAAA
This sequence comes from Bemisia tabaci, assembly GCF_001854935.1. Lineage (NCBI taxonomy): Eukaryota > Metazoa > Arthropoda > Insecta > Hemiptera > Aleyrodidae > Bemisia > Bemisia tabaci. The sequence continues at coordinate 1,214,072 of NW_017547180.1, forward strand.
CATTGCTTTTTATAATGGTCATAGTGAGTTCCTTGTCCCATTTACATCCCAGGAACCATTGTAATTACGACAAGAGAAGCAGGTGGGAGTCACTATCAGTTTGCCTTCAGTTTTCAGTGTAGGCAACCCGAGATCCCACGTGGCCGAATAGTGGTATCACTCTATCACGGTTGCTCGAGAAAAAAAAAGCCAGAATTCTTCGACGAGCGTTGCGTGGAGAGCAGTGACTTCACCTCACTGTCAGGCTGCCTTCAGTTTCCAGTGTAGGCAACCCCAGCTCTCACGTGGCCAAATAGTGGTATCACTTCTAGAAATCACGATTGCTCGCGGAAGAAAGCAGAGATTCGTCCAACCAGAATGTTCGGCGTATGGAGTGGGGACTTTACGTCGTACTTTCTAATTTTTGGGAGATATTTTGCTGTTTTAAAATTTATATTCCTAAATTGCTGTATTTTTGTATCTTAGTATTTGTTAAACTTATAGCCAAAGAAGTACAGTTAATAAATTTAAAAACGTAATTAAAATTGATTCACGTAAAAAAAGTTTTTTTTTAACCCAAGTGGCAGTCCGGTCCTGCTAATTCTATCCCTCATTATTTCTTGGACAACTTCAACTTTGAGAATTTTTTTGAGCTACGGGGTTTTAATTTTAGAGAAAACCAGAGGCTTCATCGTGTATGTGGCGAAATTTCGCTAAAGAAAAGGTGCTTCAGTTACAAATCTCTATGGCATGCGAGTGCTCCATGAAAATACAATTTTGAACTTTGAGAACTTTCCTGAGCTGTCGAGTTTCAATTTCAGAGAAAATCAGAGGCTCTGTCATGTTTCCGGCGAAATGTCTCAAAAGAAAATGTACTTTGATCACAAATCCCTGTGGCATGCAAGTGCACCATTAAAATGCAATTTTGGTGATCGGTTCGGTTGAAGTGTTGGAGTGGTCCGCGCCGGAGCAATATTGATCAGTCACACCGACGTCGGGGTCATTAAATCAGGAGAAGGGAGTGTTTGGTATGGGGCGCACGTACCGGACTGCCGATTCGGATGGATCAGTTTGCTCCTGACGTGAATTCCCAATCAGGGCACGTCCGCCATGATCACGTCCGATCAGGCAGAGCGCATCCAGACTGACCGGCGAACCAGCCTCAAAACTCCGCAAGATGCTACGCTCGGCACTTGCATGAGTTCACGTCGTCATGCTAAAGTGCTAAAGTCAATACTTGCGTGCATTTTAAGCGCTGATGGCCTCTGCAAAAATTAGTTTGATCTGTACATAAATTATACACCTACCTGCATGTACCCCGCGAAACATTCAGCAGCGGTGAGCAAATCCCACCCCCTCCCTCCCTACTTAATTATCCAGGGATTCTTCAGGGCTGTCCATGAGGAGCTCTCCCTAAATTACGTAACGCACTTTTGCGCTTTTTTGACCCCTCCCAGCCCACGCCTTCCTTGTAACGCTTTTGTGACCTAGATTCCTATCCTTCAATTAATACGTAAAAGCAAAATGGCGCAACACTCTCCCCGCGACACCCCTCCCCCTAGAGCTACGTAATTTAGGGATGGCCCCTGAATGTCGTCAGGCAATTGTTTCATTCTTGGTAATTCTACCTCCCCTTATCACGGGTCCACCCCTCCCGACCGCCATTTGAGAATCCCCCCCTCTTACACCCCTGACGTCTTTTGAGGACGGCTCCTAATCTATGACCGACCCAAAATGGGAACAGCTCAAAATAGCTCCTGAGACACTCAATTTGTCGGAATTTGCCGAAGGAGACCCCCCCGAACCCCCTATGCCACGGAAGTTCCCCAATTTTCTTTTGAAGTTGGGGGGAGTCTCGCAGATCGTCCTCATTGGGGTGTCTCTTGCTGCCCCCTAACCCCTCCTCCCTTCGTGAGGTACACCTCTGCCCCTTCCCCAAGAGACGTTCCGCTTTGCGAATACAGTGACGAAGCTGTATACTCTCAGTGAATTTTTAAGCCTAGGCACAAAGCCATAAAATACCTGGGAAAAAAATTTAAGCCAAGAATTTGGCTCGCTGTTTCTAAAAAAAAAAAATAATAATAATTAGAGCAGAGATTCGGAAACATTGCTATTGAAATATGAGTTTAACCGTCATTTCGTCGACAAGTCAATCTTCCTCAAATTTAAATAAACGCCGTGTCTTCGACCTGAGAAAAATAATATATCAAAACCGTCTTGCCTTCTCACCGCAGGTGATTAAAGGGAGAACCATCTAATCCAACGCAACGTCGAAACAAGCTGTGTAGGAGGACACGATGAACACACAGCCGGTGTTTAGGTCGCGAGCAAGAATAGTAAGTGATGAGGCAGGTCGCAGGCGCGCCGGCGTGGAGCGGTGCCCCGCGAGCTCCCTCCGTGACGTCAGAACTGGTTTGACCACTCAGCGCGGAGACTCAGACAATCCAGAGTTCGCAATTTCAGGAATTCTAATTTTGTGTCAGTCGACTTGAGCGCCGCTGTCTGTACGCATGCGGCTAGTCGCGTCGCGAACTCCTCGTGTTTTTGAAAGGCCGGCTGTTGTGTTTGAGTCTGCGCTCTTAATCACCGATCCGTTTGTTTTGTTGTCGCTGTGTTGGCGTTATCCCTTTTGTACTTCTGCCCCCTTAATTCGTGGAAATTTGGATTGTTACGCTTAGAAACTCGCTTGATTTTTTGGTGTTGTGGTGCAGTTTTACTACGAACCTATTCGGTTTTGGTAGTGTGATTTTCTCTATCATAAATATTCCCCGACCGATCATCGCGAAGCAGCTTTGTAAATTAAATATATTCATTTCCTAACCTGTCCTTTCAGTGCCTAATCTGGTGACAAGTGTTACAGTGTTAGTGTCATTCCTTTTTTGAGTTTAGGTTTCATCTTGTCTCCGATTGTAAACATTTGCTGATAAATTGGATAACCTTTTACCAGGTAAAATTCGAAAGTTTCTTGTCACCTTAGCATTTTATTGTCTCTGACATAAGTTGAAATAAATGCTCATGTGCTGATGGTTTAAACTTGTTGAGCAAACCTAACTTTAAAGCCGTAGCATCAAACTTCGGAAGAAAGAATCTTTAGGTAATATTCTTGGGCGAGTCAGAGCCGAAAAGACTCAACTGCTCTCACCACATTGCGAAGTTTCAGCTAAAAATTTGAACCATTTATAGTTGAATTTTCCTATAAAATATTCGGAGAGTTGAGAAAGACCGTTGTAATGCTATCAGTTGGCAGTGTTTCGAAATGCCCATTTCGTCTCAGTTTATGTTATGAATGCTTATGTTGTGTTTTGACCCTGCCTCCGACAAAGACATTTTTTTACCCTCCGAATGTCGATATGCATGGCTGTTAGACGACTGCGAGTTGCGAAAACTCCACTAGAAGTTCAACGTCTCTTTCAAATTAATTGATCATTCATTAAAGTCATCAACATGTGATTTTCGTAAGGTCAAGGTATGCAACGCATGATTTCGGTATGAATGTGCCTCAATTCTCAATTCTCAATGCGCAATGATGATTCCACAGAAGTTGAAGCTTATCTCATCAAATTTATCAATTCATTATTATCAGTGACCACAAAGTTCATTTACGTAATGTATGAGTCATCCCCAGCATTTACAGTAGCCTCATCTTTTCAATATTTTTTATTACTCCCCAGTCTTGATAGGAACTGATTTCTATCAATTCTATCGCAGTGTACGTATATTTTCTGGTCGTAGTCACGCGGGGGTGGAGACGCAATTACGCTCCTCTACTAACTGTAGAAAGATTTTTCAAAATTTTGATTGAATTGTCGGTCGTCTTGTTAGGGGGCGTCAGGCGGTCTGGTATACCCGTGAGATCACCCTTGAAATTTCACGTTATTTTCACTTGTTTCTGAAAGTAGCAGAAATATCATGGAAAATAGCCTGAAATGTCAAATTAGGTATTGAAATTTCATCGGAAAATTTCATAGCACCGCACGTGAAATTTCATCTTTGAAATTTGAATTTCCAATTTTGCGACAAGGCGACAGATTTGCGGACTTTTTAGTCTATTTTTCTACAGTCTCCCGCATCAGAAAGAAAAATTATGAAAATTTCCACGAACTCAGCTCACGAAGCACTCCTATGATGCGATACTTACAATTATTTCGTGCAAATTACCCATTCTGCCGCGCTAACTTAAAACGTCGTATGAGCATTCGAATGTTGCCAAATTTCCCCTCTGAATATGTTTATTTTTGAATCAAGGGATGAATACTGTTCTTTGAAATTTTCAGACTGTTTACATCAAACGACGAACGAAATCCTCTGAAAAAATGGAAGAGAAAAATTCTTGAATTTTTCTAAAAATTCTTGAATTTTTCTAAAAATTCGTGATTTGTCGAAGGAAATTTGGCAACGACTGATGGCCCTAACGGCGTTCTCCTGATCAGCACGGCAAAATTTTGAATTGTGAAGAAAACTCAATTTTTAAATATTTTTGGTCACTTCTCTTCTCATTAATGCCGGAATCACACGGTGCACTGGAAAAATGAACCACATTGGATCTAGAGTCCAGACTCTTGAAAACATTGACAAGAAAAAATACTCTTGATTCAATCAGATTTTTGCTTGAATCAAAAGGAAATCCGCTCAAATTAAGAGGCTTAGTTCTTGATTTAAGCAAAAATCCGATTGAATCAACAGTATTTTTTCTTGTCGATGTTTTTAAGAGTCTGAACTATAGATCCAATATGTTTTTTTTTCCCAGTGTGAATTTGGCAGCTGAATATGGAAGTCAACAGTCATCACTCAACAGCTGAAATTTCGCAAATTCGAGTTATTTTCATCCAGATTTGTATCAAATCAATTTGAACAGCTCAGGCACATCCGACACTATCCGATGGTCGCTGAGAATTGTTGCTGAATTTTCAGGCATCGGGCCGATGACTTCCACATTCAGCGTGTGATTGCGGCATACACTGGAAAAAAACACATTGTATCTAGAGTTCAGACTCTTAAAAACATCGACAAGAAAAAATACTCTTGATTCAATCAGATTTATGCTTAAATCAAGAACCAAGCCTCTTAATTTGAGCGGATTTCCTTTTGATTTAAGCTTAAATCTGATTCAATTAAGAGTCCTTTTTCTTGTCAATATTTTCAAGAGTCTGGACTCTATTCTATATCCAATGTGTTTTTTTTCCAGTGTATTATGGCTGAAAAGGCTGTAACACGAATGGTATTAGAATTATCCGATGAGGTCATCGCAGATGGCGGTTTCAGAGAAGGACAGAAATATTTTCGCTGGCGATGAATCACCGCACATCGCGTCGTCGAGTCGGTCAGACTTTTTTCCCGTCTGATGATGAAGAGAGTGGCGCTTGCCGCTCGCGTCCGGGGACAATAAACTTTCCCAGGTTAGAAGGTCATTCGGGATTAACGTGCTCTCTCTTGCTTTCCTCGCTTGCTCCGCGCTACGCCGTCTTTGTCTTCCGACTGACGCAATCCCTCGTCCTCTTTGTCTCTCTATCTTTTAAGGATATAAATAATTATAACCCAGTTTTAGGTAGCTTTTTATCTGCACGTAGGAGGTTTCTAAATTAAAGGCCGGGATATCGTCGTGTCACTATCGTCACCTTCCTGCCAAAGTATCGCAAGCGCCATGCGACGTTTAAAAATGTCCGCTGTCATTTTACTTTTTACAGAGTAATAGTCGGTTGAATCTGTTTGCAAATTTCACTGAATTTCATCGGTAGTATAAAGAAAATTCAGTGGAATTTTCGGATAGCTTCGTAGAAAAATCTCTCCGTTAAAATAAAAATTGCTGCGGAAATTTTTAAACGTCGCGTCGCATAGCGCGCGTGATACTTCGGCCGGAAGGTGGCAACTTCTTGTCCGTGCTACGGCGTTATCGCAGTTTTTCGCCTTCATGTTCCAGCTCCACGTCTTCGTTTTTACACTGAAAAAAAAAGTAAAATCTTTAATTCGTTGCCAAGAAATATTTTTTCTTGAATCAAGAATGTTGCCGCTTAATTTATTTGAGCTATACCTTTTTGCTTAACTCGGCTCATTTTTTTCTCATTCCTGGAATAATGCAGCTTGAATCAAGACAAAAAAAACCAAAAGGCGCCAAATTCAAGAATCATCAGGCTTGAGCCAAGCACCATTTTTTTCAGTGGGCGCCCCTGTAGTCCTGAAGCGGTATCGCCGTAAAAGTATTCGGAACATACGGAAAACATCTTTTTAACGAACGTGAAAAGATTATTTTAACGCTATGCCAGTTCGCCTTCAACTTTTAGAGTAGGCAACATCAGTTCCCCCGTGGTCGAATAGTGGTATCATCGTGAAATGGCACTCTTACCCGAATTACATACAAAAACTATCTTTAGGTATACCGGACGAGAGGAGGTGCTTTTAACGCTATGCCAGTTCGCCTTCAACTTTTAGAGTAGGCAACATCAGTTCCCCCGTGGTCGAATAGTGGTATCATCGTAAACGTATTCGGAATATACAAGATATATCCTTTTACCGAACGCTGAGAGAGAGAGCTGCTAGAGAATCTATTTTTAAACTAGGTAAGGCAATAAATTATTCAAGAGGAGTTGCATTGCCGTGTTTACGTATCGGTTCTTGGTCGCATAACGTCATTTTTATGTCATTGGTTGATCCATTACAAATGCTCTGTTTCCGCGGAATACAATTTCAATTGTTTATGAACGGGCATGGCCAAGTAGTCGTTTTGCCAAAATTTGTCGAATCGCTTCGGAAGTAAAGTTTTTTGTTGAAGGTTGGTGTTATTATTGTTTATTGATTAGCTGAGACTTGATGGTAAACAGTACAGCTCTTATTTCAGGGAAAAATTGACACCGGCCGCGGCTCTCGTATTGTTCATGTTTTTGGGAAACGAAAGCGGTGGTATGCCTACTTCTCCAGCTTTCGCATTTGTAGTAGGTATGCCAGATTCTCCTAGCTCGCATGTATTTTTCCATCTCAGATTTAAGTAGAGAACAGACCTTAGAACTTTTCCACTTCGGAAAAAAGTGCTGATGTGATGTATGGAGCTTGATGTCGATGGCCAAAATGCGAAACGCTTGTTATCTTCAGTGAAACGTTTCAAAATTTCCGCTCCTATTTTATTTTTACTGGAAAAACAAGCCAAATTGATAGCTTTAAACATACTTATGCAGAATATTCTGCTAATGGAGAAGGAAAATCAAGAAAGTTTTCAAACAATTAACTTGGCTAATTTTCAAAAGAAAAAATAACTAATGACAGAAGTCTTTCATGTCGCAAATGGAAATATGCGGTTTCGCACTTTGACCGTCACTATACTTACTTAATGACGAAACATGAACGAACGTGAAATATTTCGTGATGATATTGAGCACTTTGCAATGAAAACATGCATTTCATTCCCGTGAGGCAAATCGGACGTTCGGCTATGGAGAAAAAAATCATGCTCGAAGGGAACGCCCATAATAATTGATATAGGCAGGATAGGATAGGTACCAACTCGCTTAAATCACCAGATTTTTTCGTGTCATCGTGATTTTAATTCATCATCATTAATTTCTCGCCGATTAAAACACTTCCCCTGAGCCCTCAGCCCATATAGGGTTTGATCCTGCGTTATCATGTCGCGCCTGAGAAAAACGACGTATGAGCATACAAATGTTGCCAAATTTCTCCCGATGAATTATAGGGTATTGAATAAAATAATAAATATGTTTTTTTGAAATTTTTGGGATAGTAAAACTTGGAACCTTCGATTACATTTTGACAAAATTGAGCAGGAATGAAACATGTTATCGAGAATTTTTTTATGACCGTCTGAGGTGATTTGGCATTGTTCAAATGTTCATACGACGTTCTTCCCTAGCACAAGATGATCATCCGAACGAACCCTCAGTTAGGCCGTAATGAGAATTCAAATCAGGATGAGGAAGCAAATTATAATCTCACTGCCGACATTTTGAAAGACTGGAATACCTTATTTAAAAGGGAAAAATCAGCTGTAGAGGGATGATGACTCTCCTTTTCCATCGAGTTCCTAGGGGAGAAACTAAAAATGTCGGTGAACAAACGGCCTGTCACCTTTGTAAATCAACAAGGGCATTCATCGTAATCGTGACCTATCCCTCCGCATTCTCCAGCCACAAATAGCTCTTCATCCCTTCTCGACCCTCCTCCGTTCTGCCGTGATAGCGAAGAGAGCAGTAAGTGCATGCTGGGTTGAACCTTGAGACACATAAAAGCATGTGCTAACCATGGCTCATACAGAAATGCACTTACTGCTCTCTTCGCTATCACGGCAGCGTACTATGTTAGGCCGTGTTGACGTCCAGGTACATCCTCATTCCATGCATTTGAAAGACCTATTTTGGTTGAAGAAATAATTGCCCCTGCAGTAAATTTGGACAGAACTCGATTGGGGCAGAAAACTGTTTGAGCTCATCGTTGTTCCCTGCAAAGATGTAACTCCACCCAGTGCGACCAAAGAAAAGGAAAAAAAATCCAAAATTGAAAAATTAGCTCGGACTATTTAATTTTTTACAAGAATATGACTTTGCAGTTCTTAATCAATTTTTTTTTTTATTTTTCATTCAATTTATAAGGAAAAACAACCCGAAAAGCAGTGATTTTTATAGTAAAAAACACAACCTTTGAAAGGAAATTTTTTACAGTTGAAATGCAGTTACGTTCTTTCATATGGGAAAAGACTAAATGACTAAGAGACTAAAAGACTAAAATGAAGGAGCTCGATGTCCCATAACATTTTTGGAAAAAAGGAGAAAGAACCAAAGGGGCTTTCACTTTCGGAAGTAAACCTGAACAGCCAGATACGTTCACTGATGACTAAATGCTTACAGAGTTGAGCATTTGATCGAACAATCTAGCCTAATTTTCAAAAAATTGAATAGCTAAGTGCTTACCACCCTCATTTTTTACAACTTTTATTTTGATTTTTTGCTCAACAAGTTACTCATTTACCATAATTAATCAGGAGAAAACTAGCGCCGATTTCCAAATTCAACGTTTGCCGACCTATACTTACTCTACTCACATTTACTTATTACTTCGATTACATTACTCAGATTGTGATTGCGGCGTCAATTCTGCCGTGCGAAAGAAGAACGCCATATTAGCCTTCAGACGCTGCAAAATTTCCCTCGATAAAATATGAATTTTCAGGAAATTCTGTGAATTTTAGAGATTTTTTTTCGCGACCAGATTTAAATCATCTGGAAACGTCAAGAGAAAATATTCATAACTCTCCACAAAAATAAAAATTGTATCGGAGGATATTTGGCAACTCTCTAACGTTCACACGACGTTTTTCCTTAGCACGGCAGCATTGCCTCTGCTTCAAGTACACGCTGTGATGGTGAAGTACCGCGGTCGGAAATCTTCAGTTTGGAAATCAAGTATTGACTTATCAAGCCAAGGCAACAAGCTCATGCTTTTAAATCCCAAGACGCATCGCAAGCCTTGATTGATGGTTATTTGCCGAGGCTATCGCCCGAAAATAGCATGCTCTAATCTAATCGGGAGACGTGGATGACCCATCGAACGGTCCTCCTCGGTCAGAATCACAGAAAACTGTTAAAACTACCTAATCACACTCCGTTAACGACATAAGTGAGTGCTTCGACCGCGCGTCAGTATGTAAATAGTGCTATCGATACATGAATATTAAACGGAAAACGGTTGAGTTTTGAAAGCCCTGTCCTAGCTTAATGTCTACTCTCAGAATGCTGCCAAACTTCAGAGTCTCTTTTCAACCGGCAGTTGTTACTTTCCCTACCTGGGGTAACATTTTAGTAGCAAATGGAAATGCAACAACGTAGACAGGGGCTATTGAGGGGTGATGGTCGTATAATTACTTGATTTAAATGTTCTTAGAAATATTTCACTCCTTCTAGCGGGCCTGGGGCATGCGAAGCTAAAAGTAATCCTTTATAACAGTGTTAAAAGTTCAATGCAGGAGGACAGGTGCCCCGAATAATTTTTTTTGGGCTCTAAATTTAAGGTGCCTAAAACTTAAGAACCTTAGTCGTGGATCTTCAAGACGACATTTTCTCCCTCAATTTTTTAGTTTCTGGTGTGTAAATCGTGTAAAATGCCCAGATCTTTTCCTGTGTAGTGGTTTCAATAACTAAATTCTGAATTTTTTATAGGTAGATAAGGCCCCTTTTTCAATGTCGATTTTGCAAGTTGGCAACACTGATTTTCCTCCATTTGAATCCATTGAAAAATATCGATATCAGATGAGAAAAGCTGCCTTACCAAGAATCGATTATTTTACGTACATTTAAATGGAGGAAGAACAGTGTTGCCAATTTTCAAGAATCGTCATGACCTTTTCACAGATACTGTCGCATATCGTCACCTCCCGGCTATATCACAAGCGCCATTTGACGTCTGAAAATTTCCACCGCCATTTCATTTTTTTTTTACAGAGAAATTGTTCCACGAAGCTGTCCGAAAATTTCCCCGAATTTTATTTGTGCTGCCGATCAAATTCAATGACATTTTCAAACAGATTCAACCGACAATCTCTCTGTAAAAAAATAAAATTGCGGCAGGAATTTTGAACGTCGCATAGCGCTTGCGATACTTTGGCCGAAGGTGGGGGTATTTTCTCTGGGGGTCTCGGAAAAATGTTTCTCATCTCAGTCAGAAACACCTCGTTTACAAACAGGAGGAACAGGGAACCCACAACTCACCTCCATCCCTCACCTGGAAAGCACTCGGGCCACGAAACACGGAGCAGTTCGATGTTGTCCCAGTCACAACTACTCACCCCCGCCCTGCGATCCCCGCGGATGAGGACTCAATAGAGCTCCCCCACCCCCCGCCCGCCATTCGTGGCGCGGGCCACCCCATGAATTTTAACTACCCTTTAACTCCAATTACGCGGCTGATTCGTATTTTCCATCGGCTCGGCGTCGGCGGTGCGGTGGTACCACTCTGTTTTCAATCGGGCGGTTAGACGCGCCTGGGGGGACCGGGGGAGGGGGGGGGCGGATTTGGATTTTGAAAGATGGTCCGCCCAGGATAATGGACGGTGATTGCCGATCCACCCTCTCGCTCCAGACGGTGAATTATGATGTCAAGTCGCACTTCCGTCGCGGGCCGTGTTTTGTGCGGGGCCTGCGTATGTAATGATCGAGGACCCCCTCCCCCTATTTTGAAAGCAATCGGCGGAACGTATGTAGTGAGGAAGGACTACGCACGGAATACGGAGGAATACTGCGGCGCGTCCAAGAAAATACACGTGGAAATTGAGGTGCGCCCTCACGTCGCACAGTGGACCGATTTAATAGGAGACGTCGGACAAAATTTGGAATCTTTAAGAGCTTATAATTCCGTTTATACAACATTTTGAGGTTCTAAAAGTGGTTCCATTGGTTTCCTGGGGAAATGTTCTTCTCTGAGCCTCCCTTGAAATTTAAAATGTGACGAAATAAACGCCAAAATTTGCAGTTTAAGTCTAAAATTTAGTGTCCGACCTCTTTAATTCAATCGGTCCATTGTGCGTCAGAGGAAAGGGTTAATAATATTCCTTGCTTTCCACAATTTCGCGTGAACCGAAAAGGTTCGGTCGACCGGTGGGAAATTTGTTTAAAATTGTAGTGAGGAGGGCTTAATCAACACTTACTTTACCATTTTTATGCCGGACGTCGCAGAAAAGAGAGATCGAGAGAGAAAGAAAGAATAAAATACGAAGGCTATCCCCAATTTTTGCATTGTTGCTGGCGATCAGATAAAATATCGGTGAAATTTTCAGTTGGAAATGCCCAAGAATCTTCAGTTTAAATTGACATTTGCGAGGAGAAATTTGGCAACATTGATATGTAGTTACGATCTGTCGTGTGGGAAGGACGATTCGTAGTATTCTTCGTTCTGGATCTGCTTTGGATGTTAATCCGGGTGTCTAGCATCAGGATTTTCCCTATTCTATCAGGATTTGAGGTCAATCAGGATTTAATCCCGATTTCATCAGGATTTGAGGCAAAATCGGTCGTAAAATCAGGATTTGAGAATAGTCGGCTATCCGATCGGATTTTTTTATGCTTTCGCATACGCTTATGCAGAAATTTTAATTTTTCTCCGCAAAAAATCAGGATTTGGAAAAATTATGAAATCAGGATTTAGCAGTAAAAAATCAGGAAAAATCAGGATTTCATCAGGATTTCCCAGAATGAAAGAAAACTAGACTTCCTGTTAATCCAATTTTGAGGCGACTTGGCGAGCGCGCTTCCAGGATTGACGGGACGGCTGAGCGCTTCGCCCTAACCTCCCTCAAATCGGACGGAGTTGAGGACGAAAATTTGATAGCATTGTCGAGCTCGCTTTTAAGTTTTTTTCAATGAGTTTCCCGCTTCCGCTTCCCGATTTTAATTGTCAACTTCCCCGCCTTAATTACGCTGTTCAAACTTTCTCCTTCCCCGCGGAATTATTTTTTTATTCTCTTTTTTTTAATGTTTTCTTGCGGTAATTTCGCTTTCCTTAAACGGTTTGGAGCCATAAACGGAACTTGAGCTTGCGCCAAGTCCTCATAACTTTTAGAATTTTTTCCCCCGCCCTTCTCATCGGTAGTTGATTATCCTCTTTATCCAACCCTTAAACCCCGTTGTAATTTTATACAGCGGACTGATTGTTGAAATTGGTTGACAAAGCGGTAGGCAAAGAAGACAAAAGGGATATGGAGGCACAGTAAGTTGGAATTGGAAATGTAGCCAAAGTGTGTTAAAATCCAGAAATCTGGAAAATCTCAATACAGAGGGACAAAGCTCATTCGAGCACAATTCTCCCTCAAAGAGATACGCTGTTTGGTGTTACACTAGTTACACCATTCAGGAAGGCAACTTCTGATAGCAGCTTCCTGAATTATCTGCTAGCAAACTCGGAAAATTTAGAAAATTCAGGAGGCTGCAATTAGCAGTTGCCTTCCTGGATGGTCTCAACTAGTGTTGTGCCTAACAGCTGATCTCTTTCAGGGAAAATTGTGCTCGAATCAACTTTTTCCCTGTTTCGTCAATTATTTAAAAAAATATGATTTTTTATGACTCAGCACGAATAAATTTTAATTTGCCTCGATTTTGAGAAAAACTCGTGCTTCTTACCGCAGTTTTCCCGGCTTTCCCTCTATAAATCCTTGTTTTGGGACCTTCTCATTTTCACCCACGACCGCTTTCAACCCGGCCTGGTCGCATGATCGAGAAGTTCTTACACCCATGCTGCCGTGGTAAAGAAAAACGCCGTATGAACCTTCAGGGTCGCCAATTTTCTTGTAATAAAACACTAATTTCTTGGTATACTGATGAATATTTTTCTTTCAAATTTTCAGGTAATTTTGTTCGTATTTTTTTCTAAAAATCCTTAAAATTTCAAGGAAAAATAATCATAACTTTCTTCCAAAATGAACATTTGGACGTATTTATGCGAAAAGGAGATATGTGGAAGTGGATGGATGGGGTGTGCTCGTTAGTGGTCGGGCCATAAGAATGAATGGGGAATATAAAGCGCCAGTGACGTCAGCGGTGAGTGCGGTGACGGTTTCGGGATCGGGATCGTCGTCCGGCTTCTTTAACTCATGAGCCCTGTCCACAACGCTCTCTTGCCATGCCCGCGGCTCATGAGTTAGCATATTTTGCCGCTTAGCTCCTTTTGATTTAATGTCAAATCCCGCTTTTCAATTTTCTCAAAAGGAGCTATATCCACTTTTACATTGTTTCTTATGACCCAACTAACGAGCACACCCCATCTTTCCACTTGTACATATCTCCTTTTAGCATAAATACGTCCATTTTAGCGAAGAAAACTTGGCAACTCTCGAATGTTCATACGGCGTTCTTCCTTAGCACGGTGGCATAAGAGAGCTTTTTTCCGACTACCGCACTTATCGATGTTCTTAAGGGCTCGAAAAATCGTGGATTTTAAGCGTGGATCCGCGACCTTGGTAACGTTTCCGCGAGTGCGTGCGGCGAAGCGGGAGGATCTATTTCAGTGGCGAGGCCGACTCGCGGCGGGGCACGTGAAACTGCAGAAGGGTGGGAAATTATACGCCAGGTGAGCGAGGCACTCTCCCGTAGCCGCCCCTCCACGCATCGCCCATCACCCATCACACCCATCGGCATCGCCCACGGCTGCAATGCGTGTTCGCCGCTTCCAACTGGGGTAGTCATCCAGTGGGACCACCAGACGGATCCAGGGTTGCAGTTTTTATCCCCCGCGGTAAAATCAGGGGATCGTGACGAGCCCTGGAAAGCCGTACCTCAATCGGTCTGTTGCACACTGGAGATACAGGATACAGCCAATCGAGTGGATTTTATTAATTTAAAAAAAAAAAAAAATAAAAAAATAAAAAAAAAATAAAGTTTACCGCAGACCGTTTGCGGTAAACTTGGAAAACAAAGGCCCGAACACTCGTGAGTAATTTTTTTGCACATATTTTACATGCGAATTTAACGTTAATTTATCAGTTAAGTCGCCTGAAAATTATGTTGAGCATATCGGAATTGTCTAAGACACCCTCTGAAATGCGTAGTTAGTCGTTTTTCAAGCGAAGGAACGCATCTTAATCCCAAAGTTGCAATATATTGGCATAAATCTTTTTTTTTTTTTTTTTTACACGAGAATAATAGCGCAATTTCTGTCCAAAATTCCTGTGCTTCGTGATGGTAATTCATGGAAAAATATATGAAAGTTTCATTGAAAAATGTTCCAAACTTTCTGAGTAAAAATAAAAATTGTGAACGGTATTTTGGGCAACGTTGGAATACAGTTACATTCGTCCGTCTAGGGGACTACGAATTATTCACGCATTTTTAATTTCTTCGCGCTCATGGGGATTTATCATTATTCCCCGACAGTCACGCTAAAAAAATTAACATTATCCAAGGCAGTTTGCCTTCAATTTTTAGTGTAGACAACACGAGCTCCCACGTGGTCGAATTGTGGTATCATCATGTAATGGCAAGGTCACACGGGATGCTCTTAATCGTTATCACGTTTAATGTCAATAGTTTTAAATAATTTGATTTCCCTCAATTTGAAATGAAAGAGAGCGTACTTTTTGTCCAATTTTACTACTCTCGGTTTGTTTTATCTCTAGGGTGCAACAGAGCCATCGATTTCAGTCTACATTGCGTTGTCATGAA
This sequence comes from Bemisia tabaci, assembly GCF_001854935.1. NCBI lineage: Eukaryota > Metazoa > Arthropoda > Insecta > Hemiptera > Aleyrodidae > Bemisia > Bemisia tabaci. The sequence goes on from NW_017547180.1 coordinate 1,229,197, forward strand.
GTAATTTTCGCAGTTTGCCGAGATCTGTTGGAAAATATCGACAATGCCTGACCGGCATCAATTTGAATAAATTAAACATTCATATGAATGAAGCAGCGGAAATTTGCGAAAAACCGCGACCACATATGATTGCCCACGAAACCGCGAAAAACCGCGATCTCACGCGAACACCAGCAAAAAAAAAAAAAAAATATAAAATAAAATAATAATCAATATTCCATGTAACAATCATAAAGCGAATTTCTGCAAGGAGCCTCTCACCGTCAATTTTGGCCCACTGTAAACATTTCCCCATTCAGTCTACCTTTGTACCGTTGACCCAGAGAAGACCCACGTTTTACTTCGTATCTTTGTATTTTCCCTCCCTTTAAAACAGGGTGTCCACCGTCCGTAAAAGCCAAAAATTATCAGGGGATTCGATTTGATCAGGAAAATATCAGTAAAATCGGTCATGGATCAGGAAATTCTAAGTGCTTCTAGCATGTTTTTAACAAATTATTCAAATACTTAACTAAGTGGATGGCGTTTGACAGAATTGAAGCAAGCCACATCAACTATTGCCACATTTAATTTGACAATTCAATTCTTTACATGATTACGGTTGTGCGGATTTTTGTTCATGAATCAGTGACTTTTTCTAGACAGTACGAAGCAAAGTCCTTAAAATTTTTAAAGAAATCCGCATAAACGTTATCCTGTAAAAAATTAAATTGTACAGTTACATTTGGCCATAGCTGATGTGACTTGATTCCTTCCTGCTAAACGCGGCCCAGATATATTGGTTTGTAAAATCAGACAAGTGTCAATTTATCCGCGCAAAAAATCGAGGAATATCGTTTAAAATTCCAGGAAAGTCCCTAACAAACGTCTAATACCGAGACGCCCTGTATACCGAGGAAGTATTAATCAATTTAATGCGTTCACTGGGGAAAAAAACACATTGGATCTAGAGTCCAGACTCTTGAAAACATTAACAAGAAAAAGGACTCTTGATTCAATCAGATTTAAGCTTAAATCAAAAGGAAATCCGCACAAATTAGGAGGCTTGGTTCTTGATTTAAGCTGAAATCTGATTGAATCAAGAGTATTTTTTCTTGTCGATGTTTTTAAGAGTCTGGACTCAAGATCCAATGTGTTTTTTTACCCGTGCAGCAATAAGACATAGCCAACCAATCACGCTCCGCCTATGAACCGACGTCATCTATATCTACCCGAAAAACACAAAATTTCAACAATCAGGCTGCAAGAGGCCTACAAGTTATGAAAAACCAAAATTGGGGACTTTCGGGGACTTTTTTCAAGAAAATTGGGGACATTTTCAAAATTTGAATATCATTTGGAAGAAAGCAAGTGATTCGACAACGGTGCTTCAGTTTAATTAGTTCCATAAATTGAATTCTAAAATTAGGGGGACATGCTCGCATGCACCGTGCTCTCGTCATATTTACAATGCGTAACCCTACATTGACGTTATGATGCCTTTTTTCGCCGAGCCCTCCTCGGTCCTCGAACAGAGCGTTTTTCTTTGTTCCTTGATTAAGCCGACCCGCGCCGCGCGTGTATGCAAATGCATTCACGTCGAATTCAAAATCATCAGCGCTTCCAATCCCGCGTCCAACATCTTGTCACTCGCTTCCGTTGTCTTTGATCGCTCGCTAATTAGTTATTTTACTGCGCTGTGCTATGCGTCGGGTGGTAAAAACGAGTAGGTTTGAACGTAAAATGCATGAGTACAAACGAATTTTCTGCCTCGACTCTACCGTGCTGAGGAGAAACGCCGCACCGTGGATCGAGTCAATAGGAGAGTTCGGACACGAAATTTTTGACTATAACTGCAAATTTTGATGTTTAGTTCGTCAAATTTTAAAGTTTGAGGGGTGATTCTTATGGAAAATTTTACCAGAAAACCAACGGGACCATTTTTATGACCGTACCTACCTACGCCTGTATAAGCGCCATAATATCGAATATTTTTGTTCATGAATTTGTAGACATGATGTTCCGAAACCCATCTTGTTTACCGTAAATTTCAATTTTGCTACGTCAGATGCGGAACACATCTAGGATTATGTGTAGGTGTCAAATTTTTGACCGTTGTTTATACGTAAGAATTTTTGGCTTCGAACTGTCAACATTCTAAAATTCGAGGAAGGAGCAGACGAAAAAGTGGTCCGGAAATTACTAAATTCGTGGGTGTCAATTTAGCTACCTACACTTTTTCTTTTGCTTGTGATGCAGATTTGAATTGTCATCATGTATCGAGAGTTTTATACCGGTACCATTATGGAGCAATGGCTCGCCAGTTGAGAACATTTTATGAAAGCAAAGTTAAAATCATATTTTTTGCCTAATAGGTATTAATTTTAAGAAAAGACAATATTCCAAATCTACGTACTAAAGTTTGCAACTTGACCTGTTCGACTTTTTTTTACCCTTTCATAACGATGGAAATGGGGCTCCGCAATTCATCGTATTTCCCACCTCTAGTATTTCCTTATGATTTCCCACGCTGAATTATTTCGGATCCGTCAATACTGCAAAATGTCTTGGGTGCCGGAAGGCCAACGATTTTAATTTTCGCAGCTACTCAAATGGGTTTCTCGCCGCATAGAGCGCAGTTTACCGGAAACTTTCATGGCTATCGGACTCTCTTACTTTAATTCCCGCGCGCATGGATTTAAAAAAAGGAGGAAAAAAACGTGAAGAATGTTAAGAGATACGTTATAAATTGTCGGATTGCATTGTAACTTGATGCAGAGACGCTGCCATCATCAAAAATCTGCTCTCAAGCATCGAGAAATTCCGCCAGAACCTAGATGCGGGTGCAAGGCATAATCTTCCTTCCCGTTCCTGGAACAGACCTATCATAGTGTACCGAGCGTCGTATTCAGTTCCAGGATATTTTATTGTATTCTTCAGTTATTTCAACCGTTTAATACTTTGTCGGTTCAATTCTTCTTCAGAAAATGCCCTGGATCTTTAACGCGAAGTTAGCTTTTTTGCGGCGACAGTGTTTATGAGTTTCCTCGATTTCCTTTTGCATATCCAGAGAGGTTTTCATAGAGACATCATTTGCGGAATGGCGGAAAATGGCACAAATGGAGAAAACTTTTTTAAGCCGATTTTCCTTGATAATAAATCGATTTTAACTTGCACATGACAGCAAGACATGCTGCATGTCCTCTCAATGGATTGAATGGACTGTTGTTTCGGAATAATGTCAATTTTTGCGCGTTTGTTGTTCTTTTGAAATTATTTAGGCTCTTTATGCCAATTTTTCCACGGTTGCGTTAATCCACTGTCCCCTTACACTCAGCCTCAGGTGTCTCTTGTCTATACTATCAAACTCAGTACACCTGACCCAGAATCGAACACGGGACTTTCTGAAAGGGCCAGTGTTACAACTAATACACCACAGGAGGTCGATGCATATTCATTATTTTGCAAATAAGAATAATTTCGTTTTTTAGTGGAATCATCACGTTCATTCAAAGTCAATTAGTCGAATTTGGAAGAAAAATCGATCTCGGAAATGTGGTCATTACCGCTCTCTTTAATAACGCAGCAGAATCACCGTAAATTAGTGTAGACCCACGACGTATATTACCCGTATGTTTTTTTGCTCACATTGGAATCTTCGAGCATCGATACATCGAATTCAGCATGGATGACGTTTCCATTGAATACGTCTTAGACGTAAAAACGTAGGAACGTGTTCGAGCTGATTTTATTATTTCCCTCCTCCGCACAAGCCGCATCCATCTACACATCTTCTTGCGAACCGTGCACGACCGACCCATCGCGCGTTGCACTTAGTGTTGTACTCGCTGGAAAGTGACGTCATGTAGAAACAATCAGAACTACACAATGAACGGCTCCTCAGAATCGAGGCCGAGTGATCTGGTTTGCCAGTCGATGAGACAACTCCCCGAATGTGTCACAACGATGACGGAATGCACTGACGCCTTCCGAGAAATAGATCATCCGAATCTCTAGCTTTCAGACGAGCTTACCTACCTTTGCTATACTCGGGAAGAATGTCATATGAACATTCAGACGTTGCTCTATAACCACGAATAAAAATCGGGTATTGCCAGTTATTATTTTTGTGTGCCTTTTTGCTAGTTTTATTTAATTCACCGTCGATATTTTGAGGAGGGCCTCAAAGCACTTACGGTTATCCGTGGTTCACGTTTACTTGTAGGAACTGCTGTCTTTTGAAGGATCGATTCAAGCAGAGAATGACTCTTCTCGTCGAATGCGTTGACTCCTCTTGTCAAGTATACTAGAATATTACCATTTTATCAGCTCGTAAAATAATAAAATGTTGTCTATTACTGTTCTTGGGAAACGGAGTTCGTTGTTAGTGTCAAAAACACTCGTAATTGAGATGTTAACACCGCTGCGTGGAGGAGTGCTTCGCAAACATTTTGGCACATTCAAAAATCCCGTTGTAAACAAGAGTTGAAAACTTTTCAGTTAAGTTCACGTTATCCCCCGTCAGTTGCTCGCGACTGTCAAGGGGTGGGACAGGCAGCTCATTCCTGGCACATGCGAGCAGTCGTTGCCAGAACTCGGTTTTCTCCCCTCTTTCGAAGCAGAAAAAAAAGTTCACTTAATCTTAAAAATAACTAGTTCAATAAAATAATAAAATTCAGTGACATCTTTAAACAGATTCAACCAATAATTTTTTTGTAAGATAAATGAAATAGGCGGCGGAAATGTTGAAACCTCGCATGGCGCCTGTGATGCTTTCTTCGGGAGGTGACGATATGCCCTCACGTCAGAGAAGAAACGATGTCAGTAACTCTGACTCAATTGAATTGACATTTTGTCCGATATGGCAACTCTTCCCAGGTTTCCCACCGTCACCCAGTCACCCACTATCACCCACAGCCCAAACTGAGGCCCAACGCAACGCAACGCGCTCCGATGGTTTTTATCAGTATACAAACATTGGATGCTCAATGTTTGACGAAATAGCTTGCCTCGCACACATCTCCGTTTGTCTCTGCTTGTGGTATTTGAAGTTCCTCGGAGCAAATCCTGTGGCCAGAACTTGCTGGCTGTTATGCATGACCTGTATCGCCGGTAAATCCTCGTCTGATTTTAAGGGATCATTCAATCACGTTTGAGCATCCATGGGAGAAGGGACCTCAACCTCCCATCAGGAGTCGTCGATATCAGGGGCCAAATTTTTCTGAAAAATACCCGAGTGTATATACTGACGTGCTACAGGGAAAAACGCCGTATGAGCTTCGAATGACGCCAAATTTCCTCTCAAGAAAAGTTTATTTTTGAAGAGAGTTGTGAATTTTTTTCTTGAAATTTTCGGACACATCAGGACAAATTACTATCAAATTTCTCCGAAAATTTGGATGAAAAATTTTTACAAATTTTCCCGAAAATTCGTGATTTATCAAAGAAAATTTGTTAACGTCTGAAGGCTCATACGGCGTTCTTCCCTAGCACCACAGTTTTCGCAAGGCGAATCGCTGTTGCACCTAAAAGTCGTATTTGTAGTAGGTGCCTTAAACAGTATCTTTCCATAGGAAACCTCTTATCGATTGTAAAACCGCAGAAATGTGTATCTCGGTTTGTGGCGATGCAGACTTCCTGTCATACTTAGTTTTCTACGTAGAAAACTTTTGCACGTCATTTTTTTAAAATGTCAGTTATTTTCTTCTCTGTACCTGTTAAGGAAATTCTGTGAAAATTTCAAGCTATGGTGTTGATTTGGTCTCCTTTTAAAAAATACAGTAGTAGCGGAGATTTCGAAACACCACATTCTAGATACACTTTTTTGCAACCTAATCGTCGATCTGGTTTACATTGTGGTAAAAGGCGACTTAAGCAGATCCTTAACAAATCATCACAAAAAGAAAAACTTAACAAATATAGAATCGAGTAAAAAAAGGTTAAACGTTGCCCCTCTATGATTTGCCAGTGCAAATTTTCAAAATTGAAATTATAAACTTTTTAGTAGATGAGAAACTACCTAGAAATTTTTAAAACTTGAAATTTTTTAAATTTTTTGTTAATATTTTATGGAGGCAATTCATTGTAAGTCCTTGCAAAGGTCTATTTCCCAAGTTATATTTCTAAATTGAACTTGAGATCCATTTCAATTGTCCTCTTTATGATGATTTGTAAAGAATCTCTTTAAATTTCCCTCAATCACAATGTAAACCATGTTCTTCCTCTGTTCCCTCTGTGTCTTTTGGTCCCCGTTCACAAAGCACCTCGCAAACGAGATACTGTGCGGATCCCGTTGATAGACCCGTGAACGCGGAACACAAAGAGTCAGAAGCCGCCAACGTTAACAGAAAGCGTCCTGAACAAATAATTGGATTGGCAATCGGTGCCAACGACAAACGCAGCCGTTATTATCAGGCAGTCTGGGCCCCGGTCCCGAGTCCAGGCGCGAAATCGCAATCTAATCGTTTCACACTTTTAAAATGCCCCAGATTGAGCCGAGTCGAGTCGAGGGAGCATCGAACATGCTGAGCAGATCAAAGGGGAGAAGAGGGCTGTCCATTTCGCACAAAGCACCGGGGGGCGCATTCGTAACTTTAGTAATTCTGTTTGCCCCCCCCCCCCC
>NW_017547180.1:1236009-1266614 GCF_001854935.1 Bemisia tabaci
ACGTATGTCTCGAAATAGTAAAAACTGCACTCACGCGCCTCGTCCTCCAAGCCCCTCTATTGTTCTTCATTACATTTCGCACATTCTCTACAGAGAATATGCACAGTACACTCACGATACTTCAACCTCACCCTGTAAGATTTTGCCCGAGATCATCAGAGGCGAATAATAATTCGTGGGAAGTAATGGCGGGTAATTCGTGCTGATCATGATCTTAAACGATTAAACGAGGGGATTCTGGGTTAGAACCCATTTACTCGATGCAGGAAACTCGCAAGGTGTAATTTACATCTGACCTCGAACTGAAATCTCAACACACCCAACCCCGATAACTCTCGGTTATTCGACAGCCGAACCACTTTCAGCAAGGGACCGCGGACCACACGCAATATCTTTATTTTTCACCTTTGCCACACGCGTCGCCGTACAATTTAGGTAGTTTAATTTCGGCCGAAAAAGCTGTTTCTTATTCACAATTCTCCAAAAAAAAATTTAAGCTTAAAGTCGAAATTTTGTACCTTTGTTGAACTTTTGTGTGTTTTCTAAAAAGAAATTGCGTGTCGCAGGCAAATAATTAAATCAGGCATTTTTTCAAACGTCTAGGCAAAATGTCGGACAGTCTCACTCCCCTCGAAATTCACTATTTTTGAAAAAGGATTGTAGCTTTCATCAAAATGTCACATAAATTGTTTGTTTCCCGATATATTTTCGTAATAATTTGAACTTACATCTAAATGCTGATTTCGTTTTATGTTTCAGAATCGGATTAAAGTGTCAGCCAGGATTAAAAGCAGTCCATGAGGGAACAAGCGCCATTCAAAGTAAGTAGCCCACAAGATCGTGACTAATCTTTTCTTCTAGTCAAGCTTTTTTTCTTCGCACTACAACAGAATTCCCATCAGTCAAAGGGGCCGTCCATAAATTACGTCACCCATTTTTTCCCCCCATCTTTCCCCGGCATGAACTCGGAGAAACTCTGGCGTGTTGTCATAAAAGCGGACATTTGTCTCTGATTAAAGGTGATATCATCCTTGATCAGTATATGTAATAGCATTGAAGAACATTTTTTCTATCTTTGCCCTGATAATTGCAGAGTGAAGAAAAGTAAAGGAAAACCAACCCTACAATCATCAGGGTTAAGGTGGAAAATGTCATTTTAATGCTATTTTTCTGTAAGGCGTGGCGAAAATTTGGTCATTAGGCAAAAATGCCGGATCACGAGGAATAGTCCGTGTGGTGGAATTTTTTGCAACCCTCAGAGAAGGCTAATTAGAAAAATGGAAAGGCCAGGAACTTTCATCATCTCTCCCACAAGCGGAGCCCACACAAGTCTCCTTAAAGAGTTATTAGTAATCAAAAGTTCGTCAGTCTGACAACAGCGCGGTGTTATCTTCACCTTATCAGGTGCTTAATTAAACTCACGGCGCGACAACGAGAGATAGTCCGGTGTGTGCTGTCTGCGCTTCCTTATTTGTCGCTTCTCCCCGAGGCAGGCGCCTCTCTTATCAAACGTATGTATTCTTATCCTCCGTTTCACGCTCGTAACTCAAACCCATACCGAAAAAAATATTCTATTCCGCCTTTAATTTTTGCCCCCCGTCTCCTCTGGTCAGAAGAATATTCATAAAATCGCCCGTTTATTTCAGCTGCGTTATCGCTCGGAGTTCGGAGGTGAAGCTCTTGTCCGCTGAAAGCTCAATCGAGTGTGGAGGTGTTTTAAAAATGGACGTATTTCTGCCAAACGGAACTATGTGCATTCAGACATGGGCCCTGAGACCCATAAGAATATATGTGTAACAGGGCTCATGTCATAATGCACATAGTTCCGTTCGGCAGAAATACGTCCATAGCGAGGAATTCCTCGCGGATCAACTTTAGTCTCTGACCCGGGGCTCTTTATCAGCGGGTACAGAAGTTAATTGGCGCTGTTGTTTGATCTGAACTTGAAGCGCAAACACGTTGCAGTCGATTGCAGTTGACTGTTGATTATTTTTAATCCGGCTCCACCACTGCTGAATGAATTGAAATAATGAATGGAAGAGGGAGATAAACGTTGCGATCATGTGGTCCGATGTCAGCACATTCTTCCTCTTATTTCGTCACCTTGCTTCTTTTTTCAAAGGCAGTGTCTAGGAAGATGACGTATTCGCCTATTCTCATAATTGAAGTATACCGAACCGTTTCCAACCGATGCATTTTAAAAATCGGAAAGTAGAACAAAAAAAACAATACAATAAATCTGCTAGATGCAAGTTGGGCCCACGTGACGCACAACATTCATAGCTGCACAAATAATTAGCGAGACGCTTCCTGAGACAGGCAAAATTGGGCTCATACGAGCAGCAATAGTTGGACTGCATTTTGCAATTTGGAACTATAAATTCTGGCTCACCTGAAAAAACACTTATGTGCATAGGGAAGCTAATGGCACATACGTTGTTTTTAAACCGGGCTAGAATTTATAGCTCCAAATTGCAAAATGCAGTCCAGTTGTATCATCATTTTAAGTGAAGGAGAGGACGGCATTTGGACGTATTTCTGTCAAACGGAAGTGTGTGCATTAAGACATGAGCCCTGAGACCCATAAGGATATATGCTTAACAGGGCTCACGTCATAATGCACATAGTTCCGTTTGACAGAAATACGTCCATTTTGCCTTCAATTTATAAGAAGGAGTGGAGAAGGGGTCCGGTGTTTCGATTCGAGAACTGTGTTCAACGTGACATTCTGGTTAAGAAGCATATCGACGGTGTAAGTCGGCAATCACATAACTCGTTTGCGGTGTCTGAAAATCTCCGCCTCTATGTCATTTTTTTAAAGGAGAACAAATTGACATTACTTCTCGAAATTTTTGCAGAATTTGCTTTGCATAGAGAAGAAAAATCATGACAGTTTTCAAGAATTGCCGTTGAGTAGTTTTCCATTTAAAAAATAAAATATGGCAGGAAGTCTGCGACGTCGCAAACCGAGTTATGTGATTGCCGACTTACACCGTCGATCTATCACAGAGTGCTTAAAGTTGTGCTTCGTCTAGTGGTGTATCGAAGAGGTTGGTTTGCGCGACGGAGAATGCATGCCTCTGAACCGGAAAACGCCTACTGAACCTATCAGTAGATTTTTCCTAGTGTGGTTTTCAATTCACCAGGCAGCACATTTTTCTTGCGGAAAGGCTGCCCGGCATGCGGCATTCTCATCTCCCGCCGGAAGATGCGAGTGGCTAGAAACTGCATTCATCTATCGCGACTGCACCGTGCAGCGCGGGCACATAATGAGCCGGCAGCTCTGAATATTAATGGAGAGGAGTATCTGTGTCGAGGATCGTATGCAAAAAATGCGAAACCTTGGGCAAAAGTACGGGCCGGCATCAGAGAGGACGAGGTTTACCTTGGCGAGGCGGGGTAATGGCTGCAATTGACTCGAGTCAAACGGGGGGAGGGCCCCCGGCCCTTGCCCCCCCCCCATCCCCCCGGCCCTAAGCCCTTGGCTCCAGCATCATCGGCGGCTCTTGCAAACTGCCCCATGGCCCGTGCTGAGTTATAGCCGTCGTTGTCAAACTGAAAAGTTCGTGCCCGGGAACTCGGGGTTCTGAAGGTAATTCTTCAAGGAAGCAAGCGTATAAACTTGGAGTGTGCTCCTGCTCCACTCCCGCTCCGAGACCATCGTGGTAACAATTTTGTGGACCGCCTCATCAACCTCGCGCCATTCAATGTATAGAGAAAAAAAAGGAGGTGTTTGCATCTTGAGGTTTGTTTACCCTGTGACGTAGGTCGTCACAACCTGACCAGCGAAATCCGGAATTTGAAATATGAAAAACGGACCATAATGTCCGATTTTTTTACTTAAATCAACTCATTATATAATTTCAAGCACTTTTTATAGAATAACTTTTTTCCTTAAACTACACCATTTCCAAGAAAATCGACAGGATAAACGTCGCTGTACCGACCTACGTCATCAAATCATCAAAAAAATTCCAAGATGCCAATGGACCGCGTTTGGCAGAAATGAACCAAACCACATGGGCTATTGCCTCATTTAACCGGGCAGTTTTATTCTTTACGAGGGAGCGTTTGGGCGGATTCCTTTGACGATTTTAAGGAATTTGCTCGTAGAAAATTCACTGAAATTTGCACAAAAATCCGAACAACCGTTTTTGTGTAAAAAATTTGATTCCCCAGTTAAATTTGGCAAAAGCTGATGTGGCTTGGTTCCTTTCTGCATAGCGTGGTTCAAATTACCCTAGAAATGGAAAAAAAAACATAAATTATTACATATTTATCTTCAGAACTTAGAAGGAGGTGAGCTCGGCTTGATTCCTTTCTCCTTTCTCTATCATCAGGCACATTTTGTCATTTCTCTTACGAAAGAACGGGACTCCATTTCAATGTTGCCGAATTTCCCCTCGAAAATTGCATATTAGCTGAGAGAATCTTAGGCATTCCTAACTGAAGATTTCATTGATTTTCCCTCAGATTTCATGCCAAAAATCAGAAAATGTTTTGATAAAAATTGCACAGATACAACTTCATAAAATAAATTAATTGTTTGAGTCAATTTGGCAATCTTGGAATGGAGTTTTACAATCGGTTGTGTTGCTCACGTAGCCCTTGAAGCGCCATTACAAATAAGAAAGACTTCGGAATCAAGCGCAATATGGAAATAGAGCAAGGGAAAGGATGCGCGTTGACAACGGCGCAGTGATACAACTATTCGTACTTAATGGATGTCCGTGTTGCGTCTGAAAAATTGAAGGAGCGATGGCGCGAGGCGTAAACTCGCAAAGCTCCGCTCAAAGCTATTAATGGGGTGTCACTCGGTTCTGCGAGAAAAATGATAAAAAAGAGATCCAATACATGTCTCTTATTACAATCGGTTGTGTTGTTCACTTAGCCCTCGAAGCGCCACTACAATAAGAAAGACTTCGGAATCAAGCGCGATATGGAAATAGAGCAAGAGAAAGGATGCGCGTTGACAACGGCGCAGAGATACAACTATTCGTACTTAATGGATGTCCGCGTTGCGTCTGAAAAATTGAAGGAGCGATGGCGCGAGGCGTGAACTCGCAATGCTTTGGATCACATTTTGCAATAAGGAACCGCCAGCTCTAGCTCATTTTAGAAACAACACATATGCCATCTGTTTTCCTATGCAGGAAAGCGGTTTTATGGAAGTGTCAGAGATAGTGGTTCCTTATTGCAAAATGTAATCCATTTCCGGTCCCTCCTAGGTACCTGCCGTTACTCATGGGCGGCTCCTAACTAGATGATGAAAAAATCAAGGTCTTTTAAGCAAGGTCGTAACTCGTGTTGCACCAAACAACGTATCTCTTCGAGGGACATCGTGCCCTAATGATCTTTTTCCCTCTGCATTGAGATTTCCAGTTTTCTGGATTTTCAACGCACGTTGGCTACATTCCGAACTTACTTTTAAGTACATTAGATCAATTTTTCAACATCAAAGCACTTGGCGAGGCGTCGCGAGCTTTGGGCCTTTCGCGATCGAGTAAAACCTCCCCGACTTGGGAATTTCACCTAACTCTCCGGGAACTTGTCACCATGGTTGAGTTGCTCTCCTCGTCGCCTAGCCACGGCTCACCAAGCTCCGGTGGATAAAACCGATCGGAGCCTCCATCGGTGCANGGGGAGGTGGGGGGGAGGGGCGGCACACGGGAGTTTATCTCGGGGGGTAAGCGCGCCAGGTATGCGGCCTAATTTTCTGCATCCGACGTGAGGTGCATGGGAAACGGGGCGTGAGGCCTACGCGCTAACCCCGTTATCGGCTAAGTGAATTTAAACTGCCGGCTCCGCGATTCCGATTAGCGGTGGAATCGGGAAGGGTGTCACGTCATCGGCTAATTCGTCCTCCCGGGACNGGGGGGGGTCTCGCTCCTTCGGGAATCCGCCGAGAATGTCGGCAACGACCATTGGCATAAAAACTTTGTGCTCGTCCCGCATCCCGCCAGAGAGCTGATTATTGATAGACAAAGCTATGGACAAAGAAGATGAAAGGGATATGGAGGGATCCTATTGGAGGAAGCAGGTGTTTGCTATGGATAAAGGAGGTAGATAAAGGTAATAACAGACCATGCAGGGTGTCTACACGTCCGGGATTTCTGGAAAGTCCGGAAATAGTCCTGATTTTTAAGGGCGGTCCGGAAGTACTGAAAAGTGCGGAAATTCTGCAGGGAGGTCTGGAATTTTTTTCATTTCTGAGCGAGGAATACAAATTTTTGAAATTTTTCGAATTTCCTCAAATGGAGGTACTGAAAAAGTACTGAATTTTATTATTGAGAAGGTACTGAATTTCTTGGGAAAGCACTAAAAAAGCACTGATTTTTGGCCAGCACACACCCTCTTTAGACACCCCCTTTTTTTTAGACACCCTGACCATGACGTTTTGAGTTGGATTCAAGGGTGGCGGATGAATCCAACTCAAAAATTCAAAGATCTGATCCGGCCATACTCTGGCAATGAAGGTGTGCTCAGAACTGATTTCCGGCTCACTGGATCATTGTTCGAAAATGAACTAATTCGAAAACGTTGTGGCAACTGGAAGTGGGGCGTCGCGTTGTGTTGCTCATTCGACTGAGTCATGCCGCGACATCCGACCGAATTCGGCGGCTAATAATTGTCAATTTCAATTTTCTCGTCGCCGCGCCTACCTACACTCCTTCCTCCTTCCGCCCGTTCCATACGCTCCGCATAGCGAGTCTCGGACACCGATTCATAACGTCCTAAAGGCGTTCCGAACATCCATTATGACCGGAAATAATCACCCTCCGCTGTTCGTCTGGTGCTAGGATCCTGGTACCCCGATAGGGAGACTATTGGCATATTAATTTTTTTAATATCAAACACTCTGCCACTTCTCTGACTGGTCTGCGAGGGTTGGGATTATTCAGAACTCTTTAACGTCAGGCTAAAATCAGCTGGAAATGCCCAATTTAAAAAAAAGCAATTTTGATCGAACATGTCGCGGAGCTTCAATTTTTCCTGAGTGATGAGGAAAAAATCGACCCTAATCCGACCTAATTTTAAGGGTCGGAGGGATGAGGGGCTCAACGCTGCCTTTATCTGGGACGTAAGGGAGATTGGCTTGAATTTACTTCTGAAGTGTCCAATAAGGCGTCTAGAACCAAAACCGGCAATCTCCATTACCCTGTCTAAAAACTGTGCGATCATTATAATTTTAATACTGGAAGAACGAAAAAGCCTCCATTTATATGTTTTCCTGTGAATTTTTTGTTATAAAGCGAGAAAATTTTGAAGAATGTTAAAAACAGCTAGAAGTATTGGTTGCTCCTCGCAGAATTAAAATTATTGCACAATTTCTGAACAGGAAAATGGAGATTACCGGTTTTGGTTCTAGGCGCCTCAAATAGCCTCGTAGGTTGCTACTCAAACTAAAAAGTCAAAACTGAAAGCTGCGCATGTAGTGATGATGGGTCCAAGTAGACCCGAACCGCGTCTGCAGTTACCTTTCTGAATGGTCGTAACTAGTTTTCCACCGAACAGTATACCTCTTTGAGAGAAAATTGCGCTCAAATGAGCTTTTTCCCTCTGTATTGAGATTTTCAGTTTCCTGGATTTTAACGCAAGTTCGCTAAAAATTCCAACTTACTGTCTATACGACTCGTGCGTCCACCGCAATCAGTTTGTAAAAAGTTCTACCGAAATTCATTTTCCAGATTTGTAAAAGAGCATAGGTACATTTAATTTTACTCATTCAACGTTCAGGTGTACTCTTACGCGGGAAAATAAACACATCGAGGAAGCTCGCAACCGACAGTTACCAAAATCGGTGCTAGGCGCGTATCTATTAAGAAAATGTCAATGGATAAAACTTGCTAAGAGGAAAAGTTGCTCTCCTGCCTGAAAGTTGGGAGCGGCTCTTTTGCATAATTGCATCCGGTAGGCAGAGAGGCAGCAAGCTCGAAAGCTCTGAAGCTCGGGGGAAAAACCGTTATCAAAGTTTGCCTCTATGGTGACATATTTTTTCCTTCCGAGAACTGGCGGGCGGGCGGCCGACCTCCAACCGCGAGTCCTTGATTAGCTGTTATCCTGTAAATGTCGATTCGTTACGATGCGACGATGCGTCTTGCTCTTGCGTCGTCGTCGGCGCCAACATTAACGACACTTTGCGCCTTGTTAGTAAGTTGTTAGCACTTTGTTTCTCGCATCGAGTGCGAGAAGATGACTCGAGTTGTTTGTTCTCCACACTTGACGAAAGAAAAGCTCGCAGTGTAGTTAAAAATTGAGAATATGGTCGGAGTTCTCAAATTAATTTTTATGACTAATTCCTTCCGAACTTTTTTTCTAAAATCCAATGGGTCTGTTCTGCCGTGGCAAAGAAAAACGCCGTATGAACCTTCGGAAGTTGCCAAAATTCTGCGGATAAAACATGCATTTTTAAGGAAAGTTATTCATATTTTTCCTTGAAATTTTCGGATATTTTGCATCAAATTGGTAACAAAATCGTGCGAAAAATATGAAGAAAAATATTCAAAATTCTCCCAGTAAACCTGATTTTTAATGATTGAAATCTGGCAACGTTTGAAGGCTTATACGGCGTTTTTCATTAGCACGGCAATATTGCAAGTCGAACGCAAGTGAAGCAGCGAACTGAAAAACTTGCCGTTGTCAAATTCGATCGAAAATCACGTTGAGCACATCAAAAAAGTGTGGAATCCACCTCTTAGCGCACAATCCGCGTAGTTTGTAACACGCTTTTTCAAATTTACCGCGCATCCGGGCAGCTTTTTCTTGGTGGCCGGCTTATATTTCAGTGGAATTTTCAGATATTTAGATAAAATTGCGGACAGAATTATCTGAAACATTTAAAGAATAATGTTAACAATTTTCCCGGTAAATTCGACAATTATTGAAGGAGATATGACAACGTCTGAAGGGTCATACGGCGTTCTTCCATAGCACGACAGTCCAGTGCTTCCAGTAGTAAATTACAGTAACCGTCTACCCAAATGCATAAATACAAGGCAACAGGAGCAATATCGTCATGTCAACGGAAGCAATGGGAGGACGCGTCTATTCATACAGGTGTCGCACACAAAGAGCTCGACAAGATTTTTCGTAGTTTACATGCGGAGACCGCGCCCGTCAATGGGCATAATTCGACTCGATCGCACGGAACAACGACATTTATTACTGATTTTCGTCGCTTTATTAACTCGTTTCCCGAGTTGCCCAGCCCCGGATTCGAAATTTACGAAACCTCGCACGTCCGTGTTCCGGTGAGCCCTAAAATCCATAAAAATGCATGCGGACCAGAGCTCATGAGAAAATAGACATGTTGCGTCGTGGAATCATCTCTGGTCCTAGTAATTGGGCTGCGGCGCACAGTGGATCGAATCAATGAGAGACGTTGGACATGACATTTTTGATTAATACTGCAAATTTTGATGTTTATTTCGTTTCATTTTAAATTTTAAGGGGTGCCTCTGGAAGAAATTTTCACATGGAATTTAATGGAACCACTTTGAGAACCTCAACTTTTTTTATAAACGGAGTTTTAAACTTTTAAAGTTTCCAAATTGTGTCCGACTTCTCCCATTGACTCTGTCCAGTGTGCGACACCGACCACAGAATTGCCCTCTTCGGCTTGTTGTACCTTTTTTCCTGGATCCTCAAAGGAAAGATGAGAGCCTATAACGTTTCAACGAGGTTTTATTACCACTCGCGAGGGAAATTATCAGTGGCGTGGCGTGCTTTGCGATATATCGATTGATCGGCCATTTAAACCATCGATAAACAGGGTGTTCGCAGCGAACACCTTAATAATCGATTCTTTACCATGGGTTTAAATCGCATAAAAATCGATATATCTCAATTCACGCCACGTCACTGGAAATTATGCTGCCGCGCCAAGGAAGAACGCCGTATAAGCCTTCAGACATTGCCAAATTTCCTTTGAAAACATTGGCTCCGCAGGGAAATCTGCGATTATCACACTGGAAAAAAAACTCCGGCCCTGGAAACCGTACTTACGCGCTATATAGACCTACCGTCTGCGTTCCGGGCTCAGAGGCCGAAAGCGCCGGGCGTAGCACCCAGAGCAGTCGAAGCTACGGCTCCAGCAACCAGAACTTTCGGCCACTGAGCCCGGAACGGACGGTATGTCTACATAACCCATACTTTTTTCAGTGCTTCACATCTATGTTCTTTGAAAATTTCAAGAGGAAATATTCATGACTCTCCTCAAGAAGAAGCAGTTTTCCGCAGGAAATTTAGCAACCCTCGAATGTTCATGAATCGTTTTCCCTGAGCAGGGCTGTAAGTATGGAGACCTGGATGCCGGCGCGTAGGGCGTAGGCGGTGCTAGCTTCTGGCGAATCTCAGAGCGGCCATTTTGATTTAATGGGCGATCTGCACGCCGTTGCTGCCATTTTTTTAGTTTTTCCAAGGGATACCGGTTTAACGAGAATCATACGCAGGGGTGCAAAATCACGTGGGCGCTCTTTTCTTATAATGAATTTGAAGTATGAATGCTATATACATGGTAAACTAATATCGTCACCTTCCTGCCAAAGAATAACAAGCGCCATGCGACGTTTAAAAATTCCCGCCGCCATTTTATTTTTTTACAGAGAAATTCTTGGTTGAATCTGTTTGAAAATTCCAGTGAATTTTATCGGCAGCTGAAAGAAAATTCAGTGACATTTTCGGACAGATTCGTTGAAAAATTTCTCTGTTACAGAATAAACTAGCGGCGAAAATTTTTAAACGTCGCATGGCGCTTGTGATAGTTTGGCCGTAAGGTGACGATATTTACTTTCAGCTCATCGTCTCTCGCTCGTTTCGACCAGTTCGCCTTCAAATACTAAAGTAGGCAATGTGGGCGGTACCGGAGCAGTAATAGTTGCTTGCAGTAATGTAGCCACGTTCATTCGCATCTAACATTGTATCAGATGACTACTATCTCCGACAAGAACATTTCCTTTGGATTTAATTCATTTGTACATAGTTCCGTAATAGTTCCACATCATTAATACTTCCAATTCCGGAAGGAACTGCAGCTTGGCGCGAGACCAGCTCATAACTTTCTCAACAGTTTACTGCCCCTCCAGCTTCCGCGTGTGACCTTTTCTGTGGAGGAGCCTTTACACTGAATGACCTTTTTGCAAGAAAATGACTGCAACCATTTTCAGGGTGGGAAAAAAATCGCACTAGTGTCACCTATTCGTAGTCCTTGCGTTGTTATGATTTCATGCAGTTCCTCAATTTTCGATCAGGAGGTCGCACTGATATTTTATAAGATAGCTCAACTTGTAAGTTTAATTCATCGCGAATTTTTTTATGGAGGGTTCGGCTTTTGAGATCCTGAGTCGGATGCGACCGGTCATTGGTCAGCGCGTGAGTCGTGCAGAATAAATTCAGCCGTAAGATGCTCGTAATTGTGGCAGTCCCGATCCTGCCTCCCTCCCCCTCGCCCCATCCTCATAAGAAGAATATTCCCGGGGGCAGAATGGGAGGGAAAGGGTATGGTCCGGCTGTCCGCCATCCCGGCCCGGAATGTCAGATTTAACGGAATGTTCCATACCTTATGGAAAGAGCACGGTGACGGTGAGCAGTCTGATTTTGTAGCTTACCAAAAATGGCTCAATCCTAATGGCGCAGGGCGATAATTTTTTTAGACTTTTCACCTCCATGAATAGTATTTTCATCAGCTACTTGGAAGATTATCGACAAGATTACGGTCAGCTCTCACAATTTTTTGCAGCAAGGTGGTTAAATTGCTGGGTCCACACTTTTTCACGGGGTAGGTAATCAAAACCAACAATTTCAATTAGAGTAAAAAATTTTGAGCTCCAGAGAGTACAAGACTCAGGGTGAAAAGTGTTCAGCTTGTGTTCCCCGCAAAATAGTGTGGACCCAGCATTGCTACATTCAGTGCGGGCCACGTTTCTCAGCGCTTTATTCTTCTCGCAATTTTTTTTTACCTTCTCACTAATAAAATACATTTTTCCTCTTCTCTTCCAAACTCTTTCTCGTCGAAGTGTCCATTGTGTTCGGGATCGGCTCCGAATTTGATCGTCTGTTGAAACCCTAAGAACTGAATGACCTTTCCAACGGTTTGTAGCTCACAAACACGGTTGTGCTTGTGTGTGAGCTTTTTCACTCTATAATGAGATTTCAGCTTTTCGCTGAACTTTTTACGCACGTTTGCTAAAAAACTCCAACATCCCGGTTTATAGCTCGATATCCGCGATGCTCTAACTCTCTTTAAGAAGGCGCTGTATCTCTGACTGTGAACCTTTTTTCCTCTGCGATGTGGCATTCTGGCCGCGGACCAGGATGACCGGACCGGACCATGCACCGGGCAGACCCGTTCTCATTCGGGATCGGGAAAATATTCGATGAGATCTGCAGCGATGCATGCTCGGGCGCTCTGGTCGGGACCGGATGCTGGATGCCAGAAGCGCGNCTTCCCCCCCTCTTCTTCCCTCCGGAGGATCGCTATGAAGGAGCTCGCTATGAAGATCACAACTTCGATTGCTGACAAGTGGTTCCTTGGCTCCGTCAACTCGGGATCGCAGGTCCAGAACCAGGGATTGACCACGATCTTGGGTCTTTCGATCGGTTTATTAATCGATTAATTTCGGTTCGATCAATCGATTTATTCTGAAACTTATTAACTCGGACAACAGCATTGTATGCTGATCTTCAGGTCCGCGCTAGCATAACTGGAAACGGGCGTGAGAAATCAAGTTCGCCTTCAATTCGACGGATACAATTTGAGCGGCCCTGGGGTTAAAATAGTTGTATCACGCATTTTAGTCCAGCTTGATGTCCGAAGAACGAGTGACTATCGTTGTAAACCTCATGTTTACCAGTACAGTCGATTCGAAATCTCCCGTAATTTTTACTCGATTCTCCCCACAAATGAAGCTTTTGATATTAGCGTTGAGATAAGTTGCAGAAGCTAGAATTCAGCACCGCCTTAGTGCTAACGTACTATCAGTGCAGTAACTTGCTTTACGATAAATCTATTTTTTTGTCGTTTAAACCTATGAGTCCATAATTTTCCCCATTTGTCAACAAAAATCACCCATTTCAATCAATAGGATTGCTCCATACTCCCTATCTCTTCTTTGTCCTTCGCTTTGTCTATTAATTTCAACATTGAGCCCGCAGAGCTGCGGCTTCAAGTAAGTTAGTGAGTCATGCACTGTGAAAAGTTGCAAGTTGGGCTGGAGTTTGTTTACAAGATCCGGACTGGAAGTTTCGCATGTGTAGTGAAGCGGTGCGGGTGCGCCGAGTGCATTGTGCGTGAGGCTGGCGTCGACTTAAAATGCAAATCCTCGACAAGGTAACGTGAGGACTAGAAAAAAATGTACCTGACTTTATAAGGCGAGACACGGAGTAGTATGGTGCCTTGTTTATTCGCTCGCGACCGTTGACCTGTTGTTTTTCGATACCAGCATCGCATCGAGTTATTATCACGCCCATGAGAGAAAATTCAAATGAAACAAACGATGTACAGATACCCGCGGTGTAACCAGAGAAGCATGTACGCTGTCAGCCATCTGCGGCATTGCAAGTCTCCAGACGATTCGTTTTCATAAAACGATTGTCCCTCTTTTCGGATTTTTTTCCTGACTTGTTCTCATCGGTCGTTTCTCGACAACCGCTCGCAAAGGAAGCAAAAACCATTCAACGACATAAACCGAATTTTTCAAAGCGCGATATCTTGATTATTTGGATCACATTTTGCAATAAGGAAGCACTATTTCTGGCCCATTTAAGAAACAGCATACATGCCATTGGTTTCCCTGCGCAGATATGTGCTTTTATGGGAGAGCCAGAGATAGTGGTTCCTTATTGCAAATCAATTTTAGATCGTAGGAAATTGCTAACGGACAGTTCTTATCATTTTTAGCTGATTTACAAGAATCAAGCATCGAAACAAGATTCTGTGACCAGCGCAACCGACCCATTCTCGAGTTTAATCCTCCGAGTTATTTCCGTGTTATGGAAAAACGCCATATGAGCATTCGAGTGTTGCCAAATTGCCTCTCAGAAAATATTTCTTTTTGAAGAACTTCATGAATATTTCTCCTCGATATTTTCAGGCGCTTCAAATCAAATTACAAGCGGAATCCTCCGGAAAATCCGCAGAAAAATATGAACAAATTTCCCCTAATATTCGTAGTTTCTGGAGGGAGATTTGGCAACGCCTGAAGGCTCATACGACGTTTTTCCTTAGTGCGGCAGAGTAGAGGATGATCCGTGCGGGAAAATTGAAATGCAAATATTCGCAACTGCATAGCGGCTGCAGCAGTGCGACCTTGGGCATGGAGTATTGAGCATCTCGCGCTGGGATCGTAAAATGGCCTCATCGTCATCGTCATCGTCATCATGCGATCCGCGATTGCGTCCTCCTCTCATCGAATCGACGTCTCCCTCTCCCATTTTCGTCATTCGTTTAATTTTTAAGTTCGCTTCTTCTCCACTCGCCTAATTGAACGTATCTCTGCCAAACGGAACTATGTGCATTAAGACGTGAGCCCTGAGACCAATACGAATGTATGCATAATAGGGCTCACGTCATAATGCACTTAGTTCTGTTTGGCAGAAATACGTCCAATTAATCCTCAATCGTTCGATGTAATACCGAGAACATTTCGAATTTTCTGCCTTGGTTCGTCGTTTCCTTCAGGATAGAATGTAACTGCTTTTTAATGTTGCCAAATTTCCCCTCGCAAATTGCATTCATACTTGGAGAATTTTGAGAATTTAACTTATTTTTCTTCTGATCTCATGCAAAAATGAGACACATTTTTAGAGACAGCGGATCAGTTGCGCTGATCACAGAATCGTGTTTTAATGATTGATTCTTGTAGATTACATAAAAGTAATAAGATTCGTCTAAACATCATTTTTCTACGTTCAATACTAACCGAGTTTTGCGCTTTGAAAATTTGGTTTATGACGTCATCCATTGCGGTAGTGACACTCTTGCTTTCGGTTATGAACGTGGAAAGTTGCTGTTCGGATGGATCTCATTAATTTTAACTGATCCACAAGAATCAAACATCAAAACACGATTCTATGACCAGCGGAACTGACCCATTGCAAGGCTACATTCTTAAGAAAAATAATATTGTTTGAGTCCATTTAGCAACCTTGCTATCAAGTTACGTTCCTTCGTCCGGGAAACCACAAATTGCGCATATGACCCATAAAATCCATAAATGTTCTCTAAAATTGTCAGTTTGCAGATAGGTGGCACTGTTCCTTAGCCATCGATATGTATTTACGTCGCGTAATGATTGCAAATCTGTGTATCTCTATAGTTGATGGAATCAAGTTGATTAAATGTATTTCTAAAGTCTTTCTGCGCTATATTCTTTGACAATGCACCTGTAATATTTATAAAATACTGTGTAGATCATCAAAATTTTAACGTCTAATTCTGTTGTTTTCTTTTCTGTTTGCAGGTAAGTCAGAATTTACCGCCCGGTTTCTACTCAACCATGAGCAACCATTCCTGTAAGTTCCTAACCAGTTGAGCTGTAGTATCAAGTTTGGGTTGACAACCGGACCACTCTGCAGTTGGACGTATGTCGATGGCCGAAGTGCGAAACAACGCATCTCCACTGCAGTGTTTCAAAATTTCTGCTCCTATTTTATTTTTTCGAGGAGAAACAACCCATCGCATGGCTTGAAATTTATACAGAATAGTCTGCTAGCTCTAAAGAAATATCAAGGAATTTTTTTTTTCTAAAATACGTTGGCTAGTTTTCCAGAGAAAAAATAAAGTACGTATGACAGGAAATCTGCGCTTCAACGTCGCAATCGCACTTTGGCCATCGATTTATGCTATGAACTATTTCCAAAGGATTTACGCACTTCGCAGTTTATTTTATTTTAATCAATATTTACATAGTGCTTTTTGGCCTTAATACGATACGTTCGATAAATTGGATTACATTTTGTAATAAGGAACCACTATCTCTGGCTCTTCCAGAAAAGCACGTTTTCGCATACTGAAACCAATGGCATATATGTTGTTTCTCAAATGAGCCAGAAATAGTGGTTCCTTATTGCAAAATGTGGTCCAACTTATGCCCATCAAGTCTGTACTTAGGATCATAGGAATGAGTGACATAGTTGGCGAGCCTATGCCAAACAAATCCAAGTTTTTATTTTTATTCTTTTTTAGTATAATCCGATTCATTATTACACGGCAATTAGACTAATTGTAAGAGTATCCGTACACCGACCGCTGTGATGAATAATAAGACACAGATCACCCATTTATTTTGCTCCCCATCGTTGGATGCTGATAATTTAGTGAGTTCTTTAGCAAAGCGGTCTCGCTCGGGCAAAGGCGGAATATTTTATGACAACCGACCAACCAATTTGTTCATCATTTCCATCTGTTTCGCGCTTGAGCGGTTTTTTCACGAGCAGGAAAGGTATTTTTTCCAGCCCGGAAAAGAAGGAAAATCAAAAACCTGCGACTCGCTAGAGCAGCACGAATAATTGCGTTCATAAAAGATGACACGCTCTTTGCCTATGACCCGTAAGCGTATCGATCCGTAGCTGTGTCGCGTCGCGAATTGCGATGAATCGATTAATTATTTCGCCATTTAAACCTGTGGAGAAGGATCGATTATCAAGATGCACCGCAATGATCGATTCTCTGCCGTAGCTTCAAATGAGAAAATATCGATGGTCGATGAAGAACGCCTCTCCTCTGATCCGTAGATTTCCTGTCTATTCGATCTTGTTCGTCATACTGCAGCTGGCAAATCGGCGCTCCTCTGACGTAAGGGCATACCTCGATTTTTGCGTGAGCTCCAGAGTGCATGCATTTACATGTAAATCAGGGCTCAGGCGGAAATTGAGATGCGTCTTTACGTCAGAGGAGCGACGAAATTTGATTCTCCTCACCTCTATGTGTTATTCGTCTTTTTTCTTCAGACTAACCGAATAGAAAACGGGAATATTCGCGATGTAATTTTTGGTTTTTGACTCATTACAGAGATGATTTCATGTAACTTTATCACACGAAATTTCATTGTGAAATTATATGAAATTCTTTGAAATTTTATGAAATTTTCTCAGCAGATATAAATTTCTCATCGGAGTTTCCATATCTGCCTAGTTACGCTTCGACCACGGATTGCTCAAAACGCGCTAAAGCTCCAAAAGCTCAACGCGATAACAGAAACACTTTTTCTCGACACATGCATCATGCAACGGTGGCTCCGCGTTGACCCCGCACCGGTTCCGGGCGTCGCCGAAATTACTTAAAAAACTCTCCTACTTTACATTCGTTCATATGGAGCGAACCGTTTACCTCTCGAATCGGCAACTAGGGTTTGAACTCATCGTTCACCACTGGTATCCGCAACACCATTACTACGGCCCGCCTACCGACACTTGCGTTGCCGCTTTGCTTACGAAAGCTCAGCAATCTCCGAGCAACCGAACGGGAAGCTCGATGATTTTTGGTGAAATTCGGCAGCCCTGTGATGAATGCACTACGATGCTTCGTTTTGATCAATGGCCGAAAAGAATACGCCTAATGAGAGACTGACCACGTCTTCGGAGTCGATGAGAAGCGAAAATCCACCGCGCCATTAGGAAAAACGCCGTATGAGCCCTCAGACATTGTCTTATTACCCTCAAGAAAAACCTAATTTACCAGGAAAGTTCTGGATATGTCTCTTTCAATTTTTCAAACAATTTAGATCAATAATATCTGAAAATTTCAAGGAAAAATATACATAACTTTTTTCAAAAGAAATGTTTCATCGAGGGAGTTTTATCAACGTCTGAAGGCTCATATGACGTTTTTCCTTAACGCAACAGAAATGCGGACGCGTCCCGAAAGACGCAGCTCTGCAGCGGGAAGAAGGAGGGAGAAAAAATATGTTCCTTAATTTATCATTCACCTCAGAGAGTAAGAATTAGATGCAGATTCTCGGCTGAGAGAGTGGAAGGATGAAGATAATGCGTGAAGAGTTAGAAATCCTTTCAGAGCGTTAATTCCTCGAGTATGGATTAGAAAATTTAGAGAGTTGAAGAATCTAGTGCCTGAATGTGTCTCGTGAGATTTTTTGAGCTCAACAAATGAGCGTGCTCCAGTCTAGCTGGCAGGGTGTCTACTGTTCCGGAAAATCTGGAAAGTCTGGAAATAGCACTGATATTTGAGGGTTCGGCCGGAATTCCTGAAAAAGTGCTAGAAGGTCCGGAAGTTTTCGCTTCATGACACGCGTGTTTTACCAAGACTCAGACGGTCTGCAATATGCAATCCCTTGCGCATTAATTCTTAGCGTATTATTTGCCCGTTGGATCGCGATTTTTCAGCCAGTCGATGTTCAGGTCACCAATGAGCTTTGAATTCTGTGGCTACGTCATTTTTGTTGCGATTCGTGCGTGAATTTTAAATTCCGTCAGCTGGACAGCATTTAGCCAAAAGGAACCAACACCAAAACAGTGATGTAAAAATGTTGCCTCTTCATAATTATCTAAAAAATCTCTCAGAGTAGCTAATATTTTTTGCTTCCCCTAAAAAATTGTTAGTTTTCAAAGGTATTAATTGTGTAAATTTTAATATCGTACATGTGTTGAGCATTTTTAAAAGGAAAGAAGAAGCTACATGATTTTGAAAACACTGTAATCGCGCTGGTTCCTTTGACCTGAATACGATCCAGCTGGAGGAACCGATAAAAGTTGAATCTTCTGGGGAAGTACTGAATAAGTACCGTAAAAATACTGATTTTTCGCCAGCCAGTGTAAGTGGACACCCTGTACCTCCTTTGCACCCGATGCATTTGTACAAGTGTGCAACTCCGCGGCTCCCGACGCGACGTGGCCAAAGTGGAGTCCCCCCCATCCTAAGCTAAAACCTCGCATCTCCATACCAAGTTTTCGTTGGAGTTAAGTGGTTTTCGCCCAGCACGATTGACTTATTATAACACATCCAACGTGTGAAACCGTCGACACCAACATCGCCCCTTGGTCGACAACAAACGAGGCAGCATGCGCAGCGCACAACGACGTGACTTACTTAGTGGAGTCGGATCGTCGCACACTGGAACGAACCATCAGGAGAGTTCAGACACGAAATTATCGACCAAAACTGCAATTTTTCATATCAGTTTTGTCAAACTTTTAATTTTAAGGGTTACTTTTGACAGGAATTTTTACCAAGAAACCAAACAAACCTCTCATGAACATATAGGCTTCGTACTGATGAAAATACAAGCGTTTAAAGTTTCAACATCATGTTTTACCGCTCGGGTCCACTGTGCGCCGGCCAGCACGCTGAATGAAAACAGCCACTCGATATTGTTCAAAATTAGCCGACGCAATGACTTTGTCTAGCGTCGAGGGTCATTCACGGACGTGAGGAAACACGCTTGTTCTTTTATTTTCCTTTCTTTTCTTTGCATTTATTTCTCTTTTTCTCGCGAACTCCGCGCGCGATGGTGCTGGTGAGGTAGGCTCAGGGTCAAGTCGTTTTTCACGCCGGCTCTGACATCTCCGTGGAGACAATGGAAGTTGTTGGTAAAGCCACGCAGAGGAGGGCAGAGCGCTGTGGGGTGATTATGACGTCACACATCGCAACGACGGCCGGCCGGTTCTGCTATGTAAAGAAAAAACGCCGTATGAGCATTCGGACGTTGCCAAATTTCTTCCTTGAAAATACTTATTTTTGAAGACATTTTTGAATATTTTTCTTCGAAATTAGCAGAATTTTTAGATCAAATTATGAACGAAATCTTGTGACAAATTGGAGGAGAAAAATTCACAAGTTTTCCTGAAATTCCTGATTTTTCGAAGGAAATTTGGCAACGCTTAACGGCTCATACGGCGCTCGTATTTAGCACGGCAGGGCGGAGATCAATCTACTTTCTTCTCTTTACATCCCACATTTAATTTCCGCCCTGTAGAAATGGTTCTTTCCGGTTCTCATAATGAACTTGAGTTTTTCAACTGATGTAGCATCAGGATTTTGCGTACTTGAAGTTTTTAAATTTTTCTCTCCGCAAAATCTTATTTCCTTGTTCATAAATCTCATTTACAAAAAGAAACAAAGCAGCGAAGGTCGTAGGAAGAGATTTTAAAAAATTGGGAAAGTGGCAAATTTTGACCGTTGTCTAAATTTTTTGAGTCGGTTACGTAGAGACAATTAGAGCTGAGTTTTTCCTAATAATGGCAAGATTGATTTATTTCTTCCAGTTTGTTAAGAAAGTTCGATATGGATTCTGAGAACTTTTTCCGTTGAAGGGAA
Organism: Bemisia tabaci; assembly: GCF_001854935.1. Lineage (NCBI taxonomy): Eukaryota > Metazoa > Arthropoda > Insecta > Hemiptera > Aleyrodidae > Bemisia > Bemisia tabaci. The sequence goes on from NW_017547180.1 coordinate 1,256,279, forward strand.
CGAAGCACAGTGGAAGTCAGCTTCTTTCTTTTCATGCGGACTTGTGTCTGTGTGAGGGTGGAGGTGTGTTGTGTATGTGCGTATAAAACCAGAGAAAATCTGCATTATCTGTTATCGATATTTCTCCATTTGAAGCCGTGGCAAAGAATCGATTATTTAAGTGTTCGTTGCGACCACCCTGTTTATCGATCCTTTTTCATTGGTTTAAATGGCAGATCGACCGATATATCGCAAAGCACGTCACGCTACTGATTTCACCAGACTAAGAGCCTCGACGAACACCCGTGAAAAGTGAGAGGATGGCAACCGAGAAAAGTCCAGAGGAACTTCATTTAAAGCACCCGAATGTCAGGGAAAATCTGATAAAGATACCTACCATACGTGACCTATCTACATTTTAAGTTTTGAAGCACCACTCATCACCACATTGTTGTGCTTTAGTGGTTCCGAGTTTTTTCTCTTACAACTTTAAGTCTGATAGATCACGTTTTCTTATTGTTGGTGACGTCAATTTCTTGTTTAAAGCAATCTACATGTCCGCGACTTTGAAGTTTTTCGTTTAGAGCAGCCGGATGCAAATGTCTATAACACTGCATGCATAAAGTTTCAAGTCATTTCCTCATGCTTGTTTGGTCCCGCACTTGACGATTGTTGGTTAAAATTATGATTACTTTTCAGTGGATCATTCTTTACTGGGATGGTCAAGTAGGGTTGGGACCTTCTGTAGAGTTCTTCAAACATCTTTAGTGATAATTTGTAAATTGCTATCAGCCTCTCTTAAAACTTTACCTTGCAGCAGCCTCATTTAGCCTCAAGAGCCATTATAGGAGTTAAATGCAGTATTGCCGGCGGTCTGGAAAACCGGGAAAGTCAGAGAATTTAAGGCGACCGAAAAAAGTCAGGGAAAATCAGGGAATTCAAAGGAAAAGTTAGGGAACTTAGGTGCGTTTAGCAGAAGTGAGCGTAATTTAAAGGGGGAAAGATAAAGTGGAAGTTTGATTCAATTGTTAGAGAAAGTCAGGGAATCCGAAAACTTTGGAGTCAGGGTAAAGCGAAAATAGTCAGGAAAAAGACAGGAAAAGAAGATGAAGAATTACAGCAACCCTGAAAATGAGAGAACCATACTGCATGGTAAAGAAAGTAACCAGCAACATTGAAAATGACGAGAAATGTTTTTTGCACGAACTTGTCTTCCGTGCATACTCATTTCGTTTCGATGCCTTCCATCATGTGGCTGCGGCAGTCCGGAAAGCCCTGGATAGACGATCAAATTCCGCACCAATTCCGATCAAAGTAGACATGCTGATGACTGATGGTCACCATCTACCATCAAATTTTGACGGGCCGCACTTATTTGTTCAAAGTAAGATCAGAATGGAGTGCCACGATTCATCATTGCCTGCCACAGGAAACATTTTCGCCAAGTTTTCATTTTAAAATGAAGCAATTTAATGAGTTTAAGACTGATGACTCCCGACACTTTGATGCTACTTTGATCGGAATTGGTTCGGGAATTTGATCGTCTATCCAGGGCTTAAGGAACGGTGTTCGGATGAAGGGTGTTAGCCGGGCGAGGGTCCAGATGCAGTTGCAGATGATGAGTGACGAAAGTTGCCTTGGTGCGGTAAGTCCGGGTCCGGGACCGCGGGACTCCACGCCGCGTTGGGGAACGTGCGAGGCTGCAACGGACGTCTTGGTGGCTGCAAGTGTCGACTCCAACGCGGTTTCCACGTCGCGGCGTCGTGCTTTATCTCCTCGGTCGACGTTTCGCGTCCGACGACGTCCTGTTTTCGCGGATCCGACAACGGCTGCTCCGGCCGCAACACCTTTTTGTTCCTCTTTCCGCGCCCACGTGCTCCGAGCCAGGATCACGTTACCGCGTCCCAAGTGCAAACACTGAGCCCGGTCGTAGAACGGTGCATTGTGCAAGTGCAGCATCCGGCACGGAGAAAAGAACTTCGTGCGTGGGACCCGAAGTTTAGGTCCTATGGATCTCTGAAGTTTTCGGATTGAGCATCTGGACACTGTAGGTCTAGCTGCTGAGGTTTGGATCACACATCTGAAACTTCAGTTCTTACATCTGAAGTACTTCGGGTTTCACATCCGAAAAACTTCGGTTTTCACATCTAAAGTACTTCAGACGTAAGAACTGAAGTTTCCGATGTGTGATCCGAACCTCGACAGCTAGACCTAAAGTGTTCAGATGCTCAATCGGAAAACTTCAGAGATCCATGTGACCTAAACTTCGGATCCCACGCACGAGGTTTTTTCTCCGTACACTGAGAAAAAACTATGGCTTATAAACCTATTAGAGGTAAATATGGAACACCACTAATAGTAGTACCTCTACATATAATAATAGCACATATACCTTAGTTATGGTACGGGGTACCTTAATTAGGTACAGAGACCTTAGTATGGTTCACAGACCGAGAATCATTAGTTTATTTACGACTTTTATAGGTGTTCCATATTTACCTCTAATAGGTTTATAAACCATAGTTTTTTCTCAGTGTAGGGGAATGGGTCAGCAAGACCTAGCAAGTCCTAGCAGCCCCTGCCCTGCCTCAGTGGGCTGATTTTTGAAATTAATAGACAAAGCTGTAGACTGAAGACTCAAAGGGAAAAATTAGTAATCCTATCGGTTAAAACGGGTGGTTGGTCTACTGCCACGCTTAGAAAAAACGCAGTATGAGCCTTCATACTTTGCCAGATCTCCGCCCATAAAATATTTATTTTTGAAAAAATATTTGCAGAATAGGTGGTTCGCCCCCTGGCCTCTACGCGCCCCCAGAGGCTGCTTCGCGGCCAGCGAAATTGTCGCAGGGTTGCCAGGTAATGCTGTAACATTCGGATATTCTACAAGGGTTAAGATGGGAAAAGTGCTGATTTTCCAGCACCATCTGGCAACAACGAATCGTCGAAATCTCCCGGACAAATAAATTGAAATCGCCTAAGTTGGACTTCAAACTCCTCTTCCTCACCCCGTCCATCCAGCATCTTAAAAATGATTTCATTAGAATAGAGAAGATTTATCCTTGTAATTTTCAGATATTTTATATTAAATTGCACATAATCGTGTGAAAAGAACCAAGAAAAATATTCAAAAGTGTTTCCAGCAAATTCGTTATTTTTATTGGAGGAAGAGTGGCTACATCTGAAGGTTTATACGGCGTTTTTCCCTAGCACGGCAGTGCAGAGAAAGGAGAAGTTTTCCAGTTTTTTCCCACGAAACGAATAGTACTATAAACAAAGCAAGAAGTTGAATTTATTGTGATCCTCACTCTACATTGTCAGCTGGGAATCGTCTTATTGGTTCGATTTTCGATTCACCGAGCCACGAGAAAAACAGATTTTGCGCATGCTATCACTTTTTCAACACGGTTTTAGACCCCTGTCCGTCCGAACTGTGTTAAGGAATACTTTTAAGATTCTTGCTGGACTTTTCCTTTCTTTTCGGCGTGATTAGTTCAGTTATTACATCATTAGATACACCAGAAACGCAACTTTATTTAATTAATCTTCAGTCCAAATGACTTTAAGCTGTGAAATCTTCTCGACTTTAGATAAAATCTAGAAGTCTGATAACTTTGTTACATTTGTAGTTGTAAATGCGAGCCGTTTATGTAATGCAATCAGTTCAAGTTCATGGTTGCGTCCAATCGGAGCAAAGTCCTCTTTAAATATTTATTTTTAAGACGGTTGACGCCCGTCTCGGCCAGAATTATCTAAATCATCCGAAATTAAATTTGTGACCCGTCTGAACTTCGGGACGAAGCTCGCGCTGCAATCCATAATAATAATTAACTCCCACCGTCAGGATTTGATCGCATTATCTTCTGAGGCGAAAAAAGGTGGATGTCTTAGTCTTAGCGATGGTATACGAAAGGGTCTAATCTTTGATAATGTATAGAATTAAAAATTTTACACAGAGATGAAAAATATCGACAGTGTTCGTCCGCAACCATTCTCATTCATATCGTCTGCGGTGTTTGAAAATCTCCGCTCTTATTTTTAGTTTTTTCAGGAAAAAAAATTGACATCATTCCTTAAAGTTTTCGCAGAATTTCTTCGCACCGAGAAGGATAATGACGGGCAGTTTGAACCTAACAAGTGTCGCACCAAACAGCGTAACTGCATGAGGGAAATTATACGCAATGCGCGATCCTCCCCGTATAATCAGAATACAATGGCGTCAACTTGGCTCATCATATAATCAACCAACTTGTGTCGCTTGACTTCAGCTTCTCACAGCTTTGTTCCTTGTAAAACTTCATCTACGAATCGGGTAGTTTCCTAACATATTCCGGAACCATCTCGTGCAACGCACAAATAATGGAGCAAAAAATCGTCGAAAGATGGTACGTTTTGGTACATAAACACACTCTCTGTCCCGTTCAGGAAAACTTATAATGATCGAGAGCAATGTTTTGATGATTAATGTCGCGTGGGAACGACATAAAACAGAATCCAGACAGGAAGAGACGACCTCTGCTAAAAGAGACCTTCAGATAACAAACTTTGCGTAAATACCCACGTCTCCCTCTCTCTCGTCCTCCCCCTCTTTCTTTCTTCCCCTCTTTTGACCATTCTGCCAGATTTTATTCCATTGCGTGGAAAGCTGTTTTCCCCCTTTTTTTCCTTTTTTTTCCTTTTTTCCCACTTATCCATGGAACATAATGGATCAGGGTTCTCTATATTGCTCGAACCGGGTCCACAACGTTTCATGGGGAAAAAATTAAATGCGTGGTTCAAGAGGGTGATTGTGCGTTGGTCTACGTTTCCACGAAAGAAACACCAAGAAACGTGGTCCGAACTGTTTGTAACAAGGTGGCTAAGTAATGCTTGGTCCACACACTTTGCGGAGAAAACAAGGCCAAAAAGTTCAAGAATTACCACGTGAGTCAAAAGTTTAGAGAATTTTGTAATAAAAAAAAAATTCAAAATATGACAGATTTCCTAGAAATTGCTGAGTAGGGCGAGCACCTACAGAATTCATTTGAAATGCCGATGTAATCCAACAACCCTGTGCTCTTTTTTTCTGTGATCAATCAGAAAAAATACATGGAAATCAGGGAATTTGAAAGTCGAAAAAAGTAGAGACCCTGAAACCTGGAAAATGCAATCGAGCTCATCAAGAATTCCCCGCTACCTGTTTTTCAATTTATTTTCATTCGATTTCCTATGAGGATTTTTAATGTCGAGTGCAATACAAACCACTATTGTCGCGACAACTGTCCAAATCAAGCCTGGAGGGAAAGTTATTTACCTTGAATTGCTGGAGGATAACCGCTCCCGACGGTGGGAGATCCAGAGCTGGAGCAGTGGGAAATTGATAAAAGCGGTAAACGGAGAGGTGTATCTGCAAACGGGCAGATAAGACGAGGGTGCAGACAGGAAATCCGACTGGCGAAGTTTGGGGAGTTTCTCCGCAATTGCCGCATTGAATCCGTTAACTTTTTTTCAAGTTCCCCGTTTCCAGTTGCTGCATCCTCACTCAGCGCAGCGGGCCCGCAAACTTTCGAAACGCCTCAAAATGCACCCTATCACTGTTTTACTTTATTTTTTGTCAACATCTCAATGGCTAGAGTGCAAAACCACGTATCTTCGTTTGCGACGTGGTAGACTTCCAGCTATACTTTATTTTTTCCTTGGAAAACTAGTAAACTTAAGTTCTTGAATACTTCCTTGGTTGTCCTCTCTATTAGCAAAATAATTCGTAGAAATTTAAACCTTTATACTGCCGTGTGAAGGAAAAACGCCGTATGACCATTCATGATTTGCCTTTCTACGGATAGAACATGTATTTTTAAAGAAAGTCATTCATATTTTTCCTTGAAATTTTGAAATATTTTACATCAAATTGGTAACAAAATCGTCTGAAAACTTTGAAAAAAAAATATTCAAAATTTTCTTAGTAAATTTGGTTTTTATGGAAAGAAATCGGGCAACTTCTGTAGGCTCATATAGCGTTCTTCCCTAGCACGGCAGTGTAGTTTACTTTTTTCTCTTCAAAAAATAAAGTACGAACAGAGATTTTGGGGCACTGCAATAATAATTCGTAATTCCCCGCTTCAGCCATCGATTTTATTTTTGACCTATAGAAATTGAATCAGTCAAAAGTAGAGGCACATAACATTCTATTTGTGTTTCACCAATTGTCTTTTAAAATAGCGAATGCTAATGGCAAGCTGAGGAAAGTACATGCACTGTGTCTGTAATGATCTGGAAATCGTAGTTCCTCATTGCAAAATTTAGTCCAATCTGAGTTCAGCAGTCTCGAAGAACGCTCTTGACCGATTCTCATGCCTACATTTTGTCCAGTTTCTTTTGGCGGGAAGTGCGAATCTCGGATCAGCAAAAAAATAAAATTAGAAACGTTTAAATTACAGGAAAAAAACTCTGCTCTTTTTTCTCTCCGTTTCCTCTCTTCTCGTCCCCCTCTTGTCCTCAGATAAAGCGTTTGATGATGAAACATTTTACCGAGTAATTTCATTTTTAAATCCGTCTTTACCAGCCAAGTTTTCTGTTTCGAAGTTATATCGGAAATTGAAAAACACGGGGCTGGGGTGAAGGAGAAGGGAGGAAGGGGGGAGGGGGTATTTACATGAAAAATACCGAGACGAGAGTGGGTATCGATTGAAAGGAGTCAACCGGAACGGAAAGCTTAAGAAGTAAAACAAGAAAAAAAAGGAGACGGAGGGATTCGATTCAGCTCAATCTTCGCTCGTTAAAATATTTCGATTGAAGTGTTTTTACGCTTTCAACTAATGAAATCCAGTGGGAAACTTATGAGCCCGCACAAGGGCGCCCCGCCGCACTCAAAACTTGAGGAAATAAATTACCACCATAGAGCTGAAATTGAAAAACTGCCTCCGCCTCGCCCGAAAAGTAAACGAGGAAATGAAAGTAAAGAAGAGAGTTCAAATATCGCTTCAAATCAGCGCTGCTGTCGGGTCTCATTCTCACGTGACATTTTGAACAAACTGAGGAAAGAGGAGATTGGGCCCAAGTCACATCCTAAGGCAGCACTATTCACCAAGAATTCATGCGCTAATCAATGGGCTAACTGTTGAATAATGTACTGTAGGTTGGTGTGATATTTGTTTGATTCAAGATCTTATCACTTCTGCCTCCTTCTTTATTCCCCTGAATCCAGAACCTTCTAAAACCCTAACATTTGCGCTTCAGAAAAATTGCGCGCGACGCGGAATTTCCAGAAGCATCATCTAAGGAACCGATGTATCTTACTTAGAAGCGAAATAAATAAGCAGTACGACAAAAAAATCCACTAATGAAATTGGAAAAATTCCCTTCTAAAGTCTTTAGGTATTTTTTTTTTAAAAAAAGTATTTTTGTGTATCCATTGCTTAATAAGTCGCTACATCAGTGCACTAGGGCACTCTGCAACTTCCAATAAAACTCATTCACCCATTCATAGATCATTACATATTCAAAACACGCACTCTGATCTTTTCCATCACTCCCTAACGCAAACCTTTTACTGAATGTATGCGCCGCCGTATTTTCGGAGGAACCCATTCACAAACGTATACAGGGTGATCCATACGTTCCGCACCACTAGCACCAAGCATCATTCCTAAATTTTTAATCAAATTGAAATAGGGATTCGAACTTTCGTAAACGCTCCCAAGTCAAAGGAAACCATTTTTGGGACCCCATCCCCCCCCCAAAAAATAAAATAAAATAAAATGTTAAGGGGATAGCCCTGAAAGCGGGCAGAAAACTAAGGGTTACAGGGTTGATGCAGGACTTTTGCATTACCCTGTATGGGTGACCGACCATCATTCAGCTTCCTGTTTTTCCCCGTTTATTTTATTTTTATTTAGTTCGTCAATTCTCAAGGATGCGATGCTTCCATAAGGTTTGTGTCGGAAACTCCCGCGACACGAGAGCTGTTCTTAATTGGCAACGCAGGAGACGGCAGCGCACTCTGTCGAGGATGATGAAGCACCAGCGGCGTCCGCCCGCCCTTGACCCCCTTATCACACGAATTAATGGTCATTGTAAGTTCGTAGCCCCCCGGTCCCCACCCGACGCAGGGTTCCCGGAGCAAGTCGCATCGTAATTTGTGAGACAGAATTGGGAGTCGCAGTATGGGGCCGGATCGACGCTCCATGACCCGTGGTCGTCAAAAGCGCACAAGTCGATTTTTAAAAGGGTCCTGAAGTGCTTGTTTTCTTATGTAGTTCGTGGTTCATCCGGAAATGGACTTCTGTGGGTTCATTCGGTATGTACGCTTCGTTTTGGACGCAGTCGGTACCCGCCGGCTAGGCCGCGCGCCGCAAAGAGGAACGAGCTACTGAGACCGGTCGGACATGAAATTTTTGACAAAAATTGAAAATTTATGTGTATCTTTTCATATTTAAGAAATGTGCTTCGTGAACAGTGTGTCCTCTCTTATTAAAATTAGAAAAATATTAGGAAATTCGATGTCATCAGGAAATTCCATGTGCGTCAAGTATTTCTCCACCACACGCAGTCCGAGTATAATATTCAAAAGTGAAATATATGTATTATCCAGTTCATCAAATTCTGGTTTGTAACATCAAACGATTGTCAATTTATTCGCGTCATAAAGCAAGAAATTTAATTTGAAATATCCGAAAAAATTAGGACAATATCAAGAAAATCGGTATTGGATCATTGAATGCGCCAAGCATTCCTCTACCACATGCTGTCTAGCACATGCAAAAATGAAACATTTTATTCAATTCATCATATGTGTTTGCTAGTAAAATCAAATGAGTTTCAATTTTTTTCGCGCCGTAAGTCAAATCTTTCATTTAAAATCAGGGAAAATCCAAAATGAAATTTTAGCAGGCACCCTGTCTAAAGCGAATTTTACGAAAAAACTAATGAACCTAATTTTCAACCTCTATACTTACGTTTCCTTGACAAAGGTATAACTTTGAAAGTTTTCCCATCATGTTCGACCACGCCAATCGACAAGCTCCTCTGTGCGCCGCGCTCTGCTCTGAGCAGAAACAGCGTACCTGCCTCGGGTTCAGCGCGGATATACGCGGTTCTCGTATAGCGTAGTGCAAGTCATCGCGACGTGACACCGACAATGAAACGACTTAACCGAAAAAGGACTTAAATGCCGCGGGGATCCCACGATGCTACAGTGATTTTTAAATAGACCATTTCTTAACACCCTCGCGCCTCATCACTGACGTCGTCTATCATCCAAACAAGGTCGAATTAGGCCAATAGGCCAAGCCAGAATCAAAGCGGTCTTTTCATGTGTCTTCTCGGCAGAGTTTCGGGCAAGGAAAGATTCATGAGTAATGTGTTTAGAAATTTCATGGTATCATGGTGGCTTCTGGCACGCAGTTAAAATTTCATTGCTCATGGTTACTTTGAGTTAAAGTTTCTATTTCGGTCAAGTAAACCATCATAAGGACTTGGTTGATCGATCAAGTTTCGGTTAAATCGACCGAAACCCGTTGTTCTGAGACAGCTGGGGATGAAGGAAGTGTACTGTTTAGCCAACGTTCTCTTGTTTCTTTCGATGTCATTCAAAGTTGCAACTCGGGAGTAACTACTGCACATTGGACCATGACAAACGCGATCTAGGTTCGATCCTGGCTGCTCTTGTCTGATCATCAACGAGGTTGCAAATTTTCATCCCTAAGCAAGGGCGGTCTAGTCAGAGGCGCTAGGATGCTTCAGGACCCCAGAAATTCTGACAAGTGGCCCAGGGGGTCCCGGCAAAATTCCTCCAGCGCAGTATAGGGGCTCCCAACCCTTAAAAACCTCCCTTAAAGAAAGACTTTAGGCCAGTTAGAAGGACTCGAGGCCCCGAAAACGTAGCAGCATCCCGGGAATTTTTACACCAGACGGACATTGCCTCAAGATTTGGTGGATGTAATCTAACGAGAAATTGACCAAAAAATAGTAACCATAAAATAAAATAGTAGACTATTGTAGTCTACTTTTTATAGTAACACAAAATGGACCGCATTGATTAAGCAGATAGGAACCAAGCCACATCAGCTATTGCCTTTAACTGGGCAATCTAATTTTTTACGTGCAAACGATGGTGCGGATTTTTGTGCAAATTTCAGTGAATTTTCTGCTTAGCACGAAGCAAATTTCCCAACATTTTCAATGGAATCCGCACAAATGTTCTCTTGTAAAACATCAAATTGCCCCATTAAATTAGGCAATAGCTGATGCGGCTTGGCTCCTTTCTGCTGAGCGCAGCCCAAATGTATATCAGTTCTTAATACTGTGTACCCAAAACTAAAACTTAGGGGATCCGTATGACCATTAACACCGAAGATTTTTCTCTTTCTCCCCCTCTCCCTCA
>NW_017547180.1:1266644-1294495 GCF_001854935.1 Bemisia tabaci
CCCCCCCCCCCGCCCCCCCCTCCCCAACCGCAGTTTCGCCGAATCCATCCTCACTCTCAGTTTCTCAATTTCTTTTGGCTCCATCACCGATCAAAGTAAGGCATAGAAAATTCTCAAATGTCTCCAAGATGTGAATGCAACATGCTATTTATACGAGACAGGCCTTGTCCCAACGGTGCGGTGGAGCGAGCGACTTTTTTTACGGCGATCCGGGCGATAAAAATTCATCCATCACCCGATCCACGCGGCGGTGGCACGCGGTGACTTTACAAACCGGCTCATTAGGGCGGATTGATGATCACCAAAAACGGCGGCCCGCAACACGTGTACGCGGCGACTCGCGACACAGAATCCACTCCGCCCGCCCGAGAGCAAAAAACGGGCCCCCCGTAATTAGTAGTTGGGCAGATCCCACCGTCCCGACCAAAAACACGCGATTCCTGTAGGGAATACCACGTGGTTGCGCGGTTTCTGCTCCAAGGTTTGGCAGTTGGAAGCTCCTCCGCAGATTAGGCCGAATTTGGTAATCCTTCCCCGCCCCCACCCCACCCCCTGCGGGATTTGAGACGTTGTTTGTTCTTCGGACTCGGCCTTAGCGCGGGTAACAATTCGTTGTTTTCCAGACGAATGTACGTAACTGAATTTCAGCCGTGCAAAAATTAAGGCATTTTTAAAGGTAAAAGGGCGTAGGAGACCTCGAATGCTGCTAAGATTGGGCTACGTAGTTCTCTAGTTGTAAGTAACTTATCCGACGATTCTGCTATGGATTTTTCCCTGGATCTGTTCCTAGTTTTTCCGCACTATTGTATGGATGTAAGGCGACTGTGAATGAATTTCATCTACCGCAAACGCTATAAAAAATTGCTCAGTCTCAGCAGCATTGTTATCCTCATTCGCCCTCTTACCGAAAAATGCCTCAATTTCACCCGCAAAACATCGTTCGGTCAGAGGTCTAGGAAAGTAAGGGAATTCGAAAATTTTGGAGTAAGGGAATCTTAAACGCTAGAAATTTCGGAAACCCTTTGACCAAAAATGTCACTGATTCTTCCATTGATCACGCGCAAAGATCAACCTTTTGATAAGAAATTTCGCAGTTTTATTCTCGTAAAAATTTTAATATTTCAAGCGACTTTGCAACCATGAAACGGAATTTCCTTCGTGTATTTGGGGTTCGATGAATCGAGCAACTCTTTGCAAAAACGACCTAGGAACTTCTCCACGCTGCCCAGAGATGGTTCAAGTCTCTGCCTGGTTCTCGACTGATAAACTTGAGGGTCCCCTCAGAATTTACCCTAAAAATATATCGTATTTGCACGCACCCGTCCATAAGTATCATTAGCACGTTTCTTAAATTAGTTTGCATACAGAACATATGGCGCACAATCGAAGCAGTACTGTAGACCCTACACGTCGTTTCTGCGAAGAATACTTCAGAAATTAATTACTGTGCCATTTTAATTTGGTATAACAGCGAGGTCGGTGCGCGACATCGTTGCCAGATTGTGCTGATCAGCACTGTTCCTCATATGAAGCCGTGTAAAATATCTGTATTTAATTGCATAACCTGGCAACCTTGGCGCGCGGAGCAATGGCGTCATCGCACTGTAGGATAGAATTAGAGAAGCAATGTGTAAGGGTGATCCGAAAAAGGACACCCATCGACTCAACCGAATTTTTCAAGAGACAAAAAACTGAGTCGTGCTGAAAGAATGCAACATAGAAACTTGAAATAAATCATGCTTATGCATTCTTGCATTGTACAAGAGGCCTTAGAAAAAGTTATGAGCTTATATTCGCGGTGGGGGAAAAAACTTAACTTCGATGTGTGTCTTTTCTCAAGACTCGTTGATTTCTTTGGAGATTTTTCTTCGTTAATTCACACATCTAAACCTACCTATTTTATTTTAAAGAAATCTGTATTGAATTATTTACGGTTACGACTAGTTTACATTACAGTTCTGTAAACATTCGTTCACTTTCATTGTTGAAAGAGGTGACACTACTTAAGCGGAAATTATTTAATTCTGAAATTTTTGCGGGGAAGAAACTCTCGACTCGAAAAGGAAGTCGCTTGCATCAAACAGAAAGTCGCGCACGATATACACGATTTTTCTCTAAGCAGAAATTAGCTTACAAGCATGTTCTATTGTTCTGTTTAGCCAATTTCTTGATTCTACAATAAATGTCAACCCTCAGCCCTTTTTTTTTCCAGCGGCACCAAACGTTTCGTCCAATAAGCCTCTGAAGTGCCAATGGAGTAACCGGTTGAACCCTGGAAGCATAGGTTTCCAGCCCTTGCCGAGTGGCCTCAGTAGCACTCTTGCACCCAAATTCAACATCCGAAAAAGAGCTAAAACTGCTCCACCAGTGAATCAGCTGCCAAGTACGTGCGTGACTTCTGACGTGCTGAGGAAAAGCGCCGTATGAGCTTTCAGACGTTGCCAAATTTCCTTCGATAAAATCCGAATTTACTGGGAAAATTGTGAATGTTTTCCCTCCAGTTTTTCAGATAATTTTGTTCGCTATTTCATCAAACATTTCTGGAAACTTTAGGGAAAAATATGCATGAATTTCGTCCAAAATACATGTTTTATCAAGGGAAATTTGACAAATATCGAATGTTAATACGGCGCTCATCCTTAGCACGGCAGACTTATTCTAATTGCACTTGAGTACGCCTCCCGCAAAATTTCGGCCCCAGAAGAAAATTCAGATCTCCTGTTCGTCTCGGTCTCACCCACTGTGCGCCGCGCCAAATTTACGGGTCGTTTCCCGCAAATCAATAAGGTACGCCGAGCGCCCCGTCAAGAATCCAGGCTCGAGGCTTACGATCAGTCGAATCGAATCGCAACGAAACGCCCGACCACTACTCCGCGCGAATAATCGAAACAGAATCAATCCGCGATTTTCGATTATCGACGGTCGGCGGAGCTTTAATTTACACTGACTCCGGATTAACTATCTCGAGACATGATTGACCTGTTCGGAGACCTTGGTCTGGCGATGTCCCGTTTCGCCAAGTGTCCGTCTGCCTCGAGCCGAGTTAATTACGACGGCGTCCCTTCGGACGGTCACAGCCCCCCCTTTCTGCGCTCCCCTTTCTCCTGACCCCCCGGCCCGCTCGACCCCTTGACTCTCTTGAATCAATCAAAACCACTTGTTGATAAGATCAAACAAATCCTGTCCTTTCCTGTCCACGTTCCAGAAGTCGTAGGTGCGCGCCGTTGCCTCGTCCTCGAAAAACGTGAACCAGAGCTAGAATTGTAATGAGATCAGTGGTGTGGCGTGAATTGCGATGTATCAATATACATCGATTGTTATGCCATTTAAACCTATGGAAAAGGATCGATAGACAGGATGTTCGCAGCGAAAACCTTAATAATCGATTCTTTACCATAGGTTTAAATGGCAAAACAATCGATACATCGCAATTCACGCCACGCCACTGAATGAGATATCAGCTTCAAGCTGAGCTTTTTACGCACGTTAGCTAAGAAACTCCAACACTCCGTCTTACGACCCGCGCGTTTACCGCTATCAGTTTGTGGAGAGCTAGAATCGGTTTGCATTTAAAATTTCGTAGTAATGAACCACCATTTTGGGCTTTATTTTAGGAACGGACTTTAGATGTAACTGTGCGAAAAGGAACCAGAGTTTGTTGGGAAAGAAGAGTTTTGCTCCCCTTGAAGCGATCACGTCTCAGGAAACATTCCCTAAACTTCTCTTGATCACAATGTAAACCAAATGGACCTTCTAGAAAAAAGGGGCTGTTTACTGAACGACTATGAATTACGACCCATTGATCCTTAATCTTCTCATTGATCCTTAATCTTGCCTAGCCGTTCATGAGTTTGGTCCATGGTCTCAACTTGACGAGCTTTTTTTGACTTTCAGAGTCAATCAAAACGAAATAAAAAAGCATGGCACCATCGCGTTTTTTTCGAACTTTTACATCACAATTTTTGATGGAATCGCGAAAATCCTGATTTTGGCAGGACCTCCAATCTGTCCCGTCTTCTTTTCAACGGCCATAAGCTAGAAAGTCAAAGCCCGGAGCAGAGTCCTTTCGTAGGGAGACTTAAAATAAACACAAGTCAGCTCATTGATTTCTCAAACGGGAAAAGAGATTACACTGTTTTAGAGTTTTTCGCAATTTTCGATCAACTCCTTCCCGAATTCCTTCCCTCCATTTCTTCGTTCAATCTGTTTCAGGAATGCAGAAAGTTCTTAGCCTTCCAATTTTAAAAACCCCTTTTCCTCAGCAATGTCCAAAAGATGCCTTTTTTGTGGCGCTGGTTCGAGGCCCTCCTTATTTACTCGCGAATAATCGCGATCCACCCGTTCATGTGATCGAGAAGTTTTTGTACCCCTCTCCTTTTCTTCCATGACGTACCGTTAATACCCCAGTCCATTCCAGTTAAAATCGGTGAAACTGTAATATATTTTCCCATTTGTGACACTGTCGAAGCCTGAGACATGGTAGCCAATCAGAAACGGATCCCTACGTCTTAATTCTCAGCGTAAAGCTGCCGTGCTAAGGAAAAACGCCGTATGATCATTCGAAAATTGCCAAATTGCCCTTAATAAAACATGTATTTTTGACGACATTCATGCAAAATTTTCCTCGAAATCTTCAAATATTTCAATTTAAATTGCGTGTAAAATCGTCTGAAAATTTTGGAAAATTTTTTCACCATTTTCTGAATAAATTCGGTTTTTATCGAAGGAAACTTGGCAATGTCTAATGGCTCATACGGCGTTCTTTCTTAGCACGGCAGAAAGGGACTCCAGCCCGGAGCAGTTCGTCAACGTTGTGCGACCTATCGGTGACAAAATTGATAGCGACTGTATCCCCGTGCTCCAACTCCTAACCTCAGTACACCGAGCAAATGGCGAACGCCCCCCAAACCCCCACCCCCCAGACCCCCNCCGCGCACCTAACGGTGTCCGCCCGACGCTACGCGTCGCGACGCCTTCTCGCTTTTCTCCTACACAATTGAGTTCGTTTCGTTTTGCCCCGGTCGAAATTGAGCGCGGAAAGTTAAGCGACAATTTTATTTGCTGTGGTCCGTGCGTCATTATGCGGAGCTTTTATACGGAAACGACGGGCGGTCCGTTTGGAATGCACTGAGCATACGTTGTTTCGTATGCGGAGCTGTCGCATGACTCGGACTTTGCTGGACTGTAACACGATCTCGGTAGCCGGAGCACGTCCTCAATGAGATTTCGGATCCGCCGTCGACTAATTGCCCCTTTGGTCATTTTTGAGCTTTTGTTTACGATGGTGGCGTTTGGAAGGTATCGTCACGATAGGGATAGGGCTTCACCCATTTGTTAACTAGGAAAGACAGGAGAGTCTTCCTCTGCAGATTGTGTCATTCGTCGGCTTGAAATTTCAGGTTTTTTATCGGTCTAGAAAACCTGGAAACGAGGAAGGGCAACCTGGGAACAGGGAACGGCAACCTGGGAAACTGGGCAACCTGGGAAAGTGGGGGAAATTTTAAGAAAAGTCAGGGGATTTTGTGAGCAGCGTTTAGCAAAAGTCAGCACAATTAAAAGGAAGAAAATCTAATCGGAAGTTTTGTTTGGAGGTGAGGGAATCCAAACTCCGCCACCTCCATCCTTCTTGCGTAGATGAGAAACCGTGCCTCTTTTGGATCGGTTTTTGAGTTAGACTTGCACGGAGCCTTTGGGGCCTAATGTAAACAGAAAACGCGTTTACATAGTTCTATTTGTGATAAGACATGTGTAGTCGAAATGAATCCTGAATGAACCATGGTGGGTATTTAAGCCGAAATTTATAGGTTTTCCTTAGTTTCTTCTCTTGTTTTTGGTGGAAAACCGGGCGAGGTTCGAAAAATTTCGCATACCCATGCATGTGAAGCGCTGGGTGCAGGAAAAGCATTTCTTGGTTGCGGTGTCTCAGGATTTTCGTTAACGTGTCATCCATTTTAAATAAAGCGAACGCATAGAACTTCTTAACACTTTTACTAACCCGCTTCATAAATTTACAATGCTGAAAACTTAAAAATTCAAAAATTCGCCCAACAATTTCCTCTCTATGATATAAATTAGCAGTGGGCATTCTGAAAAACCGCAACCAAGATATGCCTTTCTGTACCCAACGTCTCATTTATCTTGTCGAAATTTAAAAATTCCGAACTTCCCTTCCTGACTTTGAAAAAATCAGGAAGAATCATAAGTTTTATGCTGCCATCGGCGATAATAAGTGAAACGTGACATCATCTTTTTTTTCGCCTACGTGTTTCGTACATGTATACCGTCGCTTCTTGGACGTAAGGGCGTATCTGGATCTCCACGTGAGCCCTGTTCTCCGTATAATTCTATGCTTTCCGGGGCTCATGGGGATGTAGAGATACGCTCTTACGTCAGAGGGACGATATAACAACTCGCGAATTGCGCGGTCGTGCTGAATGGCGTCGCGGCGACGAGGTCCGTGGAGAGGGTGAAGGGTGGGGTAGGGGGTGAGGGGTCGTCGGGGGTGAGACCTGTTTGGGGCACTCCCTCCGTCATTAGCAATTTGTTTTGGATTAATTGGCCGACCCGGTCGTTCCGGTGTCGGGGCCCAGTTATTTCCGTCACCCGACTCCGGCCGATTCCGAGAAGAGACGCCCAGACTTCTTCACTCCTCGCGAAAGAAGATGTAAAAGACTTTTGGAGAGAGAAAATGTGGCTGAAAAAACGACCTGGAAAAAAAGATGCTAGGGCCCCTGAAAAATACTGACACCAGAAAAAAAACAAATCCTAGCCTGGTGCAGGGTTGCCACAGTCAGGGAATACTGGGAAAATTTGGAAGGAACCACTATCGAATACGATCCATCAAAAAAAAAATGAAGTCCCAACTTATATTAGTGCTGTCTGCTGTCTCCAAGAATCATATCTTCAAAGCTCCTACAAGTTGGAATTACTGCGTCACGGAAGTGTTTCTATCATCTCGTTGTATCATCAACATTATAAGCGAGCTGATAATCAATTGAGTCTCATTAATTGTTGTGAGCTAAGTCCTTGATAATGAGGCCATCTATCTTGCATTGCATGCTCCGCCTTTGAAGTCTTCGATAGCGTTCGACGAGATGTCTCATCGACGGAAGTGCGTAATCGCTCCATGTCTTGGTCGACATTCTCTCCGTGAGAAGTTTGGCGTCGCACATGTCATATCTCATACTGAGAAAAATCAGACCCAGTGCAACGAAGAAAACCGCTTCTCCGGTAGTTTCTTGGTGCACTACGGAAAAAACGTTGCGGTGAGTTGCGTTATCGACGCCATTTATTTGCCAAGAAATATTTTAACCATAACCACAGTAGCTTATTTGGATCACATTTAGCAAAAAGGAAAAAAGGAACCAGCGCAATCGCAGTGTTATCAAAATCGTGCAACTTTTTCTCTTCTTTAAAAACACTTAATATGTGAACGGTATTAAAATTAACACAATTATTTTCCTTTTAAATCAACAATTTTTTGGTCGGAAGTGATACATTAATTTTTGCTATTCTGGGAGATTTTTAAGATATGTATAAAGAAGCAACATTTCTACAACACTGTAATAGGAATGTTCCTTTTTCGCTTCCTCGTTCATCCAAGAAGTACTTCCTTCAACGCAACAAAAATTGGTTACAATACGTCGTCTTTTTTGTAATAAAGCCCATTCTTGCTTAGCGGAGGTAGCCACAGTATGAAGCACTGACAACGAAGGAGATTTTCGACAAAATTTCACTCTTTTACCGAAAATCTGACCAGCTATTTCCGTCAGAGACTCTTGATTACGTATCCTGACAGCCAGTCAAAATGCTGAACACAATAAACCTTCCGCGTTAATGTACCTCTTTCCTCGCTCGTAGCAGCCGTAGCAGGCAGCAGCCAGGCACAAAATGTATAAGCATAACCCATTATCACCTAATCAGATCCTTGTCGCATCAGTCTCCACTTGAAAGGGACTCCGACCAACCGATTCGCCTTCATCTGAGAGGGTAGGCAGAACGGGCGCCTATGTGATCGAATAGTGGTATCCATTCCCATCGATATTGAGTTCCTATCCGATTGTTTCCTCTGAGTAGACAGCTAATTGGACTGCGTTTAGCGGAAAGGAACCAAACCACATCAGAAATTACCAAATTTAACTGGTCAATTTAATTTTTACAAGTGAACCCTTTCGTGCGGATTCCGTTGAAAATTTTTAGGAATTTGCTTCGTACGATGCAGAAAATTCACTGAAATTCGCACAACCGTATCTCTCGTAAAACATGAAATTTCCCAATTAAATTTGACAGTAGCTGATGTGGCTTGGTTCCTTTCTGCTTAGCGAGGCTCAATCGTGAGAAGGAGTTCGACCGACCGATTTTCCTTAATTTTAGGGGGTAGGCAGAACGGCTTCCCATGTGCTCCAGGGTGTCTACAGGTCCCGAAAGTTCCGAAAGTCCTGAAAAAGTCCGGAATTTGCATGACCGGTCCCGAAGTCACGAATAAGTCCGAAAATTTAACTCGAGGTCCCGAAAAATTTAAAAAACCAAAAAAAGTTCTGCAAAGGTCCTGAAAAAGTCCTGAAATTGGTTTTCAAAAACCTGTAGACACCCTGTGCTCGAATAGTGGTATCCAATCCCATCCTCTTTGATCTCCTCTCTTTTATAGACAACTAAGTATGAGAGGCAGTCCAAATCTATCGTTTCTGCGGCAAAATGCGCTCCCACGAGCTGGTTTTGTGGTATCCATCTATATCTATTCGGATCACCGTAGCACTGATCTGGTCCTCAGGGACTGTATTCAGTATTCACAGTCGATTATATGGCATCAGTTCGTTTCTTTCATAAACCCTGGATCAAATCACCTTCAAAACGAAACGGAGCTTTTTGTCAGCTGGAGTTATAACAGAACTTTCCGGAATGCGTTGAACTCGGCATCGTAGCCTTGGTCATGATCTTGAATCTCAGCAGCGCGCGACCGATCGAGCACGGACCGAGCCGAGATTCATCCGAGATGCGCGATGCGCCTATCGCCGCCCGCCGTCGAATACCGGCCCGAACTTACGCACGCTCTGACTCGAGCTTCGTCGTGTTGCCAAGTTTTCTCAGAAAAAGCCTTTTATTTAATGGCTTAATATCCATCGTAATCGGCGATTTCCGTCGGAGCTTACCAGCAGCACAGTGCATTTTTACCATGGTGCGATATGTGCGCCGAGCTTGGTGGGGGCGGGGACTCATTGTAAGCTGCGCCGCACCGTTTAAATGCCACGACGCGCTTTACATGATTGTCGAATTGTCTATTATTCCCTTATTTTATTCTACTCCTGTCCAAGTGCAATCGAAATATTTTCCTCGGCTGTTTTCGTACACGGATGAAAAAGAATGGTGTATGAACTATCAATGCCAGTGGCGTGGCGTGCCTTGCGATGTATCGATTGATCTGCCCTTTAAACCTACACTGGAAAAAAACACACTGTATCTAGAGTCCAGACTCTAGAAAACATTGACAAAAAAAATACTCTTGATTCAATCAGATTTAAGTTTAAATCAAAAGGAAATCCGCTCAAATCAAGGCTTGGTTCTTGATTTACGCTTAAATCCGATTGAATCAAGAGTATTTTATCTTGTCGACGTTTTCAAGAAACTTGACTCTAGATCCAATGTGTTTTTTTTTTTCCAGTGTGGTGTTCGCAATGCACACCTTATAATGGATTCTTTACTATAGCTTCAAATGAAGAAACATCGATAATCGAGCATTCACACTCCGCCTCTAGTTAATACATGAGCCTCAGGAAGCATGGTTTTATATGCAAATCAAGACTCACGTGGAAATCGAGGTACGCCCTTACGTCAGAGGGGCGACGATATATGAACGAATTGATGCTAAAAGGAACTATGTCTCGCGCAAACCCTATGCACATAGTTCCTTTTAGCATAAATACGTCCATATTATCGACCGAGTCGCTGGAATTGAGGAGCTTCTCGGAAAATGGACCCGTAGAAAAAATCAAGTATTGCGAAAAATGCGTTTGAAGTTATCATTATTACTTTTTGGACATTGTGCGCTTGGATCAACATATTACTCTCTATATAATGAAAAACGACCATGGGTAAAGCTTCAAATATAATTTTCTCAAAACGCGATTTTTACTGTGAGCCCTTTTTTCGGAAAGCTCCTCAATTTTTAGATCCTGCCATTAATGCTGGACGACCTGGTCCTACACTACAGCTTGCTACCACCATCGCTGAACCGTGGGCAACTTGATTGCCAATTATTGCCGGTTGATCCGCACGTCAAAATCCGACGATGCGGTCGTTAAAGTTAACGGGCCGACAGCCGTTTTCTCGGTGTTCCTTAGTATTCATGAGACAACTTCGGAATAGTTTGCTGCCCTCTCGAGTTGCGAAGCCTCCATCACGTGACAATGCCACACTTTCCCCGTAAAAACAACCGAGTAGCCTCTGTCGCTCTTTATTTCTGTGCGTTCTGTCGATAGCCACTGGACAAAGTGACGTTTTTCTCTTGTTAAGGCCTTGTCTAGTGCAGGGCATCCGGAAAACCGGAAAAAGTACGGTTTTTTTTTCGAGGGCGGTTACGGGCTATATAGACATACTGTCCATTCCGGGCTTAGAGGCCAAAAGTTCCAGGTGCTGGAGCCATAGCTTCGATTGCTGCGGGTGCCGCGGCCGGAACTTTCGGCCTCTGAGCCCGGAATGGCGGTATCAGTGGCGTGGCATGCTGTTGGATGTATCGATCGATCGACCATTTAAACCTATGGAAAAGTATCGATAGACAGGGTGTTCGCAGAGAACACCCTAATAATCGATTATTAACCACAGCTTCAAATGGGAAAATATCGATAGATCGCAAAGCACGCCACGCCACTGGACGGTATGTTCGTATAGCCCGTAAGTACGGCTTCCACGGCCGGTGTTTTTTTTTTTTCAGTGTGCTTGCCTACCATCTACCACTATAGCATGAATGAGATTCAAATCTTCGATTCTGAAAATATATAGTTTCGACTTTCCTGTTGTTTTCATATTCGAGGAGAAGATAGACCTTTCGTTGCCCCGCTGACATACGGGCTTAACTGCAAAGCGAGATGAGCCGTGAAAATCATTGAACCGTATGGACAACAGGGTTCATCGCGAAGTGTAGTTACGCCCTTATATCAGCCAATCGACGATTTAACGAAAGTCGTGGAAACCCGTGCTCGCCTCTGATTGGTGCCGGATGACATCAATCGGTTTTGCGCGAAATCGGAACGTTTTAAATTTGCGGAAGATTTGCGCTTTTTGAACTGAGTATTTCTCGGTTTCTGGGGTTTTCTTTCGCGTTTTTGATGTGCGCATCATGTTCCACGCGTCATTTACCTTCAAGTTAAAATTCTTTCATGGTTTAGGGGGGGGCCCATTCTTAAGACAGCTCAGCAACCTCCATACTGCCGTGCCAAGGAAAAACGCCGTATAAGCATTCGAATGTTGCCAAATTTCTTTTTTGAAAATATTTATTTTTGAAAAAGTTTTCAAAAATTTTCCTTGGAATTTTCAGACTTTTCAGACTGTAATACGAACGAAATCCTCTGAAAAATCGGAAGAGAAATATTCACAAATGCTCCTGAAAATTTGTGGTTTTTCGAAGGTAATTAGGCAACGCTTTGATGGCTCATACGGCGTTCTTACGTAGCATGGCAGAACGCTCGTGCACGATTTTCTCGTCGTCGGCGTCCACCTCGAAGTTGTACAGATACAGAACCGGGAGGTTCTCTTGATGAAGCGATGCTTGAATAGATTCCATTAGTCATGAAGCGACTCGACTCGGTTCGTGCCAAGAAGAGCCGAAGCTCACTTGTAAATGCCCGTTTTATCCTCGCGCCGGAATTAATGCAGCCGCGGCGGGACTTGGAGTACCATCGCAGGTACGGCACGCGGACATGAACATGAGCCAGCATTGGTCATTTCAGCCCGGCGTTAATGGCTCTAATTGAGGTAATTACACCGTTTATGCCTTTCCAACGGGTTCTTCGTTTTTTTCGGAGCCTCTCTTGGATTTTGCACTCGATGACTCGGAAATTCGAAACATCCTAAGTTCGAGTATCTGTACAGGGTGTCCGACTCAGTGGCGTAAATCTTTATCAATCAGCAGATCCCGCAATGTGGGAGGGGGGCACGGCTTTAAAGGGCCCAGTCGCCTGCTGGAGTTTTAAAATGATGGAGTCGTGGGGGATACCCTCCCCCCTGGAGGGGGCGTCTCAATAGATGGGGGCTAAGAAATACAGTCGACCGATGGACCCCCGCTTGGTAAGTTACGCCACTGTCCGACTGTTCAAACTTCATGGACGAGTTCTATGCTGCTTTAGAAAGGACGCAGGATATGACAACTTGACCGCGTTTTGCAGAAGGGAACCAAGCCACATCAGCTACCATCAAATTTAACTGGGAAAATTTTATTTTACGAGAGAACGTTTGTCCGTTTTTTGTTTTTTTTTTTTAAAAAAAAATTTGACGGGATTTGCTTGCACTACGCAGAAAATTCACAAAAATTTGCACACAAATCCGCACAACCGTTTTCATTCCGAAAAATAAATTGCCCAATTAAGTTTGGAAATAGCTGATGTGGCTTGGTTCCTTTCTACTGAACGGAGTCCAACTTTCGATTGTTTATACGGCGTTTTTCCTTCTCACGGCAGTATGGGGAAAATCTCCTCAAAAGCAGGCTTGTCTTGTGATTCAGTTGAAATCCATTTCTGAATCAACGAAAAAAAACCAGAGCGCTAAGTGGCTAGCGTCCATCTAAATACTCTGTATGCCCACATAAATTGTTAAATCTGCACGCAAAGCTCAAGGATACGAGTGCTCATCCGAAAAAACACACTGATAACAGCCGGTCTTATTCGCACAACAAAACCTCATGACAGTTTCTCATTTCGTTGAGAGGATGCTTATTGTGTCAAGGGCATGAAAAATTACGCTTGTAACGTTTAAGTTGTGAAGGCAGACGTTTACTTTTCAAGATTACATTTTTCTGATTTTTGTTGAAATCATTCATTATATATTTTTTGTGACGAAAGCTGTTATTCTTTTCAATTATACGAGTGGCAATTCTGACTGGATTTTTGGCGCTGGATTTGAAAATTCCTCCTGTGTTCCCCTATGCTTTTGGAGAATTCTCTAGGGAAGATGTAATTTTTCGAAAAGCTGGTGCAGGCTTCGAATTTAATGAATGTAATTTTCGAATTTAGTGGTAAGCCCCATTGGAATCACCATTCGAGACCCTTTCCTCGTTTTGGCCGTAGACCTGTGCAAAGAGCTCCAATCGTTTTTTCGCGTTCTTTGTACTTTCCCCCTAAGATCTGGGTCGTGTCTGAGCGATTCAACTTTCCTTATCACAACAGTTGACAGTTAAAATCTCCCTGTAGGCCCTGTGTGCACGGAGAGAGGAGGGTATTCTCTCATCCATAAACGAAAGAAAGGAAGAAATAAAAAAGACAGTGGATTCCTGGGTTTTGAACACTGTTTCCTCTTGTTTTATCAGTGACAGCCTGCTCTTTTTTTGCTCTCCTCCACCTCAACTTTGAGCACCGCTCCACCCTTCGGTGACATTTGAGGTTCGGTGTCCGAGCAAGATTGGCGACCGCGGAAGCCGGTGACAATAGCCTCTTTCGAGCTTGGCGTCTGTAAATTGTCCCCCTTTCTCCCTCCCCCCCCCCCCCCCACTATCGGTGGTTCTCGGGAAGTAAGGATGTTTACAGCCGTACGTGCCCGCGATGTCAAGATGCACATTGCCGCGGTGAGGAAGAACGCTATATGAACCTTCGCGCGTTGCCAAATCCCTGTAATAAAGCATGAATTTTCCGGGAATTGTGTAATAATCATTACTATTCCTCCAATTTTTCTTAGAATTTTACTTGCAGTTTCCTAAACATTAGGGTTCGTATAGTTATTGAATTTCTTGAAAATGTTTAATCGTCAAATCTGTAAGTACCCAAATACCCTAGTATTTTCCAGTGGCGTGGCGCGCTTTGCGATATATCAATTGATCTGTCATTTAAACCTATGGAAAAGGATCGATTAAGAGGGTGTTCGCAGCAAACACCATAATAATCGATTCTTTACCACGGATTCAAATTGAGAAATATCGATGATCGATCATTCACGCCGCGCCACTGGTATTTTCCTCAACGCAACAAGATATTAGATATTACACGTTATCTTTTTTATGATAAATCCTATTCTTGTTGAGATCGCCGCAAGTACAGAAGTACCGACAACAGTAGAAATTTTTTCCTGGAAATCATGAACGTCCCTGATTCTGCGACTTCTAATTCCTTGAAAATTTCTCGATTTCGTAAATGCAATAAGCTTCGTCGATGTATCTAAAACTCTCAAGGAAAAAAAATACTCAAAACTATTTGCAAAAATAAATATTTTGAATGAAATAATTTGGCAAGGTTGGGATGTGGATACGGCGTTTTTTCCGGGCATGGCAGCTCAGAAATCGGTTTACGTGACCTTTTTTCGCTCTCCTTTGTTCGGCGGTACTTGAGCCAATCCATCACCGCGACGGGCCGCGGTCGCCAGTAGGCGCCGGAGAAAGTCGCGACTTATGCACGCGCGGGATCGGATTTTTGCCGACGCGCCCGGAAGAAATCCGAGCGAAATCCGTTTTCGACGCTTTTTTACCCGCCTTGAACTTTTCAAGGGTCTGTGCCCGCGAATTTCAATCGGAGCAACTTGTCGCTCGCGCACGCCCCTCAAGTTGCTCAGGTGATGAGGTTGCGTCAACTAGGAAGGATCGCTGATACCAGCCGCACAGTGTATCGAGTCCATCGAGGTCGGGCATAAAGTTTTGGACCATAACTGCAAATTTTGATGCTTATTTCGTCACAATTAAATTTTAGGAGGTGTATGCTGCAGAAAATTTCAGGAAGAAACCAAAGGAACCACTTTTAGTTTGTATAAGCTAAAGTGTTATAAACTAGTGTGCTAAACTAGTTGTATAACTAACACTTAAAGTTTTGTATAAACCGAGTTATAAGCGTTTAAGGTTTCCAAATTTTGTCCGATTTCTCTCCTCTTGGCTCGATTCACTGCTAGCCGGCTGATTATTGAAATTCATAGACAAAGCTGTAGAAAAACAAAAAAGAGAAAATGGAGGTAACCTATTTTCGGTGGAATGAATGCCATCGGCGCACTTCAATATCGACG
This sequence comes from Bemisia tabaci, assembly GCF_001854935.1. Lineage (NCBI taxonomy): Eukaryota > Metazoa > Arthropoda > Insecta > Hemiptera > Aleyrodidae > Bemisia > Bemisia tabaci. The sequence goes on from NW_017547180.1 coordinate 1,281,831, forward strand.
GTGAAGTCATCTGACCTTGTATCTCAGTTTGCGACGTTGCAACCTTCTAGTCCTGCTTTATTTTTTAAATAAAAACTAATCAAAGTCCGTTCATGAAAACTTCTGTGAATAATTTTCCCCGTGCGGAGAAAATTCATTGAAAACTTTAAAGATTGATATTGATTCGTTATCCTTCAAAGAAAAATAAATAAAATGGGAGCGGAGATTTTTAAACTACCGCAAACGAGATACGGGGTCTGGTAGTTTCAACGTCGATACACTACTTCCTGTCGCGACCCTGTGGTACTCTTAGAGCTGTACCTATTATAATTTAAAACTATGTTTAATTATCTGTTATTATCTCAATTTTTGAAATCCTAATCTTTCTTTTTATCTGTTCACAGGTAAGTTGAAACCGCAGTCTGCTTAGTTCTTCATTTTTCAATAATGACGTAAGTTATCTGATTCAAAGTATTCTTGTCGTCAGGGCCGGATTTACCTACTTGCCGCCCTTGGTCCGCCTGTATTTTGCCGCTCCCTTTTCATTCGTTTTGAAACATCATTAAAAACCATCAAGTGAACGTGCTAGCGGGGGTGGGGTGCATAAGACGCGTTTACTCGTGTTGGAAACATTTTTTTGGAAAGCCCTGTCAACATTACCAGAAAAAATTGACCGAACTTTGCGCGACCGTTACGTTGCGTAAACCTATCTCTGCGTGGACAGGGCCTTCAATTCATAAGCAATGAACGAAAAAATTATGAAAGAACAAACATAAATGTGGTTTAATGATATTAACTTCCGCCGCCGCTCCGCGCAGACCGCACCGTGTTCGACGCAATGCGTGAAGTATTCACGCAGTCTTGTAGGCGCTATGCGTTTCACGCTGACCGCTCTGTGTTTGGCGCAATGCGTGAAGTATTCACGCAGTCTTGTAGGCGCTATCCGTTTAGCGTTGGCCGCAGTGACCGCACTGTGTTTGATGCAATGCGTGAAGTATTCGTGCAGTCTTGCAGGCGCCAATATGTGTTACATGCTGACCGCCGCGCCGAGGGCTTCTCCTTTTCATCTCAAGTCCTCGTCATCATTTCTCCCTCAGTCGCGCCGTTCCTGGCTAAATTGCGTGTTTGATCTCTCTCTTAACTCGATTAATTGAAGGTGCTGTCTCTTGTATCACCGAAAGACGACAAAATTAGAAATTACTGTATTCTCAGAAAATGAGAGATTTTGTTCGTAATTTTTTTCTAAATCCGATTTTTTTATTACCTACACTTAAAAAAATTGCAAAATTTGCCGCCTCCTAGATTTGCCGCCATGGGCCCCGGCCCGCGGCCCATGTGGCCACCCCCTTAATCCGGCCCTGCTTGTCGTTAGAAAATATATACCAAGTGAACATGCTAACTCGGCCAAAATGTCGGGATAAGACAGGGACCGGGACCTATTCATTCCTCAGAGGAGACCAATGGTATTGAATGGATAAGTGTGGTCACTCCTTCTCTGTATCGGTGACTTTCGTAGTGTGAAAAGACGTTTTTCGGGAATTGAAGCAGTTGTTTTCAAAAGGGAACAAGTCCATTTTTGCATGAGCCTCGGCTTTCATGAAAGGACATGCTAACTAAGACTCATCGAAGAATGTACCTGTTCCCCTTTGATAACAACTGTTTCAATTACGGAGTACTTTTCTCAGTAATGAATGACCCGAAACTCAACTGACTCAAAATGCAACGACTCGATGAAAACTAGCTCGATACAATAACTCTCCCCTTACCCATGACGTAATAATTAGACGACTGCTGACATCTGATTGTGAGGAGAGCATACAGCAGAAGCTAACAAACCCAACGATAGCCCTGGAGAGAAGTGTGAATACAGGGAGGGGAAGGTGTCCATTGGTCTTTGCTCCTTGGATCGTTGATTGATGACCTCAAGCGCCTCCATCATCGCTAATGAAACAATCAGTCGCCTCGACCAGCCATGACTCCAAGACGCACTGATTTGCAAGCGCCAGGTTTGCCGAAGTGACACACTTCAACTCATCGTCAAATGAATTATTGGTTCTTAACCGAAAGAACTTCACTAAATTTCAATGTTGCCGAATTTCCACTCGCAAATTTTACTACGGTAGAAAATTTTTCGGCGTTTAAAACTGAAAAATACGCAGATTCTTCCATAGTTTATACGCCGAAATCAACATAATTTTGGGAGAAAAGTTGCGCAGGCGTATTAATGTGAAATAATTAAATGAAGTCAATTTTGCAACAACTTTGGAGTGAAGTTATGTTATACGGAAAAATTGTATCACAATCCCAAAAATACTCCTGGCTGATTATGGCACCAGGCACACTAAAAGTAATTGCACCAGTCAGAGTTACGGTTTAGTCTGCCGAAAGTGTGGTTGAATCAACCATACCTCTGGCTAGTGCAACTGCTCATATATCATCTGACGCCAAAATAAGCCAAGAGTATATAATTGGATTGCACCCAGCAAAAAGGAACCGGCGCGGCGCGATTACAGTGCTTCTACAGTGCTCTCTTTCGCGCAACTTCTCCTTTTCTTTTGAAAATACTAAATATACGTACAGTATTAAAATTTACACAATTATTTTCCTCTAAAATTAACAATTTTTTGGTGGGAAGCCAAAATTATTTGCTAATCTGGAAGATTTGTATGATAACTATGAAGAGGCGACATTTTTACAACACTGTGATCACGCTGGTTCCTTTTTGCTATAAATTCGATCCAATTGGGATCGAAATAATTTTTATTCGGTGTTCCTACGAGTGAGAGACGACGCTTTGAAACAACTCGCAACCCTGGAGGCCTAAGGAGTCGCATTCCTGCAGTAAGTACTCACCCCTCAAGAATTAAGAGCCACCCTTAATAACCGCACTGCACAGGAGGGATGGAAAATGCAAATGCGTGATCTCTCGCCCCCCCCTCCCTCCGCCCTCCTTTATTGCCAAGTAGTGCTGAGAAATCAACTTTTCCCCCCTTTTGAACCCTTGTAAATTATCCACTTTTTATCAGGAAACATGGCAACGTTGCCGCCCTTGCTAAGCGCTGAAAATTAACAAGTCAGATCGGATCCGATTCGGGAGCCCCTCGAAAAAATCCCACCTACGCATATTTCTCCCCCCGCTGGGTTTGTTTATCGGGCGTTTAACGAGGACTCAATTAGTATAACGACACAGCGATTAAAACTGGAGCGGGGAAAGAGTTGCAGTCTGCCTCGTTACGCCGCGCAACGCCGCGAGAGTAATCGCTGATCGGCAGCCTTGCCATTCCCAGAGAATTCCCTCGGCTTTTCCCGATGGAACCCCAAAGAGAGGGACATTTTGACGGGTGACTTGGCAACCATGCTGTGCGTAATTAGCATTGTTCACAGTATCGTTGTTTTGTCATCGGCTTCCTATTTACGGGTCCGGTTGGTGGCCGCGTTGCCGTGGTGATGGAGTGTGGGTGGTTACTGATCACTTCCGAGTTCAAGGGACTGTAATTTTCCTTTAAGAAAATAAAGAAACAAATAAAAAAAAAAAAAAAAAAAAAAAATGCCTTCGGTCATGGACAGGATGGTATGAAACGTGAGAAATAGACATAATATTGGAAATTTCTGTAAAATATTTCCGGAAATTTCACGAGCCTGTAAAACTTTAAAAAATATGGCACTTTGAAACTTATTTCTCCGGGGCTGGGTATGCAACCCGCAATTTCAAGAAGCCTTAATCTCAGTTTGGCACCTAATTCTCAGTTGTAAATGTCTTGTACTTCAAAAGCGTCTGAAATCGGGAATATTTCCAGAGATACTTCGTGATTTTAAATTCCATGATTTTTTCCACTATGGCCATGGAGGCAAAACTTTCATCTGAGCACTTTTTGTCGAGTTGGATTGAAAACTCAGATTTGAAAATTTTGACGAAAAACTCGTTCAGGTAAAATGCTCGATTTTAAGCAGTTCTAAGGGTTTGGAACATTAGTGACAGAAGGCTTGAGAGGTAAATTCTCAATACACAGATTCTAACGTGTTGGAAGGAAGCATCAAAAATGTTGTTCATCATAGAGTATTGAGCTCTTAGGCTTTAGCTGGTAGCCTAAGTAACTATATCGTCACCTTCCGGCCAAAGTATCACAAGCGCCATACGACGTTTCAACAATTCCGCCGCCATTAATTTTTTTTTTTTTTTCAGAGGAATTTTTGGTTGAATCTATTTGAAAATTTCACCGAATTTCCTTTGTGCTGCCGATAATTTTCGGACAGCTTTGTTAAAAACTTTCACCGTAAAAAATATAAGTAAAGCGGAAAATTTTAAACTTAGCATGGCGCTTGTGATACTTCGACCGGAAGGTGACAATAAGGTGAAGCCAGCCCTGATTTTCTGCCATTTTCAGAATGTGGCATATCCTCAATACCAGGAGCGATAATTTTACTCGAAGGAACAATGGATTTTGAAATAACGGCAACCCTGCGTGCTTCGGCCACGTTTAGTGTTAGCGTGGTGTTACTCTTGACGCATGTGCACCTCGTTTAATGCGTTATGTAAATCGAGCGGAACGCACGGGAAAGCTGTTTTTCAAGACGTCCTCGATGTTGCCAAAGCTCAGGAATATCCAAGATAACTTGCGTTTGGATCCTTGTACTTCGGAAGGATTTAAGTGGACGGACTGCTTTCAAATTTTCCAGTAGGTTCCCCCTCTCCCCCACCGGAATGAAAGCTGGGGTCACTCCTGATAAAAGGAAGAGAAGGTGGCCCTGAGCTGAGATGAAAAACTTTATGACTGATAAGAATTTTCAATTTAACTGTGATTTTAATGAAACTTTCCCGTAAAATTTCAATAAATTGAAACTTCAAGCTAATTCTCGTGGAAATTTAGAAACTCTGCAATTTCACTGAAAAATCACTTTTTCAATGATGATCTCACCCTGAGAGGCTTAGCGAGACTCCTGAAATATTGCCAAAAGTGGCCCCAGAAAGTAATTTTTTCCCACCCTTCCTTTGCGCCTACCCTAATACCAGTCCAGCTGAAGAATGACATAATTTTTTCATATAATTTAGGCAACACTGGACGCATCACTCGCCAGACGACAGGCGCGACGCGGTTGAGTGCGGTGACGAGACGGGCGTCGCGACGCGACGTCGGAAAAGTCGGAACTAACGTCATAACCTGCCCCGCTACTGTTGATGACTTGATGCTTCAATCCTTCCCACCTGCTTCGTTTTCACTCTTTCACTCTCTACTGTCTCCCGAACAATGGCTCACCTTCTCCGCCGTGTCGCTGTCGCTGTTGAGGGATGCCTCGTAGGTGTAGTCTGTAGTAGTATAGTAGTTCTAATCGCTTTGATCCGGCAGTGACAACGTGGCGCCAACTCGCCTCCGCCATTTGCTGTTCCTGTCACAGGTACCTACACTGCCGTGCTAAGGAAAAACGCCGTATGAACCCTTAGGCGTTGCCAAATTTCATTTGACAAAACACTAGTTCTCAAGACAATTTGTAGATATTTGTCTTCCAATTACTCAGATGATTTTGTTTGCAATTTGATCTAAAACTTCAGAAAATTTCAAGAAAAAATATTCTTAACTCTCCTCAAAAATTAACATTTTATCGAAGGTAATTTGGCAACTCTCGAATGTTCATACGGCGTTCTTCCTTAGTACGGCAGTACAGTGCCGTGCTGAAAAAGAACGCCGTATGAACCATCAGGCGTTGCCAAATTTCCTTCGAACTGCAACGAATTTTTAGGGAAATTTGTGAAAATTTCTCCGCCGATTTTTTGGAGCATTTTGTACGAAATTGGATCTAAAACGTCTTAAAGTTTCAGGGAGAAGTATACTTAACTTTCTTCAAAAATTGATCTTTTCTGAGAAGAAATTCGGCAACATTCGAATGTTCATACGGTGTTTATCCTTAGCCAGGCAGTACATACAAGGGCGTGTGGGAGAAAAGGTAAAGTAACTTTTTTGCTTTGTAAAGAAAGGAAGCGTCCGAATTCAGAAGAGACTCGATTTTGTCGTCTCCCAGGTGAAAAGATGTAACTGCATCTCAAAGCTGCCAAATTTCCACTCGAACTTCGTATTTTTACTCGGAAATGGAGCCATTAATATTGTATCAGGGATTACCAATTCAAGTCATTTTTTTAATGTAACATTTTGTGTGAAACACGATGGTGCTACTAGTTTCCTGAAGCTCCGAAAAGGTCTCAAAGTTGAGGCCGTAATGAAGGGCATCCTCCACGCTACGTTGAGATAACTCTAGATCTATTCTAACTCCATGCACAGAAAGGGCGCAAATATATTACTGTCATGCTAAGGATGAACGCCATATGAACATTCAAGAGTTGCCAAAGTTCCTTCGTTTAAATGTGTATTTTAGGAAAGTTATGAAACTAAATCATCTGAGACATTGGTACACAAATATTCCAAAATTTTCCTGATAATTAGCGATTTGCCAGGGGAAATTTGGCAACGCCTGAAGGTTCATACGGCGTTTTTCCTTAGCACGGCAGAATAGTAGGATTGCCGCGGTCCTACACATACTCTAGAAAGAAGACAAATACATTTTTGTTGGATTTTCCGTAATAAAACATTTTGTTCGGGGAAAAAAACTGAGGAAATCTAGAATGGACTTGCGACATTTTCGGTTTAAGTGGCAGATTGGGCAATCTTCACACGAGATGATGTGGAACTGCGGGCCTTAAACTGTGGTAAGAGGATGTGAGGCCTGATATTCCGACTTTTTTAAATTATCAGAGTTCCTCTCGAGAATCAAAAACCTATTTCTGGTGTGTATTGAGAGTTCCGTAAAGTTAAAATTAACCGCCGACCTTTCAGCTTATTCCGGAGACTTCATGTACAAAAAAGTTACCACCCGGGAGACCAGCAGCCTCGAACTGATGCTACGGTTTGATAACGGCCGACACGATCCGTGCTTTTCTTTCGCTCCTTTCGAATCAACTTTCTTTCCGTTTTTATCGAAGTCTTTGTGCCCATTCCACGAATAAATGCATGAGATTCCGTCCTTCTTCAGACGATGCCCGCTATCCGATCAACCGAGCGTTCCACGACACTGAAGTAGAAGTTTTTCTTCTCCTATGAGGTCAACGGAGAGTCGTAATGGGACTGTTGCAAGATCCAAGAAAGAAGTCATTTGAATGACCCACTGGACATGGTACAAATTTAAGCATTATGATAATGGACTACTGAACAAGGCACGGATTTAAGCATTCTGATACATTTTTCACAATCATAATTTCACGAAGAACACGATTATTGCATTGAAAATTACTGAGATCAACTCCTAACTCATATGTTAACGTTTTTATTTTACATTGGTTACGGGAATTTTGAATTGCCCGGTCACAAGAAACTCAATTCTCTACGTGAGTCAAGTCTCGCCTCACAACAGTTTTGGCAGGCTTCTCAATCGAGCATTGTTCCTTTCCTACCCTTTATCGTTCAAAGTTTAAACAATTTGCTATAGCTGAGCCAAAGTGTCAAGATTGAGGTTGCCTGATTTTCATATCTCAGAGATTGTCATGGTAAAGTTTAGTGTGCGATTTGACTCACATAGACTAGTGTGTTTTCATGAGCGGGAGGTTTGAATTTTCGCGTTAAGAAACAATAAATATCTGAGTTAAAATATATTTTTCATAATTCTCGTTGCTGAAAGCGTATTCTACGAGAAATTTTGGTTAGGAAACACGTATCAGAAGGCTGAACCTTGTATCTTATCTAGTGGTCCATTGTTTTCTTGTCATAATTTCATTTGACATTTTGGTCTCTAAAACCGTATGAACATCCCAAATTTTCAAACCTGCGGTTCATTCATTCTTTTTTTATTATCATTTTTTTCAGCCGTCTGAAATACCAGCGAAGTATGCTCATCGAGTCTTCGACGAATGTTTTGATTCCGGCAAAGATGAAGTAGAAAGCCTACTGCATTGTAAAAATGACGAATATCGTAGTGTATTTTGAATAAAACATCCGCCCTTTTTACCATGTATCACAAGACTTCACACCATTGCCGCATGCGCGTTGGACCAACGCCGTTGGTGCATCTTCGTGCTCTTACCGCGAGAGCCAGGGCTCGCTGTAAGTAATTGATGCTCGTAAGCATGGTGCACACACGTGACGTCATTAATTATAATGAGCCTTGGCGCAGTGTAATTGGCGATTTAAAGTGCATGCCATAAATGATGGACACCCGTCATCGAGCAGAATCGTTGGGTGTCAGGATCCTCAAGGGCATTTGTTTTTTCAGGATACTCACGAGTAACGTCGTAATCAGTGTTCGAAACTCACAGGCGCCAACGCGCCAAATACGCCTAAAAGATCGGCCGTGGCGCCTAAAAAATGAAGGCTTTGCGCCAACGTGGCCCCTAAAAATTGTCCCCTAAAAATCTGGATTTTCACAGGATGTCACATGAAGAAAGAAAAACAAATCCATTTGAATTGAAAAAACTCAGAATTTTCAGCACTACAAGTGAAAGCTTGCTTTTTCTATTCTTCAGGATTTCATTCTTAGTGCTTTTGTCTTCCCTAAGTTACAGCTCCTTACTAGTTCTATCACGAAAACATCTTGCTTCTAACTTTTCACTAAATGCGCCGTAATAAATAGGCAAAAAGTCAATTTGACGCCTAAGAAATCTTCAATGGCCCCTAAAAATCGGACTTGATGCGCAACATGGCTCTTAAAACTCAAAGGTGCGTTTCGAACACTGGTTGTAATGCAGTACGAGGGGTTAGTACTAATTGGACCGCGTTTAGCAGAAAGAAACAAAGCCACATCAGCTATTGTCAAATTTAACTGACGAATTTAATTTTCTTACGAGAGAACGTTTGTGCGGATTTTCTGAAATGTTTTAGGAATTTACTGCGCACTATGCAGAAACCTCACTGAGACTTGCACGAAAAAACGCACAACCGTTTTCATGCTGAAAATTAAATTGCCTGATTAAATTTGACAACAACTGATGTGGCTTAGTTCCTTTCTGCTTAACGTGGTCCAATTAGCAGATTTCCTAAAGGCGAAAGATACCACTATTTTCACGCCACTGTACGTAAAATTGTATCACGCTCATATCGCAGGCGCATTATCACACGGAGTGCGCGGAAAGTATCATTAGCATTAGCCATTTTCCAGCAGAATAATCCGCATCATGAAATAGTCTCCTCCATCCATTCCTGCCTCCCCATCCTGCCGTGCTAAGGAAAAACGCTGTATGAACATCCGAGAGTTGCCAAATTTCCCTTGATAAAACATGTATTTTTGACAACATCCCTGCATATTTTCCCTTGAAATTTTCAGATGTTTTAGATTAAATTGCGTACAAAATTATATGTCATTTTTGGAAAATATTATACACAATTTTCCCAGTAATATCGATTTTTTTTCGGAGGAAACTGGGCAACGTCTGAAGGCTCATACGGCATTTCTCCTTAGCCTGGCAGTATCGTACGTTTCAAGAAAGGCCAACATTGAACATTCAACAGACCCGTGCGTATTGGAGCCGGTCTCCGAGCGCGTATACCGTCGTACCGTATTTATCTCTGTTGGCAGCTTTGAAACAGTGTGACTGTGTGACCGAGGGTCGGGTTGCGTGTCAACCTGTCACCGGTTTAATCATCCGACTCTGTAAATACGGTTTTTCAATAGGCTGGCTCTTAACGCGGGCTTGTTAATTCTATTACGCTGCGGAATCCTCGCCTTAATAGGCCTCCAGTACAAGCCCGCAGCCCGGAATCATTTCCATAATCCAATTAGAATGCTGTTTCTGAAATCCGCCCACCAGTTTTCTCACTAATAGCTCCCGTCTCCCAGCTCCGGAGAGCCAGCGGTCGCCGGAGCATCGTCGTCGTCTCGAGATGTTTGTTTTGCCTCGTGAATGTGGACTTGGGATAGGTCAGGAAGCTTTTTTTCCTGTGTTCCCAGGACTCTCAATGAAGACGAAACAGTTCTCTGCACGGGAGGCCTGTCCGAAGTTACACGAAGAAAAAAACCTCGTGCGTGGGACCCAAAGTTTAGGTCATATGGATCTCTGAAGTTTTCAGATTGAGCATCTGAACACTTTAGGTCCAGCTATCGAGATTTGGATCACACATCTGAAACTTCAGTTTATGTTTATTCAGTCAACCGAAGTTTTTCGGATGTGAAAAGCGAAGTACTTCAGTTGTAAGAACTGAAGTTTCAGATGTGTGATCCAAACCTCAGCAGCTGGACCTTAAGTGTTCGGATGCTCAATCCGAAAACTTCAGAGATCCATATGACCGAAGGGTCCCACGCACGAAGTTTTTTTCTCCGTGTAGAAATGGACATTTTTAAGGTGAGACAAGGCGTACTTGTCCTGAAAGTCCGGAAAAAGTTCTGATTTTTCTGAGGACGGTCTGAAGGATCGAAGTACGGAAATTACGAAAGGAGATCCGGAATTTCCGCTTCATGCCACGCGTGTTTTTTAAGACAGCTCGAAAAGCATGGAATCCCTTGTACACTGAGTTTCAGTGCATTGTTGGCTTGCTAGATCGTGATTGTGCAGTCAGTTGATCTTCAGGCTACGAATGAGCTTCGATCGTGATTGTGCAGTCAGTTGATCTTCAGGCTACGAATAAGCTTTGAATTTCGTGGCTGCGTCATTATAATCGTGATTTGCAAGTAAATTTCAAATTTTTAAAAATAATTGATTTCAGTCTAATGGAGATAATGTTACACATTTTGAAGATAAGAAGCAATTTCTTGGGAATATACTGAAAATGTACTCTAGCAGGATTTTTAGTTTTGGGGATAGCTAACCGCACATTTTCCCCGGCCAAAACTCCTGAGTCAAGGAAAAGTATTTTAGTTGTGAAAGTACGCCGTGAACTCCATAACCTAAACTGAGAAGTAGTAATTCAAAACTTGTTTTCGGTTCGAACTTGGTGCAAAAGATATAATGCATTTATAAGGCTCACATCGCAGTCGTCTGCTTAGTCTGATATGACTGAAATAAATGTTATAGTTCTGCCTGAAAATCTTTTGGAACCTGGCAAGTTTTAGTGAACGCTTAGTTAACTGTTAGTTTGTGAACGCCGGGAGAGCCTTCAAATACTGGCTATACATCCCGCTTTATCGGGAGGTTAGTTTAGTTGCGTGACTTAACCGAACGCTGAGAACGCCTTCAAATCTGGCTATACTTCTCGTTTCTTCGGGAGGTTTGTTTAGTTGCGTGACCTAACTGAACGCAACGCATTGTTAGTTTACTCATTTTACTGCACGCAGCAAGCTGATACCATCAAAAGAAGCATTACAAACAATGTTTTCGTTTTCTTCTTTACCTTTTAATTTTTGCATTTTTCATGCGTCACAAATAGAAAGAAAATATTTCGGCAATTAGTAAACATGTAGTATGTTTGTATGTATTCAGTATGTTAGTCAATCATGCCTAACATATGCCTATAAATAGTATAACCTGTTGAATGCAACAATTTCAAAGTATTTTAACCTTAAACTTAATAAAACTGGGTGATTTTTAGGCAGAAATTGAAGTAAGTTTAGCGCCACAAGTGCCTCGAAATGCGCTCAAATAGAGTTAAAATTTCAAAAATTTTCCGGGAAAGGCCCCCCCGGACCCCCTACTGAGCTAGGAAATATTCCATACCCCCCAGAAAAATGACCTAGCTACACGGAAAAAACAAGACTAGTGTTGAGCACTACTGGCCGTTTAGTGGGGAGTAGTTGAGGGCTGGCGTCTAAGCGCTGTACAGCTCAACACCGGAAGGCAGTACCGGTGGGCACTGGACATGAGTAGTGCTAATCAGATGCCGCGAGACGTAGTTGCGCTTAACAGGTGAAAATTCACCCATACAACGTCGGATTCACCATAGCCTGGTGGTAACGCGCTGGTCTTCCACCGGCGCAACCCGATTTCGATCCCAGGCGGAAGCGTTTCATATTTTACGCTCGCTCCAAAGTCACAATAGGGCTTGACACTACTTCTTCCTTAGTGACCCAGCCTCGAGCTGTTTAGTGCCCAGCACTCCTCTGACTTGCTGGCTCCATTTGACCTAACCCTCGTTAGTGTCCAGCACTAACATGTAGGTCCCAACCCTAAGCTCGTTTTTTCCGTGTACGCCTATGATTCCTTTCTATTTAAAATAGGTCCCAACGATGCACCAAATTGTACTAAATGAGCAGCATGAGTAGCCTATACATCGTTTCACAAATAATTATTCAGTTAGGTCATTTCGAATGGGATGTTACTCCCTATCTAGAACCATCAAAGTGATAGCCTCAACATCTAACGACTCTGTTTATGACTTAACCGCGGCTCGGGGTTAGAAACGGCCTTAAAACACGTGCAAGGAGTGGGTTGACTTCGACGCAGTGAAAGTTACGATTGTTTTTCATTTCTTCTGCATCACTTCTCTCCCTACAAATTCTCAGCTGGACAGTTCACGACACTTCACTCCTATCCGCTGAGTCAGGCGGTTGGGTTGCAGACGGAGATAGGTACGGCGATGCGTAATAGAATTACGATCGTCGCTGCCAAGTTCTCTCGTTCCTCCGTAGTTTTTATGTTTTCGCAGCGTTTTGTCAGAGAAAATAATTTCACTGTCGGGAGGGGAGAGGGACAACGTGAGCTTGTTTTTTCTTCACATTCTGAGGAATGATACGTTTTTTTCGCAGCAGTGTCCTGTTGGCAACACTTGTGAAAGATCGAA
>NW_017547180.1:1296790-1341187 GCF_001854935.1 Bemisia tabaci
CAAGGGGGAGGGGGGAGGGGGGCGTTGGCGGCCTTAACTTGCATTTTTATCTGGTGTTACGACCGCGCCGCATAAACTTCTTAATTGCCCTTTTTCTCGAAATCTTATCGTTTAGCATAGTTTAATTCGAATTATGTCTTTCTGCGCGCTTTTCGACGTTGAGTCGGCCGGCGCGGCGCGGCAATTAAGATCGGCCGCGGAGTTAGCGCCCGCATCGGGGGAGGATACTGTCGTACCAGGGAAAAACGCCGTATAATCAGTCGAATGTTGCCAAATTTCCCCTGTTAAAAAAGTTAGTTTGGAAGGTATTCATGCGTTTCTTTCCTTGAAATTTCCCGATATTTTAGATGCAACCGGGAGCTAATTTGTCTGAAAAATTGGAGGGAAAGAATTCATAACTTCCTCAATAGATTCGTATTTGATGAAAGGAAATTTGGCAACGCCTGAAGGTTTGCACGGCGTTTTTCCTGAACACGGTATGACTACAGATGTCATTCTTAAGAAAAATGCCGTAAGTGCATTCAACCCTTGCCAAACTACCTTCGATAGTGCAAGAATTTCAAGGTATCAAGTTTTTTAAATAATTACGAAAATTTAGAAAAGTTGGTACCTAAATTGTATTCCACGTGTAAACTGAGGAATTTCTTATATCTAAGTCTGCAAAGGGGAATTTACTTCAGAAAATCAAGGAATGAGAGAAATGCAGAATTCCAGCCACCCTACTGCACACCTAGGATCTCAACCGCGCTCCATACGCTCTAATTTTAAGCTGGATACGTCTCGTGAGAAATATTTTCATGTTCCAAATCATTGAAAACTCAAGGAAAAGCCAGGAAATCTGTCATTTCATTAGATGTAAACCGTGAATAATATGTTTCATAATATTCGAAGGAAAATATTTACATCGTCGTTCCCCCCACGAAAGAACGTTACAAAATTTCAATTTTTCCAAATTCCCCCAGGAGGATCTAGGGCATTTCTAACTGATAACGTCACTGATTTTTCTTCGGCTCTCGTGCTAAATCCAGAAAAAATTTTGGCAAAAATTGCACGGGTTCATTCTTGTAAGAAATTGAATTGTTAGAGTCAATTTCGCAACCTTGAAGTAGAGGTACGTTCTTTGTCCAGGAAGCGACATGTCTGCCGTGATAGCAAAGAGAGCCGTGAGTGCGAAATTTTCGGAATCGAGTTTTCTTCAAAATTCGTCTGAACTCTTTTAAATGAAATTACTGAGACAGCTGAAACAGCAAATTCATCCTAATTTAATGAAAACGAGACGTATGAGAAAGCCGTAAGTGCACAAAAAATTACATAGTTTTCTTCAAGACAGCCGCAGGTGCATGAGAGCCAATGAAAACAGTGCTTTCCAGTAAAGTGCCGCCCTCTTCTGCCAATTTCTAACCTGAAAATGCGTTTGTTGTGCGTCCAAAACGCAACCACGAAAGCATGCAGAAGATAGCACTTACGGCTGTCTTGCCTAACAATAACCTAGCATGAAAATGAAAAATACCATTTTTATGTAATGGAAATAAAATCAGTCGATTTTTAATCATTCATACGATTTCTAGGAGTCTTCCGGACGATTATAGTGGCAATTTGACAAAGAACGGAGGCCTCTTTCAATAAAATGTTCCGATCAGAAGCTTCTGAGTTCGTTTTCTCAGAACTTCATTTTTGCACTTACGGCTCTTTTCGCTATCACGGCAGATGTGCTCCAAGAAATGATCTTTTTTCCGCGGGAATCTGGCAACGTTTGTAAGTTCTTACGGCGTTGTTCCTGAACAGGGCGTCGGGGCGAGGGAATGCGGCCGCGAGGCCCTAGTTTTATGACTCGGAATTGATCGCGAGGCTGCGTCTTTTTCAATCCTTTCTTTACGACTGGAAAATGAATTTAACTCTCATTGCTTGCGACGTCCATGACGCCAAAGAAAACACTAATTAATATCCCCCGTGAGATGCTCAGCACAATGTGGCCGCGTAATTACCCACCGGCCAATGGGCTCGCTCTCCGGTGAACCTGATTATCTTTCTTTGAAGGCTCCCCGAATAAAGTGCGTAACGAGACGGTTTTCTCTCCCAGTCTCTGTGCTCTTACCACCGTGCCAAGGAAGAACGCCGTTCAAACATTCGATAGTTGACAAATTTCCCTTTACAAAATATTTATTTTCAAGGAGATACATGCATATGTCCGGTTGACATTTTCAGATTTTACAGATCAAACTGCGAACAAAATTATTTGAAAAATTAGAAGTAAAATATTCAGAATTTTCCCCATAAATTCGTTTTGTATGTAAGGGAATATGGCAACGTCTGAAGGCTCATACGGCGTTTTTCCTTAGCAAAGCAGAGTACTAGACGCGGCTTGAGTGTATGTAGAGCGGTTTTTCCATAGCTTCATTCGATTTATCCGTCTTAATAGCTCTGAGGTCGTTTTCCTTTTGTTTAAGGTGTATTCTCAGCTTTGGCGCGATGCATTCTGGGAACTATCGATGAAATCGAAATATAACTATTAGAGGGACTATTTCGGAAAAATTGGAATGCCAGTATCCAGATCTATCACTCAAGAATATTTATTCTCAAAATCGCATTTTAAAAGCTTCAATTATGACCAAAAGTTCTGTTTCAATTAACCATTGATGTAGATTGATAGGAATCGCCTTCAATCAGGAACCGTACTCGTGAACTTAATTTTAAGGCTTTAATCTTTGATTTTTCATATAATGATTGGTCTGACTGAAGTTTCAGTTTAGCATTATGACCCAAAGTTCTGCTTTCAATTAACCATTGTCCATCTCCATTGATATCGATTGATAGGAATCGCCTACCGTGCTCGTGAACTTAATTTTAAGGCTTTCATCTTTGATTTTTTCGTACGACCATTGCTTAATGATTGGTTTACGGACTGAAGTTTCGGTTTAGCAACAAAGGTACTGATTATGGCTGGCGAAACACGCAATTTTAAGCCGGAGATCTACCGTGTTTTGGTCCTGTTTTGAGGCATAAAAAGCGAAAACTTTGCGAATATCATGTATGGTGGATTTAATCAATTGGTTCAGTCATACTTCAGCATTCTTAATGATTTCAGTTCTAATTTTGTTTTTTTATCTGTTCACAGGTAAGTCGATGCTTATCACCAGCTCACTTAACAGGGTCACTGCTGTGTTATTCACGTAAGTTCTTTGTGCATAGACTTCACCTTTCAAATGAATTTGTATTGCGGCAGAAGAGCCCTCAAAAAATAAAATGGAAGAGACATGCTAAAGGGTGTAGAAAACACACAGTTTGAATGTATACAAATTACTTCCCATACACTCGACAAATTAACAGTCGAGTTTTCACGCGCTCATTACAGAGTTGTTCATAGTTTTACAAGCGCTAACGCCTCGTCCAGCGGTTTAATTCGTGTTAATTTCTCACAGCCCGAAAAATGTTTCCCCTTCCCTTTCACGCAGACTCGCTGCTATATGTATAAATCGTCTGTCGTTTGATCTCGGCCCTTTGACGGTGCCAATAAAATCGTGAGCTGTGATGTGAAATGATAAGATTTATTAAACCGTTAGTGATAATGACCGGGAGGCATGCAATATCTGATGAGTGATTCCGAGTTCCGTTCTGTCGGTCCGTTTCCGTAGAACGTAAAAAATAATGTTCTCCCTCGTGTTTTGATGCATGCCGCTCCGTATCATAATCCCAGATGCATGCGGGGGAGGATGAGAAATTCATAAACATAAAAAGACGTACATAAATATTCAAGAAAATGGGATCAAGGAAGTTATTTTTCCCACAACAATTAAGCGACATAGGGTGCCGTGGCTCGAATCTTTTTTGATAAAACAGCCTCGGCGGTTTTAATTAGGGGTAATAAACTAGACTGTTTCTTTTTTAAACATTTTCACTGAATCTGTGTCATGATGATAGCTGGCAAGTGAATTTTATGCTGGATTCTAACAATACGAATATAAGTCACAACGCACAATTTGACGGTTTCATTATGTATAGAGTACTTTTATAAGGGAGACTGTCACACAAAAGAGGATCAATGACAACGTGTGGATGCTCGATTATCGATATTTCCCCATTTGAAGCTGCGGTAAAGAATCGATTATTAAGGTGTTCGTTCGTCTTTTCTCGATTCCCGTCCGAAGATTCGATAGGAACTTTTCTCGGCTCAAAGGATCGGGGTCGGATGACAATTTTGCAATGCTAAGGAAAAACACCGTATGAGTCTTCAAACGTTGCTAAAACCGTCTTAAAATTTCATTTTTTGGGAAAATTAAGATCTTTCCTACTTGATATTATTAGATACTTTCGATCGTACAACGAAAAAAATTCTCTAAAACATTGGACAGAAAGTATCCATGTCGCAGGCAATTGGTCAAATGAGGAATTAGGTTATAGATTATCAAATTTCGTAAATTTAAGGAGAAGAGCCCACAAGTTTTCAACATTTTGGGAAAAATAACTCATCAAATCTACGAACTTTCCTTGTCTCTTCCTCTTCAAATTCTTCTATCACATTTAAATGAGAAAATTTAAAAAAAAAAAAAAAAAAAAAAAAAAAAAAAAAAAAAATCCGTATTTGATGATATGCTGATAATGTCTAGATAAATGTGCGCTCAGCAGCCAAAAATCGTTTATTGTAGATCCATTGTAGATCCACATTTTACAGAAAATTCTTTCTTCCAAGAGCAATGAATTTGAAATCGGAGGATGTAAAGTTAACCGCGGGGGCAGTAAAGGCAGCATTTTGGGATCACCACACGGAGAAAAAAACCTAGTGCGTGGGACCCGAAGTTTAGGTCATATGGATCTCTGAAGTTTTCGGATTGAGCATCTGAACACTTTAGGTCTAGCTGTCGAGGTTCGGATCACACATCTGAAGTACTTCAGATGTGAGAACCGAAGTTTTTCGGATGTGAAAACCGAACTACTTCAGATGTAAGAACTGAAGTTTGAGATGTGTGATCCAAACCTCAGCAGCTGGACCTAAAGTGTTCAGATGCTCAATCCGGAAACTTCGGAGATCCATATGTCCTAAACTTCGGGTCCCACGACCGAAGGTTTTTTCCCCGTGCGGACACATCATTGACTTCGTAGATGCTAAAAGAGCATATTATTTTTTTCAGTGTACGTCAATTTGGCAACGCACGGAGACTCATACGCTGTTTTTCCTTAAACCCTCAACTGTCCTCGGGGTGGATCCGATGGCAAGGGAGGATGGGGAGGAGGGCTCTCGGCGGGAATGTAATGGAGGTTAATTTGACGTCGAATGTAGCAATGTATTATTAGCGGCGCAACCCTCCGCGGATCCGAGCCCCCCGCGATGCGCGTCGCCTTTTGACGTCGCAAAGGTCTCGCCGTTGCCACCGCAGCGCCACCTTTGACCCCGACTCCACCTCCCGACGTCCTCCACGCCCCGCTTTAATTAAGATCCGCACTCCCGACACCGGTTACGTCCGCGCTAGAGCCGAATCCTTCAGCGATTTTGTCGCTCCTCTGACGTGAGGACCTAACTGCTTTTTCGGATGACCCCTGACGTCCGTATAACTCCATGCGTTCCAGGTCTCATACCGAGATTGGGATACGCCCTTACGCCAGAGGAGCGACGATTCGTTCCGAGTTGGAGACCTAGGCTGCCGTGATAGTGAAGAGAGCCGTAAGTCCCAAATTTTCGAAATCGAGTTTCCGTCAAAATCCGTCCAATCTCTTTTGGCTGAAATTATCGAAATGGCTAAAAGAACCAACTTCATCATGTATATAAGAACACGAGACATGAGAAAGCCGTTAGTGCGCCGAAAATGACGCAGTTTCAGTCAAAGCAGCCGTAGGTGGAATTATTCCTCCGAAAAGCCAATGGAAACAGTGCTGTAAAGTGAAATGCCGCTTTTTTCAGCTATTTTTAAACCTGTAAATTTGTTTGTTGTGCGTTCAAAATGCAACCACGAATCATGCAGAGGATAGCGCTTGCGGCTGTCTTGCCTAACCTTAGCCTAACATGAACATGAATACCCTTTTTCTATAATTGAAGTAAAAATTGTTCGATTTTGAATCATCCAAACGATTTACAAGAGTCATTCTGATGATTGGCGGCAATTTGACAGAGAACAGATGTTCTTTTCAATAAAATTTATCGCTCAGACGCTAATGAGCCCATTTTATCAAAACTTTATCTTTGCATTTACAACTCTCTTTGCTATTATGACAGTACTTCCAAGATACCATTGTAAGGTCTCGTTTCGTCTCTAGTGTAAGAACCAACCGAAGAGAACTAAAGATGCGTTGTTAAAGTCCACAACTGCCCAACGAAAATTACCCGCTGAGCGTTGAGCTCAACGAAAGCGTTGGTAAATTCTGGTGGATTTACCCGTTTTCCAAAATGGCTGCTCAGCAAACTGCCCAACAGCTCAGCGAGGTTTTTGGCTGCTGGGGACCGCTGCCGAGTTTGCTGGATTGTTGTTATGTTATTGTTTACATCCATAACCGCCATTTTTTCGCACTTCTTCGCCACATGTTCGTCACCAGACTGACTTGCAATTGCTTATAATCGATTATTGCGTCAATTTCGTAATAATGTGGGTGTTAATAAGATTTTTAAATGTTAAAAATATTAAATTTCAATAAAACTTAACCTCCAAATCCGCAAAATCCGACGGGAATGTAATAACGACACCTCGATTTTCTCCCGTCTGTTGAGCTGACGTCGTCGTTGAGATGACGTCAATCCTGCCGAGATTCAGCCATTTTTGTTGGGCAGTAAAAGTAATTTAACAACGCACCTTATTGCTGAAGGAGGCTGTCTCGAAGGAGGATATTCCTGGACACGGGTTGAGGGTTGAGGACGGGAACGGATTTGAAGGAGGACTTAGTCTGGGCCTTTTTTCGAGCTCTCGAGAGGTAGGTGTCCCGCGGTCGGGTCCTAAACCAACCCTGAAATCACTTTTCCTTTGAGGTTGAGGCGACGCACTATGGTCCGAATAGCCGGTTTAAGCGGCAATAAATCGAAAAAGTGAAGTTTGGAAAAAGTTAGATTTTAAGCGGTAGATCGATAGTACATACTGTAGAGAAGACTCCTGTAAAATTTCACTTCCATTAAAGCACTAATAAAGATGTGACAAGCCTGGGAAGTGCGGCGCGCGGAGCACTTTATGAGTGCGATTCCAGTTACCGAGCGGCAGTGCTGTGTTTAAGGGCTTGTTTTCGTCCGTTTCACCGTACCTGAAAGTGTTTGGGCACTTGATTCACAAAATATAAGATAAGTTTAAGATGTTTCATGCTGAAACTGTTCTTTTTCATCATATCTAATGTTCTAGATTAACCTTTAGACATAGTCACTTTTTTCAATAAATTCGCAAAAGTAGGACCCAAAAAATATCCTTTGCACCTCTGAGCACCTCGTAATTTTACTCGGAAGTTATTGTCATGACTCTAGACTACCTTTTAGTCTGAGTGGCAGATCAATCACACACAATCGCCTCAAGTTATTTCTCATGAAAAAGACGTTTTCGCGTTTCTTATCACTTACAACAATTAGCTATCATATGCCATTGACGATGACTTTTATCATGTTCCATTGTCATATTCTAGCAAATCGAATGCATTAGAACCTAAATCTGCCCAGGCAGAATAATACGAGTTGATGGGGTTGATCGGGACCAATTGAAACTTGTGCTCAAGAACAGCAAAGAATCGCCTCGGGAGGCTACTTTGAGGCCCCGTAAAAGTTTTTTTTTTTTACTTTTTAAGTATTTCAAACATATAATCTATCAGTGTAGATAAATGTTAGCATAAGTTTAGCTTGGCAGACGAAAACAAGTCTAAACGGTTGATCGGTGGGACTTGAAAGTAAGGCTCCCGAGCAATGAAATTGTCTTTAGGAAGCCACTTTGAGGTCCCGTAGACGTTTTTTTTTTTACGTTTACCCATGTTTCAAACAAATAATCTATCAAAATGGATATATTTAAGCTTAAGTTTAGCTTGGCAGACGAAAACAAGTTCAAACGGCTGATCGGTGGGACTTGAAAGTAGGCCTCTGGGAGCCATGAAACGTAGAAGTATTATCCTGAGCTGTCTTTTTCAACTTCCCTTGATAGTAGTGTTTGACGAGGCTATACTTTTAGTTTCTTATAGTCCATCCAATGTAAAATTAATTTTTAAACTGATAAAAAAAAAAAAAAAAAAAAAAAAAAAAAAAAAAAAGTCTACCGAGACTCGAACCCGGGATATCAAGAAGACGAGTGAGACGCGATGTCAGCTGCTCCACCGCGTCAACTTGAACAACTCGCCTCAATTTAAGGTTTCTGAACAAAATATTACCACAGTTATATAAAGTATAAAAATGTTAAAAATGGATTTTTCCTGAAGAATATTAGCATTTTTGCACTCAGCGACCCTAAAAACCCCTGAAAACTCATGTTGCGAGGTTTAAACATACATATCTGATTTAATGCCGCTTAAACCGGCTATTCGGACCATAGTGCGACGTCACCGCGAGCGCCCCTCGAATTACTTTCTATCGTTGTCCAGGTCTCGGCCTCCGAGTCACTTTAAAATCTCATAATTCATACGAAAAAATGAGGGGGAGGATTACGTCCTGAGGATTTGTCTCCAGACGAACGTTGCCACTTTTGGCCGGTTCAGACGACTCGGCCACCGCGCTAAGGAGAAATGGACTACATTTTGCATTTAGGAACTATAAATTCCGGCCCGGTTTAAAAACAACGTATGTGCCATTAGTTTCCCCATGCACATAAGTGTTTTTTCAGATGAGCCAGAATTTATAGGTCCAAATTGCAAAATGCAGTCCAAATGTCGTTACTGTATTCTTACGTCGTCAAAGGCCTTGCTCGCGCATTCCTTGCTTGCCTAGCCCAAACTTTCTTTACTATTTTTCTTTGGAAACGTAGTGAGCGTAATCTTTTGAAAACTCCCTTGAATTTTTCCCTCCGTCAGCAGAATATTCTACAAAAATTTCAGGCTTCAAAGTTGGCTTGTTTCTCCGCGAAAAAAGCAATTAGGGGCGGACATTTTGAAACTCCGAAATGTATAGATGCGTGGTTTTGCACTTTAACCATTGATATATCAACGCACAGAGAGAAATCAACACTAAAGTCTGATTAATACGGGAAGTGAAACACAAAATAACCCTAGCCTTTGGTTGACAATTTCAAGAGAAAATTTCAGCCAGTGTTCCTAAAGAAATTTTATAAAAAACGAGCAAATACCAACGTTGCAAGCGAAGGAATGCACTTTCTTAGTTTCTCCATTGTTTTCTGCCCTAAATTCATCGCAAACTGTACCCAAATCATGACAAATTTTGTGTTGATGTGTGTTTCACTTCCTTCATTAAGCAGAAGTAACGCGAGAAAACAATTTTTTTCATCTGTGTATTCGATGGAACGGCTTTCTTGGGGTTCGTGAGCTGGGGCCGCCGGGGGGCGTGCGCGGCAACAGGGCGTCTGCCTTCTCGACTTGTCAGTCGTCGGGCGGACCATTTGTAATCTGGACTGAGTCGCCTGATATTAGGGGCAGTTAAAAAGTAATTTGAGCAATGTGTCACTTCTAATGCGACGCGCGATCAATTCACCCTCGGCCACTTCTTTTTATTCTCTTCATAAAAGGGAGGAAAAATGAATATCCTTCTCGGAAGAGATGCGTTCTGTCTTGTTTATAGGAGGCTCCGACCGTTCCTTACCGCCCACCGCCGCTCGTAATAAATAAATGAACCGGGGTGCATGGGCGCATTCTCCGCTGTTGCCGAGTCTTGCGTCAACGCAGGGATGCAAAGTGCAGCAGGTTGATTGCTCAGGGTGTCTACTGTACGGAAAAAGTACAGATGCACTGAAAAAGCACGGATTTGGAAGGTCGGTACGGAAAAGGTACGGATTTTACGTGAAAAGGTACTGTCACTCAGGCTAACTTTGTGCGATAGGGTCTAACTTTGTGCCAATGGAAATTTCACCAACTGTTACAGATAGGAGGGAAAGGAAGATATGGGCTGCCATAGAAAAATAATAGGTTGGCAATGCTCTTTGAGAAAAAGAAGAAGTAAAGCAAAATAAGTGAAATTCCCATTTGCACAAAGTTAGACCCTTTCGCACAAAGTTAGCCTGAGTGACAGTACGGAAATTCGAGATTTTCATGATAAGTTCTAAAAAATGCGCTTTATATACGGGTATACGATTTCCTAAACCAATCCTATATCAAGTTTTCGGTTCCTTCAACCCAGTTCAAGTTCGGTTTCGATTTCTCGTGTTTTCCGGTGTATTCATTTGTCTCTCCATCACTCCACTTTCCCAATCCGAATGCAGTTAAAAATGCATGTGAGGTACGATAAAGTAAGGAAACATTAAGGATTTTTAGAATCGCCGATAAAAAGAATTTCCGGGAAAGTAAGAAAAAGCAAGAAAAAAGCACTGAAAAAGCAAGGAATTTGAATAGCAGGGTACCAGTAGACACCCTGATTGTTGCAATTGATAGACAAAGCTATAGACAAAGAAGATATAGGGTGTATGGAGAGATCTTATTGGTTGAAATGGGTGGTTCCTATAGACCAAGGGGGTAAATGAAGGACTAACTTTAGGGTCTTTCTTGGGTTGCCGTTAGTTCGTCTATCACGACATGTGTCCATTTCAACCACCCGCCTCCACCAATAGGATTCCTCCATATCCCTTTCGTCTTCTTTGTCTATAACTCTGTCTACCAATTTCAACAATCAGCCCGCAGCGCTGTGAAAAAACACCGTCGCTTGCGATTCAGGATCAGGGGAAGGCAAAGGAATTTGTAGGGTTTTATCGGAATTTTTCCCTTGTTAGATTTTGTGAACAAATCGGAAAGTTCATTAAGAAGTTAAAAAATGCGCTTCCAAGGTAGAATTTTCCAACGGTTAAAGCGCGAAATTTTGAAATTAATTCGCGTTATTGTATGAATTTTTGGGCGATAAAATCGATAGGGTCATCAGCATCTGATCGATTATCATGGATCTTATCGCAATTTTATCAATTTTATCTCTATAAAATTGTGTTCGATAAAACCGAATGTTTACCTCAAGTTATCACGATTTTTTGCCCGATAACATTATGATCAATCGCGATTTAATTGAAAATGTATGCAATGAAATGCGCCGGACGGACAGACAAACGCTTACGATGAAAATACTCCCTCTACCGCAAGAAGTACGAAAAAGTAAAAATTGCCCCGGTGGTTTTTTGCCCCTAGGAATCCTTAAGTTTTCTTACAATTGGTTTGGACATTACATTGGTCGAGTAAAGTCCAGAAATTCTAATTCTAAATTTCAGTCGCGTTTTTTTTCATTTGCACGGCAACACCGCGGCTCGTTACAGCTTACCGCGACCGAAGGCGGAACGCAGGCTGGAGGTATTTAAAATTTCCGCATCCCGAGTCATACCGTGGCTCCTCTGACCCAGGGACGGAACTGCATTCTGAGATGATCCCTCTTTTCCGTACAATTCCACGCACTCCAGGGCTCACATGAATCTTGCGTTACGCCCTTACGCTGCCGCACCGGAGCGGGACGTAAAAAACGGTGGTCATGGAAAAATGGTCTCACTCGGAGGGCACCGTACGAGAAAAATGAGGCTCAGTTATTGAATTTTATTTTGACGAGTTAATTAACTGGGCCTCCATAAAAACGAGGCCAAGAGTTAACCGTTCGCATGCTCGTAAGTATCCCACAAAACCTGTTGAAATCCCGCTGGATGGGAGACGGTCAGCGAGTGGGGCGTTATTACGAGGAGGTGCACAAGGGGGAGATTATGACTTTTTACTTAAGACATGGGTGGAAAGTCATAAACCCGGATCGGACTGGAAAGTGTCGTTTAAAGGCGCTAATGCTCCCGCGCGCTAAGGGATTACGTCGGCGTTTGAACGTGCAGCGAGACGTGGGCAATTTTCTCTGGTCAAATATTTAGCTTCGGGGGAAGTATAAACATTTCTCCTAAAAAGTTTTCAAATACTTAAATTTTTGTATACCTCGAATATATTTTTCTGAAAATTCGGAAGGAAAATATTCGTCAAGTTTCCTTGTTTGGTTTTTTATAAAAGGAAATGTAGCTAGGTCTAAGGCTCATACGACTCTCTTCTCTAGGGCGGCAAAATAGGATCCGATTCCCATACCATGAGCACTGTGCGAGGGCCTTTCTCCTCTCTGTCAAACAGAAAAAGAAGAATGAGGAGAAAAAAGAAAGAAAGAAAAAAGAAGTATAAATATAAAATAACAGATTGAGAAAACGAAGAAAATTCTTTGGAGGTCCCAGACAAATGAGGGACTTGGGAGACAAGTGGGATAAATGCAGTTTTCGCTGCTTCAAAAAAATACAAGTTTAAAGTTTCAATTAAATGCAGCCTTGTGGCGGAAAGAAAGTTTAAACTCACTTCTTGATGCTTAAAATTTATATTTTAGTTGTGAATTTTTCATAGAACATAAGTCAAGACTGGTTTAAGTAGTTGAAATAATTAATATCCTAATTTCCTCAAAAACTAATCTTATACCACTTGGACCGCATTGAGCAGAGAGGAACCAAGCCACATCAGCCGTCGCCAAATTTAATTGGGCAATTTGATTTTTCACACGAAAACGGCTGTGCGGATTTTTGTGCACATTTCCGTGAATTTTCTGCCCAGTGCGAATCAAATTCCTCAAAATTTTCACAGGAATACGCACAATAGTTCTCTTGTAAAAAATAAATTGCCCAGTTACATTTGGCAATAGCTGATGTGGCTTGTTTTCTCTCTGATAAACGCGGTGGACTTGTCCTGCAAGTTCCTCAAATGTTTCTTTAACAATTAAAACAACATTAAACTATTTTTCTAACGAGGAGGATCCCCTCGTACGGTATTGATGATATTGACGATAGTGTTTTTCATGAGAAGTAACACTAGCCTTTTTTTGTAAATGTTGCAGAGGCTGAGAAGGACCAGACGCGCGTCCTTTGGGCCGTGAGGGGGAAGGTGGCCCTCGACACGAAGATAATGCGCATGCGCCCGCAAGCGGCCAACCAGGCACCGAGAGGGAGGAGGCGAACAAGTGAGTATCTGTCAACACTCAATTATCTGTTCATTTCGAGGGTAGCCTCAAATGTCAAAATGACGGATGTCCCATTAGAAGTACACGGCCTATCCGTCGTTTTAAATGTGACGACGCTTCACATGCATACGTCTGTGTTCAGTGTCGCCAAGGTGGTGGAGCCAGGAGCCTAGCGAGCCCCAACACCAACGCCACCCCCACTGATTATGCTCTGGGATGGGAGTTATTTTTGCCAGAGGGTTCCAGTGTTTTCTCCAGGTGATTCGATTGGTCTGTTCGTGGTCTGGTATCGCCGGAACGACAATGTATAGCGATAGCTCATCGTGTATCGTAGAGTGTTTTTGTTTTTTTGCTAGAACGCCAGAAAAAAACTGGAAAAAAAGGAAAAAAATCAGCTTTTGTGAAAAATCTCCTCAGTGTTCTGGAGAATACTCCACTTCTCTTAGGGATGCAAAAAATACCCAACCTCTTGATCCGCAGACACCTCGTTACACAAGTATAGCAATTTGTGACTTTACAATTTTCCGCAGAGAAATTTCAAAGAAATAAGCAGGAAAAATTTCGCCCAAAATAAAAAATACGAGGTGAAGTCACCGTCCTGGTTGGACGTATTCCCGAGCAATCGTAGCATCTGAGGGTGATACCACTATTCGACCACTTGAGAGCTCGGGTTGCCTACTCTTCAAATTGAAGGCAAACTGACAGTGAGGTAAAGTAGTTAATGCTCCGCAAGCCGCGCTCGGTGAATTATTCCTCCCTCCTACGAGAGATCATGACATCTGAGAGTGATACAACTATACGACCACGTGGGCGCTCGGGTTGCCTACCTTGAATACTGAAGGCAAACTGACAGTTCGGCAAAGTCACCGCTACATTAATTAACATTTTAAACCAATGATCCCTCTCATGTCAGATCCAGATTCAGCAAATTTTCGGTTGGAAATGTGAATACGAATTGAATTTCACGTTTTTTTTCTTAAAATAAATTTGTATCAGTGACAGGCCAATTTTAATTCTTATCTAAAAACTTATTGATGTGCTGTGTTGCACGTGCAGTTGAGTTTTTTCTTTTGCACTCCTGTACGCCGTAGAGCAAGTCTGCTGAACTCTAGAAGCGTGATCTAGTAGCGCACTTTTCTGCAGATATGATCGTAAAATCCTAAGCCTTTGAAAATTTCCCTCTGAAATTGGCAACGACAATCGGTTCGATCAATCGCTCGGATAGACGAAGCGACGAAGCCATGCTAACGTGCTCATCTAAGCATTTCGTGATTCCCGTCAATAAGTGTTGTTTTGTGTTTTAATTGTTTTACTGGCTCACTATTGATGTTTGTTTCCTTGTTTATCTTTATCGTGTTTTTGTTCCCTTCTCCGTTGTCTTCGCCCATTCATACTTCCTTCCGCTGCGCCGGTTCAGTTCGGAGAAACTTAACGGAAAGGTCGAACCCACTAATCAATACTTGGATCAGGTCCGTGATCACGGAACCTTACTTCCATAAATAATCTACGCGTGAACCAGTTATTGAACATGTTACAGAGCGCTCCAATGTCTCTTACTACAACATTTAACTGTCGTATTTTGTTAGCGTTAAGAAAAAAGTTCCTCTCAACATTCCCAACTGTTGCAAAAATTCGATAACTTATTCGTTATTGCCGTTTTCATTTTTCTTCATTCTTCATTCGAAGACATGTGTTCGTGCAAACCCATGCAGTCGTATCATACACAAACAGAATAATCGTCGAAGTTTATCGCCGCCTATGTAGGACAGTTGGGGCACTCTGTGCATTCGACCAGGTTTTTTCTTTCATCTTTTTCATTAATGCGGCATCCTTCAGCGTCAGTACGATGGGCCGCCAGTAGGTATTCATTATTTTACATGACCCACGGTCCGTGCCCCTCTTAAATCATGCATTGTCTTCGTGTGCGCGGTGATCGCGGTGTGATGTGTAAATTTAAGACGAAAAAAAAAACGAGAAAAGAAGGGACCTTGAAAATTGGTATCGATTACGCTTCCAAGGAATGGACTGAAATCTCTTCTGGAGGCCCGACAGTAAGTCCATCTCCCCTCCTCCCAGATTGTCCTGCATGAATCAGAGCAGCGATGCCAAGTTTTTAACGTTGGAGGAGAAAGTTTGTCGGATACTCTGAGTATTTTGAGCCTTTTTTTTTTTTAATTGGAACTCCCTCATAATTTAAACGCTTGCGGTCCCGCAAGATTTTGGATTCCAATAGATTTTTGGATACGCAAAGAATTGAAAAGCCACGGTCTCCCTTTTTTAAAATCGAAAATATTTGTTTATTTTTTCGATCCAAACTATATTTGTGCCCCCTCCAGTACTATTTATTATTATATGACTATAGCTCTGACTTTGCGGCCATTTTTACACAACAGCACGATAGCTTATAGCTTCTAACTATACAAAAGTAAGTAGGTGACAGGAGTTTAGGACTACAGAAAGTATGATTTTATCTTATTAGAATTTCCACAGGAATGAAGAGCTAACAAATCAGATAAGAAAAAAGCTTGAGTAAAGGAAACAAAAAGTTCAAAGATAAAGGTAACTTGAAAACCCTTCTCTCAAGATTCCTTAAATATTGGAAGAAAACAACATTTACCTTCTATTTTTTGAGGCTGTCGTTAATTTTATGACAGCTTTGTTTTCCCAGATTTTTGTACTTTGTGGCAACTTAGTTGCCAATTTCAATCTCCCGACGTTTTTATCTGACATCAGCGCTTGAAATTCTGAAATTAAATAAGGCTGGCTTTGTATTTGTTGGCGGCTTTGTCAGTTGCCGTCATTACTCGAGTACTTCAACGCTCACGTGTCGACGAACGTAAAAAAGTCGCCGATGTAACCCTCAGATCCTGGAACATGAACGGAGAACACGGGAACGGAGGTGAAGTGTGAGATAATCCTCATGTCTGCTATGCTAAGGAAGGACACCATATGAGCCTTCAGATGTTGCCAAAGTTCCATCGGCAAATCAGGAATTTTAAAAAAACTTGTGAATAGTTTTCTTCCAATTTTACCGAGAATTTTGTTCGCAATTTGATCTAAAGTGTCTCAAAATCACAAGAAAAAATATGCGTAACTTCCTTCAGAACTGCAAATTTTCTGAAAAGCAATTTGGCAACATGCAAGTGTTTATACGGCGTTTGTCGTTAGCACAGCAGAGTCCAGCGTCATTCCCGGCGTCGTTGGTGTGGGTCAGCGTCGAGTTGAGCAGTGGCGTGGCGTGCTTTGCGATATATCGATTGATCTGCCATTCAAACCTATGGAAAAGGATCGATGAACAGGGTGTTCGCAGCGAACACCTTGATAATCGATTTTTTACCATAGGCTCAAATGGAGAAGTATCGATAGTCGCTCATTCACGCCACGCCACTGGAGTTGAGGCTGTTCGGATGTCTGTCCGTTCCGTTGAGTGTTGGCCATGTCGAGTCACTTGGTCAAGAGGTGTTAATTACAGCTGTAACGGACTCCGGCGCTGATTTAGTTCTCGAGTGACCACCGAGCACCGCTGAGACCTCGCTGATCACTTACACTTACGCAGTAGCTCATTGTCAGGAAAAAAAAACGTCCGCCCGCCAAGTCGACTCTCAAGTTTGTGATACTCCTTCGTAGCGTCGCGCATGGAGTTGTCATCCCAGGAAGTAAAAATGTATTGAAATAAGTTTGGTCTCATGGATCATTGCAAGATGTTCCATTACACAACAGTCTTATTTTACAGAGTGATCCTAAAGTTTCAAACTACTAGTATCAGACATCAATCCTGTAAATTTTGAAACAATGTGTCACTTGCGCTGGTCTTAGAATCGTATTTTTAGGTTTGATTCTTGTAGATTAGGTAAAAGTAACAAGATCCGTCCAAACAGCAACTTTTTAAGTTCAATATTAACCGAGATATTGCGCTTTGAAAAATTCCGCCTATGACGTCATCCACTTCGGTGGTGACATCCTTGGTTTCTCCCCCCCCCCCCCCCCCCCCCCNAAAAATTGGCGATAAGAGCTGCGTTTCAAAATACCGTAGGAATTCTTATAGCCGGCTAAAGAAGGCTACAGAAAATCATATAGCTGACTGTAGAATGCGGAGAAAAGCATACGGCCGGGCTATACGAAGCGATAAAAAATTATGCAGCCGGGCGGCTACAGTTTCTATCGCCGGGCTTTACACTTTATCGCCATCGATTATAGAAGGCTATAAGAAATTGTGTAGAAATTCGTGTGCTTTGGAAATCAATAAGTTTGATACGGAACCACCTTAATATTTACAAAACACACATTATATTTTCCTTTGGTGCATATTTTTTTCTCATCAATTCAAATGAGAATAATCCATACAGGATGTGCAAACATTTCAAAATCATGAGTTGAATAACATGAGTCCATGAGTAACATGAGTCATGAGTCTGACTCCGCCAGATTAAATATTAGAGACCAACACAAAGCGGAGCGGTGACGCATTGGCGCCTGCAAACCTAACAGGGATACTTCACGCATTGCGCAACGCGTGAAGTATCCCTGTTAGGTTTGTAGGCGCGAATGCGCGTCTCGCGCTGGCTGCCCGCCTGCCGCGCCGCAGCGTGCCACGGCGCTTGAAGCAACTATTTCACACCAGAGGTATTGCACAGTATCATACCAAACTGAAGGCGCTCTAATATATTAGTAATGGCAGGCATCCATCAAAAGTACGGAACTTTCCTCGCAAAATAAATCAAGATACTACGGCCCAAAAAGAGAGCAGTATTCCAAATACTCACTAAGTCCTAGCATCCGTAATTAGTAACGTTTAGCATACACTTTATCGCCTGGCTGTTACTTAATCGCCATCGGCTAAGAAAGGCTATAAGAAATTGTGTAGCCGGCTATAGAAGCTATTGGAAATCTTACAGACGGCTATAGGTCCTTGGTGTTTTGGAACACAGATTCTACTGCCAATTTTTACCAGGGTCTTGCCGTCATCAATTAGTGAGATACTCATTTGCACTGACTACTCTACATGAAACTCGGATGACAGCAAGGTGAAAGAAACCAAGGGTGTCTTCGCCACGGCGGATGACGTCTTAAACGGAATTCTTTATTGCGCGATATCTTTGTTAATATTGAACGTAAAAAGTTGCTGTTTAGACAGATCTTATTATTCTTAGATGATAGACAAGAATCAAGCATCAAAACACAATTCTGTGACTAGCTCAACTTACCCATTGAGATAGAGACTTGAAATTATGTGAGTGCTCTTCTGCCGTGCTATAAGGAAGAACGCCGTATGAAAATTCGAGAGTTGCCAAATTTTCGTCAATAAAAAATGTATTTTTGAGGAAAGTTATGAATATTTTTCCTTGAAATTTTCCGGAATCCTAGGTGAAATTGCGAACAATATTATCCGAAAATTTCAAAGAAAAATATTCATAAGTTTACCAGAAAATTCGTGTTTTATCGATCGAAATGTGGCAACGCCTGAAGGTTCATACGGCGTTTTTCCGTAGCAAGGCAGTCTTAAGTCAAATAAAACAATATTTGAGACCCTCCAAAATTCAAATTAGATTACCTTTAAAAGGAGCTGGAGCTTAGGGGCTATAGGTGTGGTTCGGAACTGCTGGACCACCCTGTATAAGTAGAGCCCCTTTACATGCACTTGAAAGTAAATAACCGTGGTTTCGAAGAAATTTAAAGGACCGGGAGTTTTTTTTTCGGGGGCTTTTCTATGCTCATGGGCGGATGAAAAGGTGGAAAAAGCGGGACGGATAAAAAGTCGACTCGGAATCATCATCACCGAAAAGCGAAAGGGACGCCCGCGCTCGGGTCTCGAGTTACAGGGTTGCCACAGTCAGGGAAAATCGGGAAATTTCAGGGAATTTTAAAAGGACAGAAAGTTGCTAACGTAGCCAACGTGCGTTAAGAATCAGCATAAAGCTGAAAATCTCAATATAGAGCGAAAAAGCTCATACGAGCACAATTTTCCCTTTAAAGCTAGGGAAATCCTGAAAATAGTAGGGGAAATGATCAAAATGTCAGGGGAAAATGGATAAGCACGTTTCTTTGTATTCTAGAATAGGTTCGACGTTTCGAACAACGAATTTTGCCCAATAACTATTTCTAATTATGTCTCTTTGACCATCTGGCATGTCTTCAATAATTGGTCCGAGCATATCAGAAAGGAACCAACCCACACCAAGTCAAAACTGAAAAAAAGAGCTATGAAGTTTTATTCCTCCATAACACTCAATGAAGAAAATAAACTTTCATTCCTCTTTTCACAAAATAATTTTCATTTTTTACTTTTAAGTTTTTGGCAGGAGAGAATATACGACCAGAGGAACTCAGAAACACTCTTAACTCAATTTTTTTTTTAAAATCTGGGTTGGTTCTTTACTGATAAATTAGGTCCAATCGTCAGGGAATTTAACCAAAATATGTGTGAGAGAAATCGGGGAAACGTCGGGGGATTTCATTTTCTAATTTTGGTGAAAATGTGGGTTGGTTCTTCTCTGATAAATTAGGTAAAATTGTCAGGGAATTTAACCAAAATGTGTGAGGAAAATCAGGGAAATGTCGGAGGATTTCATTTTCTAATTTTGAAGAAAATGTGGGTTGGTTCTTTTCTGATAAATTAGGTAAATGTCAGGGAATTTAACCAAAATATGTGTGAGGGAAATCAGGGAAATGTCGGGGATTTTATTTTCTAATTTTGGTGGCAACCGTGGAGTTGGCGGTTGGCGGCGCCTCCGTTGAAGCGTAAAAGTGATGGAGTGTGATAGATCGGGAGGAAGCGACGCCGAGCAGGTTGGCGGGGATGAAAAGCGTGTTCGGCGGGCGGTCGGCGGTCCGAGGATGAAGGGTTGAAGGGATGAACGAGAAAAATTAAGATTGAGAATCCTCGAGGCCCGAGACAGAAGCGAGGAGAAACACCCCGGGATGGGAGAGGTCGCGGGACACGGGGTCAAGATGATATTGAAATGGGTTTATGAATGGATCACTGGATTCGCGAGAGGTAGGTCATTCCGGGGTAGGTCGCGTCTCGCCGTCTCACGAAGGGATGTGTGGGCAGGGCGGTTCCCCGCAAAGCACAGGGTGTCTCGAATCGAATGAGACACAGAGTAAGATACGAATTCACTGACAAAAAGTCTAGTAACGTCTACTATGCTGCCGTGCTAAAGAAGAACGCCGTATGAACTTTCGAGAGTTGCCAAATTTCCCTCGATAAAATGTTTATTAATGAGGAGAGTTATGATATTTCCGATCAATTCTCAAGAACTTTAGGTGAAATTGCTGTGCGTTTTTCGTATAGATGACTACTCGCGCTCCGCGGTATGTTTGTTGCCTATGTGGTGAAATTGAAGGCGAATCTTAAGCGGATTTTATCTGCCAGCAGGTTTATGCATGGTATATTGGTTTATTGGCCTTTTTGAGATTCGCCTTCAATTTTGCTACATAGGCAAGAATCGTACTGGGGAGCGCGAATAGTCATCCATACGAAGAACATTCACCTATCCCACCTCATGAGCTTTGATTGGACCAATCAAGGATGTAGTGAACCCATCGATTTCCAGTAGTTAGTTTTTGCATTGTTTTCATTTCTTGTCTTGGATTTATTTATTATGATGTATATCGATGGTTCAATTGATGGCACCAGGTACAAAGAATGTATTATATTTTACAGGGATCTTTTGGTTATATTCTCTCTTTTGCAAGAATGAATCAAATTTTGACTTTTTAAAACCTGCAATGGAGGTACAATGAAAAGAAGGACAATTTGTGATATGAATATGATAATCAAGCTTTACGATGGCAAATAGTATAATGGGCCTGTTGCAAACTTTTGCTAGAGCAGAATGAAGAGTTGTTTCCCACAGATAATGCCTCAAAAATCACGATGAGTGCATCGGCAAAGTCTGAAATGCACTCATAAATTCACAATCTGCGTAAGAAATTTGCGTTATTTTAAGCTTCCCGCTTCAAAAACGATACTACGGCACAGGTGAACATTTTGTTAGAGGAGTCGCTCCATCGTCGGCAATATTCATCATGGCCGACGCTTGCGCAGTTCCTCGCGTAATTCGAGGAGAACTCAAGGTCAATTAAGGCGGGCGAGGAAAATATGAACGTAAACACGCCGATTGTTATCCGGTTTAATCCTGTTCAGGTGTTATCTCGTCCCATCATACGTGTTTCGGCGGACTGGCGTCGGCCATGATGAGTATTGCCGCCAATGGAACGACTCCTCTAACAAAATGTTCACCTGTACCGTAGTATCGTTTTCGAAGCGGGAAGCTCAAAAAGTCGCAAATTTCTTACGCAGATTGTGAAGTTATGAGTGCATTTCAGACTTTGCCGATGCGCTCATCGTGATTTTTGAGGCATTATCTGTAGGAAACAACTCTTAGTTTTGCTCTAGCAAAAGTTTGCAACAGGCCCATTATGTAACCGCATTTACCTAATATACATATGGTAGATAATAACAGAGGTTTGATTATCCTTGTCACTGCGTCAAATATCAAGTAGCCTCACGTTAGAATTTACCATATTTCAGGTAAATTGCCATACTCATATACATCACTGAAAAAAAAAAAAAACTCCGGACGTGGAGGTCGCACTTGCGGGCTATATAGGCATACCGTCCGCGTTCTGGTCGTACCACTTGGAGCACCTGGAGCACCCGGAACTTTCGGCCTCTGAGCCCGGAATAGACGGTAGTCTGTATAGCCCGTAACTTTTTTTTTCAGTGTGAACGCATTTTTCGACCTCAGCAATCGGTATAAATCTATCTGTCGATTCGGGACATCCTGTAGACGCAAACGGTAAGGCGGGGCGAGAGGGGTGGCCCGAAAAAGGATTATCTAACTTTGTTGGCGGGAGCGCACGTATTTGGCGACATTTCATATTTTTTTAATGGCGTCTCCGCCGCGTCGAAGAGAAACCGCGTACCCCATCCGAATTGCCCGTGGGGTCCACGCGCTTTTGCGGGAAAAGGGCAGATCGCCTCCCTTTGCATGCGGCGCGATGGAATCGGAGTCCAGCGCACCGTGCAAGATTGACCCGCTACCCGCTCCGTCTCCTTTGGCCGTGCCGTGAATATGGACTCGCTTCTTTTTCCCGTTTTGTTTTCGGTCTATTTATCTTCTTTGTGGGTTTTCCGAACCGCGGACCTACACCCCCCCCCCCCCGTTTTCCCGGAACGGCCCCGGTTTTCCACCCTTAGTTGTTTCTCCTTCCACAAAGCCACCGCAATACTTTGTTACGCGCGCTTTCCTCAATCCTAGTTCGAAGGCATTTTGTCTCCTGTCCAGTGCGCCCGTGCTACGGAAGAACGGCGTATGAGCCTTCAGACGTTGCCAAATTTCTGTTAGTAAAATACTTATTTGCAGGGAAATCTGTGAATACTCTTCCGCCAATTTTTCAGAGAATTTTATTCGCAATTACATCTAAATTGGCCGAAAATTTTAAGAGAAAATATTCATAATTCTGCCGGAAAATAAACATTTAATTGGAGGAAATTTCGCAATTTCCGAATGTTCATACGGCGTTTTTCCTCAGCACGGCTGAGTGGTCAAGGTGTCTAAACTGAGAAGAAAAGTAATACTTAAGCAACTGTGATTCGATGGATGCAAAAACCGTGACTCTATTTGTATTCACCAAAAGTATGGTAAATCTTACCAGATATCTGGTTATCCTTACCTCGCCAGTGGTCGATAATCTCTCAGATCGAGCGATCGCGGACTACGCAAAAACTTGGGAAGTCTGCAAAATTTTGTAGAGCCACTAAAAAGGGGGGGGGGGAAACAAATTTCCTCGAAATTACGATGAGGCGAAAAAAAGATCGCTTAGCTTTCTTGTGGGCGTGATTTTGTAAAAAATGTAATTTTTAGAAAAAAGTTTTAGTTTCATAAAGTCATTACTTTTCTGGGAAGGTGTTCCACCCGAATCTAGCAATTCTAGGAAAACTTGGAAAATTAGCAACCCCTGTACACCTTCCAGTATCACTGTGTCAAAAATCAAGTGCATAAGCTCATGATTAAATTTACCTGATTTCTGGTAAAATTTGCCATAATATTTTGTCGGTCATATTCGAAAGAAAAGTAGGAATATAATAATTAAACACGGATTTTATTGACGGGTCTGTAATACAGCGCGGGAAAGCGCGTCATTCATCGTAGGTTACACGTGTTAGCTCTTGAAAATGTATGACACTTTCTTTTGCAAGTGTACAGTCGCTAGTTTTCAATCGCGCATATCGTACCAGCAAAAACTTTGCATTAATCAAATACCACTCAAGCACAAAGGCGTGTTCAAAAATTCCTGAGGTTGCACCCCAAAAAGTACAAGAGAAAGAGTTATCTAAAATCTATAAAAGGCACTCGCAATAGCTCTCACCGCCAACTCCTCCCTCTAACCACACCATTGTTTAGGTTATGATTAAAAACGCAGAAAGTTAGCTCGGAACAAGGACGGATGCAAGGAAGGAATTTCGCTGAAGTTGCCGCGAAGCAGCGTTGCAAAGTTTACGAAATTCGCACTTTCCCAGGGTGGGAAAATGGAGATCCCGGCGGAGCCGGTGCAACGCCGCCCGCCCGCGAGATGAAAAGAAAGGGTTCGCTGGAGTGGAAGGTTGAGGCGGAAATGAAATGATAAAAGTTCTGAGAAGACCCGGAGCGATGCTGGAGCAGATAAGAGGAAAGTGGCAAATAATTGAATGTTGCCTATGATTACCGCACATTTTAAAAAAGCAAGTTCAAAGTAATTTCATGGCTCTAATCATCCCCGCTCTCGAGGGAGTTTTGAAGAGAGGCGCCCTTTGGAAGGGAGGCGCAGCCGAGATACCGTCTTGAGTCCGGCCGTGTCGACTTTTCAAACGCCTTTGACTGCTTTGAGACGAGCACTAAGGAAGAACGCCCTATCAGAATTTGAGAGGTCCCTAATTTCCTTGGGTAAAACGTGTATTTTTAAGGAAATTCATGGGCGTATTTCCTTTAAATTTTTAGATTTTTCAGATTAAACTGCGAACAAAAATGTGCGGAAATTTTGAAGAAAAATACTTTCGATATTCACAGTAAATTCTTTTTTTTTATTGACGGAAATGTGGCAACGTCTGAAAGCTCACACGAAGTTTTTCATCAGCGCGGTAGAGAAGGTTGCTAGCCGATGAATTGAGGAGATACAAGTTCACTCTCTTTTCAGGTGCATAACTTACCTTAGCCACTCCGGGAGATTACGGGAAAGATCTTATCTGAGGTAATCATTTCACAAACCCTTCTATGGCTTTTATCTCATCGTAACTCACTCTTAATTAGTGCCTACACTAATTTATGGAATCAAAACGAGCACCTTTTCTAGTGTTTGTGTCGGAGGGAATTAGCAATCGCCGGCAAATTGCAACCCTTGCATTAAATGAAAAAAAAAATGTAAACATTCAGAAATATAGGAACGAGATAGAAAGCATTGCTCATCATGCTTGGAATTCAAACATATGTTTTTCCTTGTTCTTCCTGTACTTCTTCAATTCATGGTACCTGTCAGCCCACTAGCTCGTGCGTGGAGTGAAATCAGTGACCTCAGTTGGGTCAGGTTCGGATAGGCAACTAAACTAACGCCCTCGCAAAGCTGAGAGTATCATCAGAATTTGAAGGCGCTCCAAGCCATTTGAAGCTTTTGAAGTGCTTTACCGTTGAAACCTTCACTGTGTCGATACAAATTATTGTAATTTAAGGAGTTGACACGTATGCCGCTTGCAAATTGCTCCACACTGGACTGAGTCACTAGGAGAATCCGGAGAAAATCAGAACTTATGAAAACTTAAATTTTCGAAAATATGGAACAAAAGCTTGAAAGTGGCTCCACGGGTTTTTTCGAAAAAATTTCTTTCAGAAACACCCCTTGAAATGGAAGTTTTGACGAACTAAACACCAAAATTTGAAATTTTAGCCAAAAATTCCATGTCCGACCTCCTCTGTTAGCTCGTTGCACAGTGTGCTGGCGGTTACTGACTGCCTACGATATTCGCACTAGATCAAGACTAAAAAATGATGAAAATCACACTACACCTTCATGCCGGGTAAATTTATTTGTTTTTGCCTGAAGGAACTATTCACAAGTTAGTGAAATCAAAGGAAAGAACTACTCAGAAAAAAATGGACGGTGCTGACGACAGAACCCTCTGATCACAGTGCTCCTGCAGTTTCTTTGTTCCACTTATAGGACTTCTCTGTTACAGGAAAGTTCTGTAAGTGCAAAAAAGAAACTGCAGGAGCCCTGTGAACAGAAAGTCCTGTCTTCAGCACCATCCATTTTTCTGTGCACGGGCATGACATCAACACCCTCTATATTTATTTTTTATTCAATTCATATTATTCAAATAGTATAAACTCTTATTGGGGAGCAATAAACCCGATGTTTACGAGTAGCAAGCCACGGTCGATCACCACGCTAAAGCCGAAAGCCATGAAGCAAACCTCTCAAGTGTTTCTTAACCGGGAGAGACGAAACGAAACACCTGGACGACAACCCGTCTCTCCAGTTGCAAAAGCGCGTAACTCCACTTCGAGATGAGCTCCATCGCCCCCTAAACCCACCACGGTAGCGACTTTCGGGAGAAGCAGTTACGTCGTTTCGTCCGGGAGTCCGAGAGCCACGTTACCGTGACAACTGGAGAGAGAAAATAATGGCCCGGGATGAAATCGTCGTCCCCCTGACGTAAGGGCGTATCTCGATTTCCACGTGAACCCTGTTGTCCATGTAAATCCATGCTTTCCAGGGCTCATGTCAAAATCAAGATACGCCCTTACCTCAGAGGGACGACGAAATGAGCGGGAGCATCTCTCGATTGATAAATTATTTATAAAGACCGACACTTCCGCTCGGAAGGAAAACACGGCGGGAAAATCACCGGGAATCATCGCCGGGCCCCGCGGCCGCCGCGGCGAAATTAATTGTCAAATTTACATCGGAAGCGTGGATTTCGAAAAAATATCGAGATGGATGGGGGCATCGCGGGAGGGGGGCTGTGATGAAACGACGGACCGCTCCGGGTTTATTGGTGAAATCTTGGAGGTCGTGGGAAGAAAGATTATGATGGATGCAAATCGAAACCGCGGACCGGGAGATTCGGAAAATAAATTAAGGCTGGATCTGAATTGCGTCGCGATCGGGGTGTTTTGAGGCCGCGTTCGTGTCGACCAGCTTCTGGCGTTACGGGTATTTCGGTGCGCGGAAGGAAAAAACTGGGTATGCACTGCACGAAAAAATATGATATTTGAAGAGTCGGTATACGCATAGGCGGTTCTACGGGGGTGCCAGTGGGTGCCAGGCACCCCCAAGCAAAAATTAAGCACGGTTATCGGAACCGTGAAATTACTGCGAGAATTTAAATTGATGGCCGTAGTTTTCAAAGATTCCACTGTTTTTTTTTATAGTAAGATTGTAGTTTTGATGGAAAGTTTTGCTAATTTTCTAAATTGAATTTACAGGTATTTAAGTGGGGAGGAAGGAGAGAAAAAGAGAAAGGAGGGTAGGGAAGGGATAAAACTTGAGGGCCGAAACTTAGGCCTCCTCTAAGCGACCGTCCCCTTTGGAGCCGGTCTTCGACGTTTTCCACCTCTGGGCACCCCCAAGAATGGAGGTCTCGAACCGCCTATGGGTATACGGATATACGGAAGAGTAGTTTCCGTGCTAAAGTACGGACCACAGTAACTGACAGAACCGCAAGGAATGAAAGTTGGCTTGTCGCAAATTTCAGCTTGAGCAGAAAGAATAGTAGTTTTTTTTTTTTTTTTTACAGAAAGTGCCGTAATTTTTCTTTAGAACGTTTTTACGTTGGAGATCACAGAAATCATTCTCCAGATTTTTTGAAGAGATTTATGAGTAATACTTGACTCTTTTTTTCTCAAACGCTCCGTACAGTTCGACCTGGAATTTTGTTTTTTCACGACACCAAGAGTCATACTTCAAGTTGAAAAAACAAAGTTCCAGGTGGAACTGTTCGGTGTGTTTGAGAAAAAATTGTCATGTATTACCCATCAATCTTTTAAGAAAAATCTGGAGAACTGATCTCTGAAATTCCCGACGCGTAAATTTTTCCTTATTCTCGAGATATTTTCGATGAAAAATGAACCCCGTGTTAATTTTCATAAGAGTCCAAGGAAGTGGGCACCAGAGGGCCGATTCTTAAAATTGATAGACAAAGCCATAGACAATGAAGACAAAAAGATATGGCGGGATCCTATCGATGAAAGCGGGCGGTTGCGAAAGACAAAGGAGGTAAGTAATAGACTAACTGACGGCAACCGACAAGAGACCATGACAGTCCATCATTTTCCTCCTTAGTCTATAAGAACCACGAATTGCAACCATCAGGATCGCTACACTCTCCCTAACAGTCTATAGCTTTGTCTATCAATTTCAATAATCAGTCCGAAGGCGGATCAAGCAATCAGAGACGACTTGTAAAAGTAGGGGTCACTGGAAAGTCCTATCTAGGGTCCAGACTCTTACTAACATCGACAAGAAAAAATACTCTTGATTCAGTCAGACTCAAGCTCAAATCAAGAACCAAGCCTCTTAATTTGAGCGGGTTTCCTTTTGATTTAAGCTTAAATCTGATTGAATCAAGAGTCCATTTTCTTGTCAATGTTTTCAAGAGTCTGGACTCCCGATCCAATGTGTTTTTTTTTTTTTTTTTTTTTTTTTTTTTTTTTTTTTTTTTTTTTTTTTTTTTTTTTTCTTCTTTCTAGTGGGTGCTACTCGGCCCGCAATTCAAATTTCTGTTATTGTTTTCTCTTTGGGTAGTAACGGAAGGAGATAAGTCGACGACCAAGTTGGGGATGAGGAAGCCACTCGAGGAGTGAATCTCAATCGGCAATCTGAACGAACTTGACAGTGGCCACGGGTGGTCCGGCTCCGGGTGGTGTGTGAATGATGGAGGGTCCCGAACTCCCGATGCCCGAGAGTGGTATGCGGAACCGCGGATCGAGACAAGNTTTTTTTTTTTTTTTTTTTTTTTTTTTTTTTTTTTTTTTTTTTCTTCTTTCTAGTGGGTGCTACTCGGCCCGCAATTCAAATTTCTGTTATTGTTTTCTCTTTGGGTAGTAACGGAAGGAGATAAGTCGACGACCAAGTTGGGGATGAGGAAGCCACTCGAGGAGTGAATCTCAATCGGCAATCTGAACGAACTTGACAGTGGCCACGGGTGGTCCGGCTCCGGGTGGTGTGTGAATGATGGAGGGTCCCGAACTCCCGATGCCCGAGAGTGGTATGCGGAACCGCGGATCGAGACAAGTGACGAAAGTGCGGCTGGAAACCCTACAACAATCACCGTCAAGAGCCCCCCCCCCCCCCCCCCCCCCCGGTTTCGGGGCCCCAAGTTTCCGGCCCGGGTCGGGGTATAAATTGACTCATGCTTGGCACGCGCCCCAGACATCTAATTAGTCACTGCACGCGGGTTATCGCCCACTCCTCAACCAGTGTCTTTCGAATTTCGTTCGAATCGTTTGTTGTGCTTATAATTCAATTGGAAGTGATGAAATGAGGAGGGAATCCGAGTTTGTAACGCCTCCAACAATTCATAAATGCTATAGGGTATGGCCCCTGGCCGATATGCGGTCTAGCCCCCGGAGGACGTCTCGCGCCCACGTGGTGCCAACAGGATATCTACTCGTCCGAAATTTCCGGAAAGTCCAAAAATAGTCCTGATTTTTTAAGGGCGGTCCGGAAGTACTGAAAATGTACGGAAATTCGAAATTCATATTTCTGAAAATGTACGAAGAAGATCCGTCATAAATACTACACATGTTCTTTAATAAACAATGGAAAAAAAAACACATTAGATCTAGAGTCCAGACTCTTGAAAACATTGACAAGAAAAAATACCCTTGATTCAATCGGATTTTTGCTTGAATCAAAACGAAATCCGCTTAAATTAAGAGGCTTGGTTCTTGATTTAAGCTAGATTCTAATTGAATCAAGAGTACTTTTTCTTTTCGATGTTTTTAAGTGTCGGGACTCTAGATCCAATGTGCTTTTTTTCCAGTGAAGCCTGGAAAGTCTGCAATCACTTGCGCGTTGATTCTTAAGAGAAGTTTTTGAGTGTAAGATCACGATCATCCAGTCAGTTAATCTTCAAGCCACCAATGAAATTTTAGGGCTACGTCATTTTTGTCACAATCCGAGCGAGATTTAAATTTTCGACTTTTTCCGAAGAGGTACCCGAAAAATACTGAATTTTTCTGTTGAGGAGGTACTGAATTTTTTGGGAATGTACTGAAAAAGTGCAGTGTAAGTACTGATTTTTGACCTGCCCGTTTTAAATAGACACCTTGTATACGAATGAGGAGTGATTCCGGGTTTGTGACGCCTCCAAAAATTCATGATATACTAGGGGGTGTGCCCCCTAGCGACCATGCGGTTCATCCCCCGGAGGCCGCCTCGCCTCTTGGTGGTGCCAAAATCATTCTCCAAATCGAATATTTATCTCCACCAAAGTGCGGAAGTTTACAATGAATCAGTAAGAAACTCATTCTTGCGTATTAACTGTATTATTTATTTATTTTGTTGCAGGTCCTATCTGATGGTGAGTTTTGCAGCTGGAATAATTTTCTCCCTATACCTCTACAAAATTTACACTGAAAGTTTGTGAGTTACAACCAGTTTTTCCTTTATTTCTGTTCTTCTTTTTAGCAGAGTTCCATGTGGAAGGAGAAGGGTGGGAATCTGTGACGGACCGAGAAACATGATAAGGGATACTCTGACACAGAAACTCTCCGCTAAAAAAAAGTTCAAGAGTAAAGTCCGTTTAAATGCAGGATCACCTAGGAATGATTTGTGGCAAATTAATTCCTTCGAGGTAAATGTTGCTTATCCGCGGTAATCTTAGCCAGGGTCCCTCCCAATCATTGCGGGTAATCGAGGTCTACTTTTGTTCCTTTTGATTTATAAAGAGTGATTCAGGGTTAAACGACCAGAATGCAGGAGCGTGTTCTATGGGTCCAAGCTATGCGAAGCTATACCAAGCTATCCAAAATCTACAATATTTTTATTTTCAGTGTGGCCGTTTAGCCCTGGATCACCCTGTATAGTCCATTTTTGGTTTGCACATCAAGAGGAGGCAGGGCTAATAAACTTACTTTCGGAGAGTGGATTCCTTTCTGATGTGAGCGTTGGAGATATCCGAGGGTGTGCTAATGCCTGCCTCGCGTCTGCCTTGAGTCTGAGATTTCCTTAGCCTCCCGGCCGACTTGCTGGACTGTGTTAATTAAATCGGGCTCGTATCCTTCCGATATCCTCCCCCCCCCCCCNTTCCTCCTGCTCCTCGTCTGCTTGAAATTCAAAACCCACTTTCAATGGCTTCTTCTGCTGCGGTGATTGCTGCCCTCGGTGGTTTTTACCCTCACCACGCTGCCATGCCAAGGAAGAACGCCGTATGGACATTCGGGAGTTGCCAAATTTCCCTGGATAAAACACTCATTTTTGAGGAAAGTTAAGCATATTTTTCCTTAAAAATTTCAGATGATTCAGATGAAATCGCGGAAAAAATTGTCTGAAAAATTTGAGGAAAAATATTAGCAACTTTTCCAATATATTCGTATTTAATCGAGGCAAATTTGGCAACGCCTGAAGGTTCATACGACGATCTACCATAGCACGGCAATACGCAGAACCGCGGGCGTGGGGGGGGGGGGCGTTGTGAAATCCAAGGGCGGGAAGCGTGCCGCCCGCCGCGCCGCGCAGAGGGAGAGGTTGAAATGAAAAATTTAAATGAAAATTTTTACTAAAATTGCAAAATTGATGTTCATTTTGTCGCAATATAGATTTTAAGGAGTGCCTTTCAAAGAAAATTGAAGGAGAATATCAATGCGACCACTTTCGAATTTCTACTTTTCGGATTGACGGAGTTATAAGCTTCTGAAGTTCCGCATCATGTCAGACAGCTTTCATTGACGTATTCCACTGTGCGCCGTGGCAATGAGTCTGACTCATTCACAACACAACAACACACCATCCTCAATCTATGCTGATTGGCTTCATCGATAGATTTAAAACGGGATCGCATTTCAAAAGTCTAAATGTATTGAATCGGACCTAGTGTGGTAAGTGTGGTACTCACTCTTACACATACTTTGAATGAAGCACTCATAATTTATTATATTATATAAGGCTTCAGGGCACAAATAGTTGGATCGCATTTAGCAAAAAGGAACCAGCGTGAAGGAACAGTGTTCTAAAAACGATGCTCCTTCATAATTATACAAAAATCTCCCAGAATAACGAATACTTTTGACTTTTCACTAAAAATTGTTACCTTTAATGGAAAAGTAATCGTGTAAATTTTCATACCGTACATGTATTAGTTATTTTTGAAAGAAAAGGCGAAGTTGCACAATATTAAAAACACTGTATTTGCGGTGGTTCCTTTTTGCTGAATTCGATCTAATAATGTAAATGGAAAACTCCACTAATACTTGTCTAAAAGCCTTGTCATAGCACTTTCTATCCTCTGAATAGGTTTCCGAACCTTATCTGTACACACCTGTACTCTCTCTATACAGGACCTCCAGTTTCTATGACCGATATCTACAACCAGAACCGAAAAAGCTCTTTGTTCAACATGAACCGAACTTCTTTCGCTAGGTATGAAGAGTGGGGGGAAGGAGAGGGAGGATTGCTCCCTTGTCCCCTCGTTTCGGCCATGAACTACGGAGGGAACAAGAGGCTCGGCTCCCCCCTCGAATTTTCAGGTGTAGGAGTCGTTGACTCGGCACGGGGAGCGCCCGGGGCCCAGGCCATAACCGAGCGATAAATAAATAGCTGCGGGGTAAAAAGGGAGCCTGGCTCCTCGGGCGGCGGTCGGAGGGGGAGGGGAGGGCAATTTGGGGCTTGCAATCGCTGGCGTAAAACGGCCCTAAAACAATAACAGACGAGCAAGATGTTAAACATATGGCGCGTGCTTCCGATTTCCGAGACGCTCAACTTCAGCCTCAACTTCAACTTCGCCGAG
Organism: Bemisia tabaci; assembly: GCF_001854935.1. Lineage (NCBI taxonomy): Eukaryota > Metazoa > Arthropoda > Insecta > Hemiptera > Aleyrodidae > Bemisia > Bemisia tabaci. The sequence continues at coordinate 1,328,818 of NW_017547180.1, forward strand.
ACGCGTCTCCCGACTCTTAACCGCCGCAGCTGCCGGTCCTCCGCGTAGCGTCGCGACGCCACCGGGCACACCGAAAAATCCCGCCAAGCGTCCAAATAAACTTCGGGTTAATGGTCCGATGCCTATGACAGTTTTAGACGTCCAACTACTTTCCTTATGGTTAAATTACCTTTAAAGTTATATTTTCAAAGCTTTTTTTCATCCGAGTGTGATCCAGATCAATAAATCAATAGATGATAGCAAAAAACAAGTTATGCAACAAAAGTAACTTAACGGTGGTACTGGTTGCATACCTACCTTCTTGTAGGAACTTTATCAAATGTCGTATCGTCCCATGGATATGACCGTTTTAGACAGTCAACTACTTTCCATGTGGTTAAATTACTTTTTAAGTCATTTTTTCAAAGCTCCTTTTCATCCAAGTGTGATCCAGATCAATAAATCAATAGATGATAACAAAAAACAAGTTATGCAACAAGAGTAACTTAACGGCGGTACTGGTTGCATACCTACCTTCTTGTAGGAACTTTATCAAATGTCGTATCGTCCCATGGATATGACCGTTTTAGACGTTCAACTACTTTCCTTGTGGTTAAATTACTTTTATAGTTATTTTTTCAAAGCTCCTTTTCATCCAAATGTGATCCAGATCAATAAATCAATAGATGATAACAAAAAAACAAGTTATGCAACAAAAGTAACTTAACGGCGGTACTGGTTGCACACCTACCTTCTTGTAAGAACTTTATCTTATGTCGAATCGTCCCATGGATATGACAGTTTTAGACGTTCAACTACTTTCCTTGTGGTTAAATTACTTTAAAATTTATTCTTTTCAAAGCTCCTTTTCATCCAAGTGTGATACAGATCAATAAATCAATAGATGATAACAAAAAACAAGTTATGCAACAAAAGTAACTTAACGGCGGTACTGGTTGCATACCTACCTTCTTGTAAGAACTTTATCATATGTCGAATCGTCCCGTGGATAATGACAGTTTTATTCGCTCAACTACTTTCCTTGTGGTTAAATTACTTTTAAAGTTCTTTTTTCAACGCTCGTTTTCGTTCAAGTGTGATCGCGATCAATAACTCGATCAATCAGCAGATGATAACAAAAAACGACTGATGCAACAAAACTTGACGACGGTACTGGTTGCATAGGCATACCTACCCTCTCGTAGGAACTTAAAAGCTATATACTTGATCGTATCGTTGCTCCTCTGACGCAAGGGCGTATCTCTATTTTCACTTTCACGTGTTCTGATACCGGTTTTTTTTTAATAATTTGATGCGTCTAGAAACGAAACCGGCAATATGAATTGCACTGTCTAGAAATTGTACAATCATATTAATTTTCTGCAAGGAGCAACCAAAATGTCTGGCTGTTTCTAACATTTTTCCTACTTTTCTTGCTTGATAGCAGAAAATTCACAAGAAAACATGAATATGGAAGCTTTCTCGTTCTTTCAATATTAAAATTACTATATTGCACAGTTTTTAGAAAGGGCAATTGAGATTGTCGGTTTTGGTTTTAGATGCCTCATCAGTCGATCGATTCACGTTGTGATTTTTCGATCGATTCATGTCGATCGAACCCATACCCTCCATGAATTCGGCTTCGGGTGTCTGTCACGTGATAGGAAATAAGGTTCGTCGAAGTCGTCGGCTCGGACTGCGACAGTTTATAATCGAACCGTTGGCTGGGATTAAGAGCCGACTGACTGAGAGCTCGATTAAAAATTAAAGCGCTTTCTCCAATGAAGCGTGTCCGCTGTCCACGTCGCGTCGGGCGTCAGACTATGCTGCCGTGATACGGAACAGAGTAACGTGTGCATTTCTGCATGAGCCACGGTTAGCTTGTGCCCCTACGTGTCTCGAGGCTCAGCCGGGACTCCACTTACGGTTCTCTTCCGTAACACGGCACTGTAGGGGGACCCGATAAAAAATGCCCGGCTTAACGGTGGCGCGGCGCGGGCGACAAGGGACGGACACGAGCTGGGTGCACCTCAATGCCCGAGCGTCCCGGCGCATTCACACCAGGCCGACGCACAGGGATCGAGTCAATAGGAGAGGTTAGAAAAAATTTGGAAACTTTAAAAGCTCATAACTCTGTTTTTACAAACTTTTGAGGCATCGAAAATGGTTTCATTCGTTTACTTATAAAATTTTCTTTAAGAATTACACCTCGAAATTTAAAATTTGACGAAATAAACATCAAAATTTGCAGTTTTCGTAAAAAATGTCATGTCCGGTCTCTTCGTTAGACTCGACCCGCTGTGCGACGCCGACAACGACGACGACGCGACATCCGCAATCGCTCAACAATCGCTTACCTAACAGTGCTCTCATTGTCCCAGTCGTTGACTCCATCGCTGCTTCGATGGTGTACCCGTCGGACGAACCCACGCACTATCTCCGTAAAAATCCGCGGCCAGTGTTCGAATCCTGCTGGCGCCATCCGCAAAACCCGCCTAAATATTACTCTTGGGCGCCTAAATTATTGAAAGCGTGACTGAAGTCACGGTTGCCACAGTCAAGAATACCGGGAAATGTCATGGAAAACCTGGAAATGTTAGAGGAACATTATCAAGCCCCCTGTTTTTCTTTTCTAGAAGGGATGTGACGTTTCAATCAAAAAAATTTGCCTAAGAACTATTTCTAATCATCTATTTTTAAGCATCCGGATTATCCCAACTGTCAGGGAATTTTACCAAAATGTGGCAGGGAAACGTCGTATCAGAATGACGACAGAACTCAGCTCCACGCTATAGTGCGAATTGACTCAATGCGAGTGTTTGTCGCTTTTCATGGGAATGGTTGTGTATTAACATCTGACATATCCGAGCGGAATCACCTGGAAGACCCGCTCGTCGTACGCATATTATCGCTTCACTTCGTCACTTCTCCGATGTATCTTGATGCCCACCTAAACTCTGGAAAGCGTGGCGTCATACGAAGACCAGGGCTCGAATGGAAATTGAGGTGCGCCTTTACGCTCTAGGAGCGACGCACAGTGGACCAAGTAAATTAAAGAGGTCGGAAATGAAATTTCTGACCAAGATTGCATATTTTTATGTTTTTTTCATCACATTTTATAGGGGTGCTTTCAGAAAAAATTTCACGAGGAAACCGCTTTTAGAACCTCGAAGTTTTGTATAAACGAAGTTATAAGTGTTCAAAGTTCCCAAATTTCGTCCGACTTCTCCTATTGAGTCAACCCATTGTGCGATGACTTGTGTACTGCGAGCAGGGCAGAACTCGAGGGTAGAATTCCTTTACCGTCGGGTGCCGATGTTTAGTAGCGTGAGATCTCGAGTTTGGAGAGAGATTCGTCAAAGAAAGCCTCCATCGCCCCGGGCAAACCGAGGTTACCAACTCTCCAGATACTCCCTCTGGAGACAGTGCGAAATATTAAGCGTTTCCGCAGAAATCGGTAACTATAAGGCTGGCTGGATGCCCGCTTCGCGATGCTACGTGGGGAAGTTCTTGTGGATCTTGGAACTTTAAGCACACATGGGATTTCAGTGACGTGGCGTGCTTTGCGATGTATCGATTGATCTGCCATCTAAACCTATGGAAAAGGATCGATAAACAGGGTGTTTGCAACGAACGCCGTTACAATCGATTCTATACCGTAGCTTCAAATAGAGAAATATCGATAATCGATCATTCATGCTTCCCCACTGCATGGAATTTCATTCTTGCGACCAGGAGACTTGAAAGGGATATTTGGACACATCTATGCGGGAAGGAACTATGCATCAGTGTAGCATGATTTGAAATATATCAATTGGACTGCATTTTGCAATTTGGAACTATAAATCCTGGCTCTAATGGAAAAACACTTATGTGCATAGGGAAACTAATAGCACATGCGTTGTTTTTAAACCGGGCTAGAATTTATAGTTCCAAATTGCAAAATGTAGTCCAATTGATCTGCCGTTTAGACCTACGGAAAAAGCTCGATAGACAGGGTGTTCGCAACGAACTCCTAAATAATCGATTCTTCGCCACAGCTTCAAATAGAGAAATATCGATAATCGATCATTCACGCCTCGCCACTGAAACTATATGCACTAATGAAGAGTGGGAACTCAAAACCTGGTAAGCGCCATCAGGTGTCGCTATGATTTTGTACCTTTTTTTTCATGTAATAAACTTTAGGAGCTTGAGAAGAAAAGCAATGCTTGTCATGAAAAAAACATGTAATCGAGGGAAAATCATTTTCTACACAATGGAATCATATGAGAAACGTGGAACGATTAGAATCCAAGCAGCCAAGCTGTCACAATGTTAGGGGGCGTAGCACCCTTGTCTCTGGTTTAAAAAATAAATGAAACTAGGGAACCTAGGTTCTTTTACAATGCGAACCATCATACGCAATCGTAGAATCACGTAATGGCACTTACCGGGTTTAGAATTTCCACTCTTCCAGTGAGAGTTTAATCAAAATAAAGTATGAAGCAGGTAAATCCTATGTGAATAATTCCTTTTGATTTTATTCATCAATTTGACCACGGTTGTTTTTAGCAAGCATTTTAAAAAACGAAGCCAGATTACGTCTCTTCTATCCTCGGCTGTGTTGCTCATGTAGACTCTAAACCACCCTTTAAGTACGACCGGTGGAAACAAACAAAATGTGGGAATAGAGCAAAGGAAAGGACGCGCTTTGATAACGGCGCAGAGATACAACTATTCGTACTTGATGGATGTCCGTGTTGCATGCGCAAAATTGAAGGCGCGATGTGGCGAGGCGTGAACTGAAGAACTCCCAGTGCTTAGGTCTATGCTGCCAGAGGACGTCGGTTCAATTTGGGAGAGAAGTTGAGTAACTAGTATAGGTCGTATTACGTCTCTCCTGTCTTCGGCTGTGTTTCTCACATAGCCTCACAGCACCACTACAAATAAAGATCAATCGAAACAGAGGGAAGGAAAGGTTACGCATTGATGACGGCGCAGAGATACAACTATTTGTGCTTGATGGATGTCCGTTTTGCATCTGCAAAATTGAAGGCGCGATGCGTGAAAGCTCAATGCTTTGTTCGGCGATCAATGCTCCTAGCGATTGAAAATTCAAATTTCTATAGATCCTTTTAATTTTTACTTGTTGAAAATATATATGAATATTAAAATTATGTATTCAAATTCAAATTTTCAACGAATTGAAAAAATCACTCGGCAAATATGAGGAGACACAACAAGGAATCAGACACACACACACACACACACAAAATAAAAATTAAAAAAAAAAAAAAAAAAAAAAAAAAAAAAAAAATGAGATTTCATCCATTAGATTCTGAGTTACAAGACATGAAGGGGTTTGATTTTACACTGCGGGGAGTCGAGGACAGGCACAACCGACTCCTCCTGAACCTTTTCCCCTCAAAATCGCAATAACGTCACTTTAACGTGTTAAAGCACCGCGGACCCCACATTCGTTAGAACAAAACAACTCGTACGAAAGTTACTCGAACGAATCCTCTCGGGTCACCTCTACCGTTCTAAGGAAAAACGCCGTATGAGCCCTCAGACGTCGCCAAATTTCCTTCAATAAAATGTGAATTTCCTGGAAAACTTGCGGATATTTTTCTCTCAATTTTTCACAGCTTTTCATCCGCAATTTAATATGCAGTGTCTGAAAATTAAAAGGAGAAATATGCATACCTCCATTCAAAAATTAACATTTTATCGAAGGCAATTTGGCAACTCTCGAATTTTCACACGCCGTTTTTCCTTAGCACGGCAAAGTTCCTCCCGCTCCTAGATCGAGGGAACCGGACCGCCACACAGTGGACCGAGTCAATTAGAGAGATCGGACACGAATTTTCTGATAAATACTACACATTTTGATGTTTAAATCGTCACAATTTAAAAGGTGTATCTGGAAGAAAATTTCACGAGGAAACCAACGGAACCGTTTTCAAAACCTCAAAATTTTGTATGAACGGAGTTATGAGCTTTTAAAGTTTCGAAACCTTTGTCCGACCTCTCCTATTGACTCGATCCACTGTGCGGCGCCGCGGTTCTACGGTAGAGCGGTAAATTTTTACAAAGTGGAAAATACGTCCGAGGAAACGGTTCTTAACGGACCGCGCCGTAAATCGACGGCGCGAAGTCCACTTACGCGGGGGTAGCGTCGAGCGGATAAACGACTCCGTAGTCCGTAAACGAGAGTAAAAAGTGAGAGAGGGAAATCTGGATCCTCGAGCTCCGTGGGACCCCCAAGCCCAACCCCCCCCCCCGGGGGGAGGGGGGCACGCGCACGGTCCGTTCCCGAGACGGCGCGGCGGCGCGGGGCGAACATCAAAAATGCATTTGCTCCGCTAATTTGTTGCGAAAAGTTAAAAGCTCCGACCGTTAAAATATTCGCGCGGTTATTAAAGTTGGGAGCATCCCGTAAAGATTAAAACAGTATCCAGAGAGCCGGAATTATCCGCGTTCGACACTATCGTTTCCTGTTTCGTCTTGAGTTACTGTTTTCGGCGCGGTTTTCCGTCGATCCGCGGCCTGGGCCCTTGCGTTAAGTCGGTGGCTTCGTGTTCATTACGGGCGAGAGAACTACTCTCGTTTCCGACTGTTTCTGTCCCCCGGAGCTTTCCGTTTTTCCTTATCGAATTTCCGCCCGAGAACTATGATCACCGCCGGGAAAGCTCGGTTATTACCCCGTTAGTTGCAGCAATTAAGTAAGTTTTATGTAAGCTTCAAGAATGCACAGAAATTCTCGAGTCCTCGCGAAATGCCTTAATGCACTCGTAATGGACGCTTTTTTTCCTTGTGCCTCCATCCTCTGTTATACTTGCACGCAAAGAAGCAGTTTTGGAAGTATCGGAAGCAGAAGAGAAAAGGATCCATCTACTATGAGAGGATCTTAGACGGAAAAACTACCTAATTACGTAAAATTCAAAAAATTGATAATTAAAGAGAATATCAAATCAGGGTCTCGAGCTTGGAGAGGTCCTGTACATCTCGGCAGTGGCGAATGATCGATCGTCGATATTTCTCCACTTGAAGCTGCGTTGAAGAATCGATTGGTGTTCGTTTCAGCAAACAGCAAATATATCGATCTATCGAATGACGTAGTCACTAAATCAGTCAGTTTGCTGTTCTAAACACCGGCATTTTCAAATTTCCCCGCTAGCCGCGACGTCGTGGTGCGTAACCAGGATTAAAAAAACTGAGGTGTTGCTTGTTTTTTCGTATGTTATCATCAGTTAAATAGACTTGTAAAATCAGTCGCATAAAATACGCCTTTCAACGCTCTAACTAGCTCCCTTTCTCTCACTATTCCGGGAAAAAATGTCCCCGAGTTTCTCGAGAAACCCCCAAAAGTCCCCGAAAGTTCCCAATTTTGGTTTTTCATATTTGGTAGACACCCTGATCAGGAAAACGACTAGTTTTCCCTGGGGACAGTCACGCCCTGCATCCACAAAAAGCCCAGGTGAAACGAGCGCAATTTTTGGAGGTGGATCTGGTCGGCGGTCGCACGCGCCGGCGCTGGGGCGAAGCGATCGCTCGGCGGGGGCGCCGACGGCGGGACAAAGGGAACGGAAACCGAAGGACGTCAAAGGGCGAATGCTAATCGCAGGTATCTCACCGATGATTAATTGCCTGATTGATTGACTCCGGCCGCGATCTTATCTCCTCCTCCCTCCCCCCTCACTCCTCCTCATCACGATACCCCCGACGAGCTTTCCGCCCCCCCCACTCGCGCTTTGAGCTTTTCTCCGGAACTCCAGCCGCGAAACGAATTACGCCGACAATACGAGCCAAGCGGGACTCCTTTCCGAATTTGATCGGCCCCGCTTGATTCCGCCAGTTCTCGAAAACCACCCAACTCGGGAGGGTGGGGGGGGGAGGATTGTAGAGTGTACTAGAGCACGTGGATCCGGAGAGTATGAACTTGTTGAAACATAGAGCCCTTAAGGCCCGAAGGTCAGCCAATTTCCCCACAAGAAAAACACTGGCAAATTGCCGTTAATTTTCCCTTTTATTGCGTATACGTGTACCTAATGGGTCTGTTGCACGCAAGAGATACGCGGAAAAAATTAAATTGCTGATTTAACAATTCAATTGCTAAAAAAAGTGACTGCGATATTTCATCGTCAATTTCACAACACAAAAATGCTAATTCAACCACCTTCGTGGTTAAATTAGCTTACAATAGTGGTTAAAGTAGCATTTTTGTGTGATGTGAAATCTACATTGAAACATTGCAGTCACTTTTTTCAGCAATTGAATTGTTAAATCAACAATTCAATTTTTTCCATGTACTACCAAATGAATGCACTCTTTGCAAGTAAAATTGCATGAAAATCACGTTGAGCATGTTAAAAAGGCCTGAAATCCATTTATTTTTCATTCATATTTCATACTTTGATTCGACAAAAGTACATAGTTTTAAGGTTGAAGAAAGCACCGGTAGTTCTGCGAGATTTTTATATATCGTCAAGTTATTTTTTCCTTATTGTTATTTTTTTTCTGTTTTGATGATGAAAACGCAGCTTAAGCGCGGAGCTCGGGAGGTCCGAGGAGGGGGCGGAGTGGAAACTTGAAAGCGTGGCGCGGGGTCAGGAAAAACGTGCAATGTAAACGTCGAGACCAAAAGTTCCCACTTCTCTTTTGTTGGACTTGGACGCACGGCTGGAATCAGCGAGACACGGCCAGGAGGAATGCTCGCGCTATCTCAGTCGCTTGCGCTTGTTACTCGCTCGGCAAATACGGAGTTTTCTTCTGTATTGTCCGCACCGCGCCGCACAATGGCCGGAAAAGCGGAAAAGTCTGCTCGTCGGCCGTTGGGGTGTGGTCGAGCAAAGTCGAGGTGTCTAAGGGGAGCTTTTGAAGGGTGTCTACCATTCCGAAAATCCGGAAATAGCAGATTTCTCATGGTGGCCCGGAAGTACTGATAAAGTACGGAAACTTTGCAGTACACAGAAAGAAATTCTAACACAAAAGTTTGGCCAATACGGGAGGTGAAATGCAAATAACGCTAGCCTTCGGTTGACAATTTCAAGAGAAAATGTCACGAATGTCAGCTAGTTTTCTTGAAGAATTTTAATAAAAAACGAGTAATGAAATATACCAACGTCGCAATAATTAAAAGAATGTGTTTCCAGTCTCTCTTTTGTTTTCACAAGCGAATGGGTCAGTTGCGCTGGTCACAGCCTCAAGTTTTGGTGTTTGATTCCTGTAGCTCAGCGAAAAATATTAGGCTCGGTCCAAACGGCAATTTTCTACGTTCAATATTAACCGAGGTATCGCGCTTTGAAAAATTCTGTTTATGACGTCATCCACATGCAAAAATACAGTCGGTGCTAATAACAGACCCTTCTGTTTACAGGGCTCCTGCATTTTCTATGTTGTACCTACAGAATTTTTCTGTTGTGAGAGCAGAGGTTTGGTCGTGAGCACTGAGTACTCTGTCCTCATAATGGAAACTTCTGTAGCTGTAACAAGGAAAGTGTAGGAGCCCTGTAAACATAACTATTTTTTCAGTGCACCGCGGTATAGTGACACCTTTGGTTTCTTCCACTTTGCCCTCATCCGGGTTTCACGTTGAGTAGCCAGTGAAAATGTGTCTCCCTGATAAATGAAAGCAAGCTGGAGAAAACCAAGGGTGTCACTACCGCGATGGACGACGTCGTAAACTGAATTGTTCAGAGTGCGATACCTCGGTTAATATTGATCGTTGCTGTCCAAAGAGATCTTATTACTTTAAGCTAATCCATAAGAATCAAGCATCAAAATACGATTCTGTGACCAGCGCAACTGATCAATTTTCCATCATCCTCAAAACCTTAAATTTACAACCACCGTGCGGCGGAACGGCATTAAAAATAACGTATATCCAGAGTGTAACTAGAACAGGGCAAAGCGACGCGACCCTCTTTCGCAGTTTTTCAATGGGAGGACTGAAAAAGTGAATAAATTATTATTTGCTCCAGTCATCTCCAAACTTTTTGAAAAACCCTCGGTCCAGATATTTCCTTGTTTTAGGCCCTCGCTCCGGGAGCATCGAAATGAATACATTTCATCAGCGTGTATTCAACGTCACAGTCGCTTCTACCGTGCTATGTAAAAATGCCGTTTTAATATTCCGACATTGCCGAATCCTTGCTGATGAAATCCGAGTTTTATCGAAATCAAAACAGATTTTGTTTCATTGAATTTCTCCAAAAATTTGAACATCATTCAATCTGAAGTATCTGACAATTCCGAAGAGAAATGGTCAAAACTTTTCTCCAAAATGAATTTTTTGTCAGGGAAAATGTGGCAACATTCGATTGCGTATACGGCGTTTTTCCTTCAAAATGGCGGAATTTTTCCACTCTCCAGAACAAAAAGCCTCCAGGCTCTGATCCCGGAAAAGTATAAAGAACTTCGTGACAATATTCAGAACGCTTCATGGAAAAGAAATCGAAGGGGAAAAAATGGCGCTACCAGAAAAAAGGAACGAAGTCACGTAAGCTGTTACCGTAGGGCAATTTAATTTTTGACATGAATTTGGTCGTGCAGATTTTTGTACAAATTTGAAAGAATTTTTTGCAGAGCACGCTAAAGCGTTGTGGACGGGGCCGGCTGGAGCGTGTATCGAAAACAGTCGATTAGTAGCGCCTAACAAGACCCTGGGATACTTCATGCATTGCGCGTATAGCACGGTGAGTGGGAAGCGCGTAGCAGCGCCTAACAAGACCCTGGGATACTTCATGCATTGCGCGTATAGCACGGTGCGTGGGCAGCGCGTAGTAGCGCCTAACAAGACCCTGGAATACTTCATGCATTGCGCGTATAGCACGGTGTGCCGGGTGTGCGCTCAAGTCGTAGAAAAACCGCAATTTCTTCGTGTCAAACCTATCCCAGTCTACACCGCCACTGACGTCACCGGCGCTTTATAATTCCCATTCATTCTTATAGTCCTCGACTAACGAGCATACCCTATCTTTCCCTCCTGCACATAGTTCTGTTTGATAGAAGTACGCCCAATTTTTCCCGAGAAAAGTAAAGCTCACCCGCATTAATAGTCGTGCCTTAGGCAGCTCCGTCCCTCAGAGCACGAAGCAAATACCTTAAATTGTTCAAAGGAATTCGCACAAGCGTCCTCTCGTAAACCTCTCCACCTCACCTGATGTGGTTTGGTTCCTTCATGCTAAAAGCAGCCCAATAAAACAAAAAAATTGTCGTGTTAGTGGTGTTCTAAATGAACTTATAATTTGACCGTACAGCGGCGTTGTACAGAAAGGAGCCAAGCCACATCAGCTATTGCCAAGTTTAAAGGGGCCATTTAGTTTCTCCATGAAAATGGCCGTGCAGATTTTTGTGCAGATTTCAGTGAATTTTCTGCATAGCACGAAGCAAATGCCTTTAAATTTTCAAAGGAATCCGCACAAACGTCCTCTTGTAAAAAAATCAATCGTCCTTCATCCAGTTATAATTGGCAATATCTGATTTGGTTTGATTACTCTCTACTAAACGCGACTCTCAAATTGCGACAAAAGTGAATAATTCCGGACCTTTTAACGGAATTTCCGTACTTTTTCAGTACTTCCGGACCGCCCTTAAAAAATCAGTACTATTTCCGAACTTTCCGAAGTTCCGGACTTGTAGACACCCTGGATTGCGCGGTATTTTGTGCAAATTTCAGTGAATTTTCTGCATAGCACGAAGCAAATGCCTTAAAATTTTCAAAGGGATCCGCACAAACGTCCTCTTGTAAAAAATTCAATCGCCCAGTTATAATTGGCAATAGCTGATTAGGTTTGATTACTCTCTACTAAACGCGGTCCAATTATAAGTTCATTCAGAACACCACTAACACGGCAATTTTAACCCTAGCTTTTTCTCAGTGCACCGGTTTGCAAATGCGGCGAACATGAGACGCGATGCTCAGCGCTGATCGATGGATCGATCGAACGGCCGGGCGGGGGGGGGGGGGGGACGGCGAAATCTCGGGCACTCGGCCATAATAACGCGGAAAGTTGGGCGATGCGATTGGAGGAAACTTTAGGGCGGAATTACTAACGACGTCTCTGTTTTAGTTGGATGATAAATTAGGAGCCTCGCAAGCGGCGCCGTACCCGTGTTCCGACTCGCTACCGAGTTCAGGGCAATTAAACATCAAAAATCCACCCCCTCGTCCGCCCCCCGGGTCGCCCTCCCCGAAAAATCCCCCGGAAGCTCGGGTAGGAACTCGTTTTTGGACGCAGCTTGGCAACGGTGGAAAAGTTCAACGATGCACCCATTGCACCCTGCACTCGGCAGCAACGATGACTCGACGTTAATCATACCGCGAGCTTCGATTTTTGGTGCATTTCCTTTGCTACGAGCTCAATTTCACACTGAAAACAGTCGTTCAGCAGAATCGTGCGGGGGG
>NW_017547180.1:1341197-1401793 GCF_001854935.1 Bemisia tabaci
CCCCCCCCCCCCCCCCCCCAAAAAAAAAAATCCGTTCATTCAGGGCTGCCTCAGTCCGGGAATACCGGAAAAACCGAGAAATATCAGGGAAGTTTAAAAAGTCAAGGAAAATGACGAAAATGTCAGGGAAAAATGTGTAAGCATCTATATTTGTTGGGTTTGACGTTTCGAACAACAAATGCCCAAAAACTATTTCTAATTGTGTTTTTATGACCATCTGGCATATCTTCAATAATTGTCCGGTAAATTCACCAATATATGTCAGGGAAATCAGGAAAATGTCAGGGGATTTCATTTTCTAAATTTGGTGGCAACCCTGTCAATTGTAATCTTTTCACTTTAACCTGAATCATTTTTTCACTTTATCCTGAATCATTTCATATCTTATTGTGTAAATTACACATGGGGCAAGTAAAATTTATGGATTTCCACTCAGGTACCGTTCAAGTGTCAAGCAAGGCATTTTGGGCGACTTTTTGACCCTCATCTTCGTAATGCATCTGTAAGACAACCTTCAATTTCTTTTGAATTAACGAAGACTGCCTTTATCTTTCCCAATTTTTTCAGGAAGTAACGAAGAAAAGCTGAAAATGACCGGGAAAAGATATATGTATAAGCAAATATATTTTCCCCTAAAAGTTGGGGGCTCATGTAAGACCAGGTTTGACCCACTTCCCTTTCGTAAGACCTCGGAAGGCAAGCTCAGACCCCTTCTCCATACTGCCGTGCAAAGGAAGAGAGTCGTATGAACGCTCGAGAGTTGACACGTCTCCCCGGATAAAACATGTATCTCTGAGGAATGTCATGCATATTTTTCTGTCAAATTTTCAGGCATTTTGGGCTAAATTGTGAACAAAATCGTCTGACAAAAAGGGGAAAAGTTCATAATTTTCCCAGTAAAGTCGTCTTTTCTTTAAGAAAATATTGCAACTTCCGAAGGCTCATACAGCGTTCTTCCTTTGCACCGCAGCATAGCTTCCGTAACTCTTAATCGGCCCCTTATCGAGAACCTTTTCAGTTCTCAATGAGAAAAATTTGAGACCGAGCTCCTCAGCGGATCTAGGANAGGAGCGTGGAAGCCGCACATCGTGAGCTGCTCAATAATTGATTTAACAATACTCCCAATACAAAAAGTGTTCAAAGCTCCGAGCTTCGACGGGATCGGCAGGGGGGAGTGGGGGGGGGCGGCAAAAAAAATTGGAAACTTTTCACATTACTTACTGCATTTATATTTATGGTTTTCGTAATCCCGCAGGACCGTAGCCTGCTGCAAGCTCCTGCAGCGCCGCGCCCCTCCCCCGCACCCCTTTTTTTCTCATCATTTATTTATTTTATATCCAGTTAGCTTTTCATTCGACAAGGTCCGTCGGTCGGAGGGGGCGAGGGGGGCTCCTTCTCGCTCCTTCGTTTCCTCCACCTGCTTGCCGCCCCCGTCGACCTTATCCTCAAAGGCACCCGCGAAGTCTTTTGAGACGTAGAACAATGTAGATACGTCAACCTGGTTCTCTTATCAGCCGTAACCTTTGGGCTCGCTTCGACGGGCTGACAAGAAATGTTCCGCGCGAGGATTTTTCGAACGTGAGAGATTCCGCCTCGGAAACGTCTCGTTCGCGGAATCTTGAAGTGCAATTATCTAATAGGGATACCTCCACGCTGCACTGAAAAAAAAATCTCGGTGTATTTACTAGGAAAAGGGTAAAATTACCAAGAATTCAGGGTTCTATTTGATCCCAGTTTTTTCTTGGTAAAATTACCATTTATGGAATTGGTAATTTCACCGAGAAATCTCGGTAAAATTATTGAACTTTCTCGGTAATTTTACTGGACCTTGGTAGAAACGCCAATATTTTTTATCGACTGTGGTAGAATTACCGAGATAAAACGGCGAAGTTACCGGGAATCGATTACCAATAAAAGTGGTATTCTTACCGGGAAGAAACAGTGAAAATACCGGTTTTTAGGTAAGCTTACCAGTCTGTCTTGGTAAAATTACCAATAATTGGTAAAAAAAGTGAGATGGTAAAAGTACCAACGGACCTTGGTAAAAACGCCGAGAATTTTTTTTCAGTGTGATTATTTGAATTGATGGACAAAACAAATAAGGGAAAAATGAAGGGATTCTATTGGTTGAAACAGGTGGCACTTATTAATGAAGGGAGCAGTTCTAAATTGCGTAACGCATTTTTTCAGCATTATTGATTCCTCGCCCCCCTTGTAAAACTTTTGTGACGTACTCCACCCTCAAGCGTTACGTAATTTATGAATGGTCCATACGGAAGGAAATGATAGGCTGACCATCAGCGGCCAGGCGTAAATGATAGATTATCGATTTTTCCCCCCATATGAAGCTTTAGTAAAGAATCGATTATTAAGATGTTTGCTGCGAACACCGTGTTATCGATCCTTTAGCATTGCTTTAAAGGGCAAGTCAATCTATATCTCGCAAAACAAGCCAAGCCACTGCTAACCGTACGGTCTCTCATGGGTTGCCGGTAGAGTATAGTCCTATTACTTCCTTTGTACATTGCACCCATCTGCTCCCTTCAGTATGATTGCTCCATTTTCTCTTTGTCTCCTATATCTGTAGCTTTGTATATCGATTTCAACAGTTAGCCTGCCACGGCTTGTTGGATCATTATCGAATGGACTGATGGATAAATTCAATTTTTTAGTAACGTGTCGTGCTTTGCGATATATCGATTGATCTGCCTCCTAAACATTTGTAAAAGGATCGATATACCGGGTGTCCTTAACGAGCACCTTAATAATCGATATTTTACAACAGCTTCAAATGGGAAAATATCGATTATCGATCTTTTTACGGCCCTGCGCCTCATGCCTGCAGATCCCGATCTCCTTTTTTCCAAGGACCAATCTCCGTGTCCGCCCGCGGGTGTTTCGTCGGAGTATAAATAGCGCGTGCATGGTCAAGTCATAAACTAGTCTGGGCGGGGAGCCCGCATGCATCTGCCGACTGGGCGAGGGGGACGGGGGGCACCGGGAGGGCGGGGGAGAGGCGTCAAAGTTGCGATGCACCGAGAGGTTGGAGGGTGCTCACGACCGGCTCCGGAGGCCAGCTGCAGTTGACTGCTCTTCAGTCCTTCAGTCGGGCAGACGCCTGGCCCTGGCCTCTTCAGCACCTCCTTTAAGGATCTTCGTTTCAGCCCTGAAAGTCGATCATCGTACGAAGCACCTCTGTGGGCTGATTATTGAAATTGATAGACAGAGCAATAGACAAAGAAGACGAAAGGGATACGGAGGGATCCTATTGGTGGAGTCGGAAGTTAGCCATGGACAACACTGAAAAAAAAGTAGCTTGGATCAAGCATGATTATTCTTGAATTTGCCGCCAAGAATTTTTTTATCTTGCTCTAAGCTGACTTTTTCTTGATACAAGAAAAATAATGTTCAGGTTAAGCAAAAACGTAGCTTATATTAATCAGAAAAATTCTTGATTTAAGGAGAAATACTTCTTGGCGGCAAATTTAAGATTCTTTTTTCTTTTTCAGTGAAAGACGGTAAATAATAGACTAACTAACAGCAAACCAAAAGAAACCCTATAGTTAGGCCATCGTTTTCTCCCCGAAAAATTCGAATCAAAATCGCCATTAAGACTTCAAAAATGCGGCCCCTACAGAAGAATAATGTATCAAGGTATGGACTTATGGAGGTTCATAAGGCGATCATTCTTATCAGTACAAGGCGCGGTAGAGAGTTTCATCAAGACGCGTTGGAAATGATCTTCAAGGAATCGAAGATCCCCCTCCCCCTCTTATTTCTTCGAGAAACGGTTAAGCTCGGTGATTGATAAATGTCCCGAACACAGCGTAGCAGCGAGCTGTTACTCCTTTGTCCCCGGGACCAGGAACGTGATTCGCCATTGCTATGAGCGCTTACTCCAATCCTCCCTCCCTCCATCCCTCGCAGTGTCCCAATTAAAAAGGCGCGGGGGGCGGGAATACCGCCTTGCTGAGGAAGAACGCCATATGAAGCTCCGGAAGTTGCCAAGCCTAAGGAAAAAAATTAGGTTTGCCAAAGGCCAAACCCAAAAATAACGAGATCTATGGGAAATTTGTGACTATTTTTCCTCTAATTGATTAACAAATGGACCAGTTGGACCACTCTAAAAAAGGCGCAAATATAAGCCTTCCCAATCCTCATTTCTTAACCAAAAGTTTTCGTATGATAACACGATTCGCCGAACGAAAATGACTGAAATCAACTCCGAACAGTGGCGGATCAAAAAGGGGAGGCATGGTGTCATCGAGAAGCAAAAAGGGGGGGGGTCCAAGACCTCCCCCAGAAAAATTTCAAAAGTTTAAAGCATCTATAATATGCAGGTTGAGTCAATTTCGGCAAGAATAATTACTAAGTCTAAGCGTTTTTCCTTCTTCTTTCCTACGTTCCTACCTTTTTTCTTTGTTCCCCTTTTCTTTCCCCTTTTTCCGAGCGAACTGGGGAGGAACGTACGCCCCCTACACCCCCCTGGATCCACGTATGATTTGATTTGAGATATCCTAATATTTCAATGATAATATATTCCTAACCATTCCAAAATATACAAAGATCGGGGAGATTGGGCAACATTCGAATGTCCATACGGCGTTTTTCCTTGGCGCGGCAGAATGAAAGGAGAGCGGTGGTACGAGGGCGAGAATAAAACGGGGATAAAAGAGAACAGGAGAGAGCTCTGACGATCGCATTGAAAAGCCCTGGTCCCGGGTCCGAACCTAAGACAACAAAAACCGGCGGCGGTGACCGTTGTGCGTTGCATTTCGGTGTTGCGCCCGGAAACCCCGTAAGTCGAACGGGATCACCGAGTGCAGTTGCGCGGTTCTTGTCGGGCGCGGCGTAATTCACGGGTCTGATATTCGCGGCGCGTGATTTAAATGAGAGTGCAGCCGACAGATTCTCACACTCTCGAGCTTAAGCTGGTGACGTCCGGCCGTTCGTTAACGAAATATCGTCGCCTTTCTGACGTAAGAGCGTATCTCAATTTACTTTTGAGTCCTTTTTCACACGGTAAGTCATGCTTTCTGGCGCTCTTGTGGAAATCGAGATATACGCGTTTTCGTCAGAGGAGCGACGACATGTGAGCGGCAACGGGAAAGAGAGTAATGGGACCGAGCGAGGTCCACAGAGGCGAGATTTTCAAAGGAGACGCTTTCGTCGAGGCGGGTTGAAAAATCTGATTTTCGAAATCCAGCCAACGACTTTCCTATGTGTCCCAAACAGAGGTGCAAAATTTAATGACATTTTTTGAGATAAAATGTAGTGAAATTTATGAATTTTTTTTTAAAATTCTGCAATGAACTTACAACGACATTTTATGAAACGCATCGAAACGGTAATATCTTAATTTTAACATTTCGGGGAGAGAAAAAGTCTTCGCTTCAACTCCGTCAAACTTGGGCACCGAGATTCACCCCTCGATTTTCAACAATGCAATCCAGCACTGCCTTGCCAAGGAAGAACGCCGTATGAGCACTTTTGCGTCGCCATATTTCCTTCAATAAGAAACAAATTTCCTGGAAAAATTCTGAATACTTCTCCAATTTTTCATACAATTTTGTTCGCAATTTAATCTACAATATCTGAAATTTTCAAGGAAAAAAACGCATAACTTCCTATAAAAATACGTGTTTTATTCGGGGAAATTCGGCAACTCTCGAATGTCCATACGCCGTTTTTCCTTAGAGCGGCAGAGCAAGTTCCAGGTTGAGGATTCTTTTTTAACAAGTCTGACAACGACGAGGGCTCGTGGCCGCGAATTAGCACGACCGCAACGGAATCCGCGATGCACCGCAAAAGGACCTCACCTCAAGCTTGAGCACGGGGATTTGTTTACGTTGTCCACCCTCCCCCACCCCTTTACCCACCCTCGAAGGACAGGAGCGTTGTTCATGGTCTTGCCGCCTCGAATTTCGCAACTCGTCACCTTCCGGCCGAAGTATCACAAGCGCCATGCGACGTTTAAACATTTCCACAGCCATTTTACTTTTTTTACAGAGAAATCGCTCTATTCGCCGTCAGAAAATTTTACCGAATTTAATTTGGATTGCATTTTGCGAAAAGGAACAACTAGCATTGCAAAGATGCTAAGATAGTGCAACTTCATCTTTTGCAATAAAATTGCGGAAATCGTGAAAAACTATGAAATTTAGATGGTAATTTTTGTCTTAAATTTACAGTTTTTAGCGAGTAAAATAGAAACTATTAATGGATAATCGGGTTTTTCCTCCAAGACAAAAGAAGCTGCACAATCTTAGCAACATCGCAATGCTAGTGGCTCCTTTTTGCAAAATGCAATCCATTTGTGCTGCCGATAAAATTCAGTGATATTTCCCACCAGATTCAACCGACAGTTTCTCCCGGAATGAAAATAAAATTGCGGCGGAAATTTTTAAACGTCGCGTGGCGCTTGTGATAATTTGGCCGGGAGGTGACGAACTGAGACTGGGTCAAGTCCGGAACCCTGGCGCTTGCTGATAACCCGCTCGTTTGTGGAGATTAAACGCTTAATACCTGTATTGATAAGTAAGTTTGATTGGTTTCGCCGAGTTTTGACGATAGTTTCGGATCCGAGCGCCAGAAAACTTTGGCCGAGTGATTTCTCGCCCATCTCAGCCTCGACTTTGATCGGCGCTCGCGGAAGTGACAAAAACCCCGCGGGCGAGGCTAATTTGGATGTGAGCTTCATCGGGATAGAATGAACTATTTGATTGTGGAACTTTTATGAGTTTCCCTGAGCCGCTTTTATAGTAGTTCGATCAAGTCCTGAAAGAACTGTTTTGATTTTGACTCAAGATTCAATTTGCAGATGGCTGAAGAAAACTCTGCCTGATATATCAAAGCTTTGCTCTCCCTATTTATCGTCGTTCTCCTAAAAAAAAACAACGTAACAAAATTCTTAAACTGCAAAATTTTCTCTCGCTGATTGCGATTCGACTTGCAAATCGTTTGAGTTTACTTCTTAAAAAAATTACCGATTTTTTTTCGTAATGACATGGAGAAAAACAGCAAAATTTTAGGCCGAAATTGTTCGATCTTACCCTTGTAATATAATAAATGGATACATACAACACAATGAGACATACGATAAAATGAGACATCCGATAAAATGAGACATAAAATAAAATGAGACGAAAAATAAAATGAGGTATAAAATAAACCGAGACGTAAAAATTGAATTTAATTTAAAAGAAGAAATGCAGAAGAGTTTAAACTGAAATTGAGACCTTGGGTGGGTAAACACGTAATTTCATCGCCTCATATCGTGTGAAATTACATTAATACGTATGAAATTATAGGATTTTTTTAAACATTCCTTCAGTTTTGCGGCCAAAGTAAAATTATCACAATATAGTGTGGCATACCTACAATTTGATGTGTAATTGTACTTTGTATGTGGAATGTATTACTGGTCAGAGCTTTTGGAACGCCTTCAAAACTGGGCGACGCAACTTTACAAACTCGCCAAGTATGCACGCCAGCACGTGTACGTATTGTTGTAACCAAAACCCCTATCAGCCCTAATTATTACTTATTGTACGTCTCATTTTGACGTCTTACGTTACAACTGAGAGCAAGTAAACATCATTTCAATTCCCCATTTTAATAAATTGCTATTTGCCGAAGTGTATAAAATACATTTTCTTTCAAAAAAGAAAGAAATAATTTTTTTGTTGACAACCTGGTTGGTGTTACACAACTTGAACAAGTAGATTTACGATGTCAAATCCTATTCTCCGTTTTACGAAGAAATCGCAAGACTAAGCACTGTCAAGCTAAACATAATATCACGTTTCAAACTGTATCCTCCATTTTGAGGGTGTCTACCGGTCTCCAAAAGTCCCCAATGTCCCCGATTATCCCCGATTTTGGAAGGGGGTCCCCGATATCCCCGAAAGTTTCCAATTGTCTTGTTCAGGTCTCCAGAAAATGACAAAAATCGTCCTAAACACCGGCATTTTCAAATTTTCCCGCCAGCTGTGGCGTCGCGCAATAACCAGGAATAAAAAAACTGTGTGCTTGGTTTTTTCGTATGTTTTCATCGGTTCAACATGACTTGTAAAATTAGTCGTATAAAATGCGCCTTTTAACGCTCTAACCAGCTCCCTTCCTCCTGCCATTTTGGGAAAAAAAATCCCCGGTTTTCTTGAAAACACACCTCTAAAAGTCCCCGAAAGTACCCAATTTTGGTTTTTTATAACTGAAAAGCGCCCAGGTTTTGCGAAAAGATTGTAGGAAGAGAACTGCGTGGTCACTCAACGAGGAATTTTACGAGGCAGTGAAATTTGACAACGTGGGAAATCGACTCGTTACTGTTGAACGGAAACATTTATAATGAGGATGATTTCTTCTCCTAAAGGTGGCAGTATGAGGAGCTTGTCAGGGGCCTTAATTCGTCGCCTACCTGACACAAGGGCGTAACTACACTCTGCAATGGACCCTGTCTTCCATGCGTTTCAATGCTTTTCCGGGCTCATCTCAATGTGTAGTTACGCCTTTATGTGAGCCAAGCTATAAATTTCAGCGTGACAACGACAAAGGAAACGAGCTCGTGGACCGCAGAGTGGAAAACGCTCAGAACCTGACTCGCGACACAACAATGAAATATCACCCGGAAGAATGACATAACTCAATTTCCACGCGGACCCCTTACACTACAGGAACGTACCACAATGAGGCTATTTTCTGTAATGTAGTTAAGTCGTTTTGCCCGCAAATTACACGGCGCCCGGCGAGCATCATCTCGCCCTTCTCCTGTCGGAGAAAAACTTAACCTAATTTCCGCGCGGACCCCCTACACCACAGAGACGCACACACAATGGGGCTGTTTCTCAATTTATTTACGTCGTTTTGCCAGTGAGTGAGAATTTACGCGGCGCCTGGCAAGCATCATCTCGTCCTTCATCAGGAAAAAGACATAACTCAATTTCCACGCGGACCTTCAATACCGCGGAAACATAGGCTCATTCTGCAATGCGGTTGCGTCGTTTTGACAGTGTTTCCTCCGATTTGAAGGACTTTTACTCTCCTTGGCCGAGGGGTAAGCTTTGATTAGGTTCCGGATCGAAATCGAGAATCTAATTTTCGTCCGGAGAGTGATGGCAATGGCGTGGCGTGCTCGGCGATATATCGATCTCTGCCGTTCGAACCCATGGAAAAGGGTCGATAATCAGGGTGTTCCTTAATAATCGAGTTTTTAAATAGCTTCAAATGGGTACGTATCGATAATCGATCATTCGAGTGATGGAAGCGCTAAAGCCCGAGACAACTGCAAATAAATTGACTCCGCTCATTGCCCAAACGTGATAACTGTATCGCTGATATGATAGCGCTTTGTAGCCGCGCAAATTGCTCTCGCGTCTCGCTACCCAGATCCCGGCTCTGAAACCCTCAACCGACTCAGAACAAATCGGAATTATAGTATCTTTTCGTTTATTAATGGGAAAAACGATTTTTATCCCCGGAAGCCAAATGTAGAGTCAGGTGCAAAAACGACCCGAGCAGCAAAATCGCGGTTCCGCAAAACAGCGATTGGATATTTTATCACGGTACCGGTTTGTTGCATTATCAGGTATAGCATTCGCTGCGGTCCAAAAAAGTTTTTCCTATCCTCAAGATTAAGTTGGCATGATTGAAATGCAGCAAAATATTGTCGGAAATGAGAGATAACAGAAATAGAAGAGGTGTACCCGGGCCGGTTTGCACAGGACGACTGAATTGAGAAGGACATTTTGTGTTTAAATACCTGATACCTGGGCCGTTTTTGCATGGAATCACTTTTAACCTAGTATAAATTCATTGTTGCCGAGTTTAGACTTTATCCGAGGGTTGCTACCGCCACCCATGATAGGGGCTCCTAAGAAAAAAGAAAATCAAATAATTACAAAAAAGTTGATTTCTTTTTTTTAAAAAAAGAAATAATAAATTGAAACTTTGTCCACGTAATAATGACAATACCGGCGACTACAAAGGTATTTCATGGGTCAAATTAATACCGTACTTTCTATGAATTTTATTCCAAGGGATAGGGGACTACGCTACAAAGACGCATAAATTTCTGGGAATTAAAATCGTTTTATCCTGCATTTTGGCGATGCACCGAATCCGATGAAGATTGGCATTCACCCATAATTTCACACGTTTAAGTCATCAGTCACATCGGAAAAATCGAAATCTTCGTTAGGAGTGGGGTTTTCGGAGGTCTTAGACTTTAGAAGTCCCAGAACTTGGCGTCAAAACGACGGTTCCCTGTTTTTGTTGTTGCTCCTTCCTTAGCGAGGGAGGGACCATCGGAACTTCGTTTAAACGTACTCTTATTTTTGCCTAAAGCCAGAGCAGCGGCGTGGCATGCCTTGCGATATATCGATTGATCTGCCACTCAAACCTACGAGAAAGGATCGACAAAAAGGGTGTTTGCAACGAACTCCTTAAAAGTCGATTCTCTACCATAGCTTCAAATATGGAGAAATATCGATTATCGATCATTCACGCCCCTCCACTGAGCCAAAGGTCCGGATGCGAGGATGAGAGACCCGGTCCCATGTCTTTGTGTGCGTGTATTTGTGTTTGTGTTTGTGGGATAAGTATTATGTGGGTATGTGTTGGGAGTTTTAGCTCTGATTGCGGGCACAACACGCGGTAGGATGGGATGTCTCAGCTGGAGCTTTGTCGCGGGGTCCCAAGTCCGGGTTTCGGGGCCCCGATTGTGAATTATCGTCGTTCCCCCGTCGTAAGGACGTATCTCGATTTTCAAGTGAGCCCTATGCACCATACAATTCTATGCTCTCCACGGCTCATGTGGAATTAGAGACACGCTCCTGCGTCAGAGGTGCGACGTTATGAGCTCTTGCGGGTGAAGTTGAAGTCTTGAGTCGAGTGGATGACCCTCGCGCATAAATTTCTATGAGAGCTCACGCCTTCACCCGTGCCCATGCTGTGTGCAGTCCTTTCTGTGGGGAGGGGGGGGGGCATCGCTCTCACACGTTGAAACCTTACTCTGCCCCCTCTCCTCCTTCTTAATGGTTTAATTTTCTCCCTGTCCGAATGTTACAACGAGGAATATCGCATTTTCCAAAGGGGCTAATCTTTCTCTTTACCATGAAATCATATAAGAGTAACGCGTGCACATAGTAAGAAAAACTATCCAAAATCTTGTGTTCTGGAAGTTTCAACCAAAATCTGGAAAATTTTAAAGCCTGTATTTGCAAAAATATGAAACAAAAAAGTTTAAGAGTGATTTCATTGGTTTTTTTCGTAAAATTGTCTTTCAGAAACATCCCTTGATGTTGAATTTGTGACGTAATAAACGTTAAAATTCGAAATTTTATCCAAAAATTTCATGTCCGACCTCTTATTCTAGCTTGTTCTTCTGTGTGGTGGAAAGAAACAAGGATGTGACAGTCGGATGGTCTCTGATGGATCGTTCAAAGTTGTAGTAAAATTTCATTTTAAGCGTCCGCACGTTACTAGCAATCGGTATCGTGAAACTTTTAGTCTTACGCTCAATAGCTTACCCATTTCCTTTGTGTCTTTGATCGGATCGCTGGACCGCAGCGGAATCAGTAAAATTTTTTCAACCGTAAAACATAATTTATTTGCGTCTGTCGCCCATGTCGGCGACTCAGCTTTGTATCCAACTGCAGAAAGTCTGAATCGTCGCTTTTGTCGGGGAGCGGATGCTACCCAGCAGGCTGATTATTGAAATTGATGGACTAAGTTATAGACAAAGAAGACATAGGCAGTATGGAACGATCCTATTGGTTGAAATGGGTGGTTCTTATAGACAAAGGGAGAAAATGATAGACTATAACTGTCGGATATCCCGTGGGTTGCCGTTAGCTAGTCTATTACCTAACTCCTTTGTTTATTAGAACCACCCGCTTTCACCAACAGGACCCTTCCATATCTCTTTTGTCTTCTTTGTCTATGGCTTTGTCTATCAATTTCAATAATCGGCCCGCTGTCAAGGAAGTTCTCTAAATAATATGACTTTGTTTTCAAAATTTGTATTTTAGGCAATTGATTTTTCCGAAATCAATCACCTGCAGCGAGGAGACTTGACGTCACATCTATTAATGTTGATAATTTTTTTTTTGTTTCAGGCCAAGTTACCGACGAAACACTATCTCTACGAAACACGAAGAAAAACAACGAATTCCGTAAGTTCAATATTCGCTCAAAATCTTTAGAAACCACCGAGAGCACTTAATGAAAAAATAAATTGCCATCAAATTTTAAGGTTGGCAAAAATAATCACCGTAAAGTACGAATAGTTGACTCTTATCTCCGATGAAACTCGATGAAAAGATGAATTGCCTTCAAATTTTAGGGTAGGCAAAAATAATCACCGTAAAGTAGGAATAGTTGACTCTTATCTCTGATGAAACTTGATGAAAAGATAAATTGCCTTCAAATTTTAGGGTAGGCAAAAATAATCACCGTAAAGTAGGAATAGTTGACTCCTATCTCTGATGTAGGAGTTGCATGACATTTTTGGAGAGTTAAGATACTCGTTTTCAGTAAAGGATGCGCAGAGCTTCTTTTCCACAAACCGACGGTGAATTTGCAAAACCAAGTACCTCCTTTGCGATTTTTCAACATCTCCGCTCCCATTTATTTTATTTTTTTTTATGAAAGGAGAATGAACCAAGACTACTGTTTGAAATGTTCACAGAATATGCTTCACGCACAATGAACACATGAGGACGGTTTTCAAGTAATAACGTTGAGTATTTTGCCGTTAAAATGTGAATTATGATAGGAAGTCTGCAACGTCGCAAATCGAGATCAGCGTTTTTGCACTTTCATCGTCGTGGGCAATTAATCAACTCAGGCATTTTATCAAATGCCTAGGCAGTCACGAAATTGTGAAAAATTTTTGAGAGTAATAACTAATCAAATCTACGAACTCTCCTTGTTTCTGCCTCTTCAAATGCTCATCATACATTTAAAAGTTAAAATCGCGGAAATTTTATGTTCCATGACTTGCTAATAATTTAAAGATGAGTGTCCGTTCGGGAACTAAAAATCGTTTAAAATACTTTTGTATGATGCACATTTTTCCAGAAAATTCTTACTTGCAAGAGCAATGAGTTATATTGTCCAAATTCAGGAAAAGAATCTTAATTTCAATCCAAGTATAAATATTTGACTATTTCTCTAGGCATTTGACAAAGTGCCTGCACGGAAGAAAATATACGACTTTATATATGTCGCAGGCATGTAAAATCAGGCATTTTGTCAAATGCCTAGGCAAATAGTCAAATATTCTAACTTAGAGCGAAATTCTAATTCTTTTCCTAATTTCAGACAAAATAATTCTTTGCTTCTGCAAGAAAACATTTTCAATAAAAATTTGCACACACACACTAGTATTTTAAACAATTGTTAGCTTCTGAAGAGTCACTGATCTTGAAATTTTCAGCATGTCGTAAAATAGAGAATTTTCGGAATTTCAACATTTAAAAATAAGAGAGGCAATTGAAGAGGAAAAGACAATAAGAGTTCGTAGGTTTGATGAGTTATTTTTCCAAAAATAGTGAAAAATCGTGAGCTCTTCGCCATAAATACACAAAATTTTGTAGACCGTCAAAATTTGACTATCTGCCTAGGCATTTGACAAAATGCCTGATTTTACCATTTGCCTGCGACATGTAAACCAATCAGTGGTTATTAAGGAACACCACTAGTAGTCGTAAATGAAATAATAATTCTCGGTCTGTGAACCATACACTAAGGTATCTCGTACCGTACCGTATTAAGGTATACATGCCATCACTGAGGTATATGTTCTAGTATTATTTGTTGCATTTACTACTAGTAGTGGTGTTCCACATGAACCACTAATTGGATTGCATTTTGCAAAAAGGAACCACTAGCATTGCAATGATGCTAAGATTGTGCAACTTCATCTTTTGCAATAAAATTGCGGATATCGTGAAAAACTATGAAATTTAGATGGCAATTTTGTCTTAAATTTACAGTTTTTAGCGAGTATAATAGAAACTATTAATGGATAATCGGGTTTTTCCTCCAAGACAAAAGAAGTTGCACAATCTTAGCAACATTGCAATGCTAGTGGTTCCTTTTTGCAAAATGCAATCCAATTGGTCTATATATGTTAAGCTTTCTCTCAGTGTGTGACATACCCATCTTGTGTAATTTTCTTATCGAGTGAACCATTTTCCTCACGATAAGAAGCCTTTTGAAACAAAATGATGGCTTTAAAATCGAAATTCTTCGAATTGGCACCGTTGGCGCGTTAAGTTGTCGCAAGCTTTGACACTCAAAGGCTGTTGTCTCCTCCCTGGAGGCGCGCGGCAACGGCACACCCGCTCCGAAAAGACACAAGAACTGCGGGAGGTTTCAACTCCGAAATCCCTCTTTATTTCACTTCCCCCCTGCTCTCCCCCACCCCTCCGCTATCGCCTTTCATTCCATTCCATTTTATTTTACTGCACCGCCCCGGCTCGATTTTTTTTCTCATCTACGTTATCCAATCGTTTCGTTTACCTCTCATATTTTTATGTTTTCCCCCTCTTTTTAATGCGAAGATTTGTTCCGATCAAAATCGTTATCTCACCTCCGTGAGAACTCCAGGATTCCTCCCCTGTTCCCGCGTCTGGTGTCTCGTGCCCTCCTTTCAAAGAGAGTGGATGAGCGGATGAAAACTAAAACTGGTGCACCATGAGGGCTAAACATTTTAACACCATAGCGCATGTAACCAAAAATGTATGCAGAATGCGTATAGCATGCCAAAAATACCCAAAAGTATTACCGCAATACTGCCGTGCTAAGGAAGAACGCCGTATGAGTTTTCAGGCGTTGCCAGATATCCGTTGATAAAATATACATTTTCAGGAAAATTTCTGAACATTTTTTTAAAATTCTCTAGAGATTGTGATTTACGACCAGATCTAAATCATCTGAAAATTTCAAGAGAAAATATTCGTAACTCTCCTCAAAAATAAACATTTTATCGGAGGAAATGTTGCAACTCTCGAATTTCCATAAGGCGTTTCTCGTTGTTCGCTGTTGCGTTTCGTTGTGTTATGGGCAAAAATTGAATTGCCCTATCAAAGACATCAGCTGATGTGGCTTTGTTCCTTTCTGCTTAAGGCGGTCAAATTGGTGGTATTCACAGAACCAATCAGAACCCTAACCTCGCCAGATTGATAGCCAAATTGATGGTGGGACCGGTGGGACCCAGGCTTTTAGGTGATTTCCATCCAGCTGTATACTGCTGCCCTAAGGAAGAACACCGTATGAACATTCGAGAGTTGCCAAATTTTCTCCGATAAAGATTTATTTTTGAGGGAGGCTATGAATAATTTCCCTTGAAGTTCTCAGGAACTTAAGGTGAAATCGCGAACAATATTATCTGAAAAATTGGAGAAAAAATACTTACAAATTTTCGCAGGAATTCGTGATTTACCAAAGGAAATTTGGCAACGCCTGAAGGTTTATACGGCGTTTTTCCCTACGACAGGAGTACGGATCCTCGGATGCGGAAGACCAGGGTGTTTACCAGTTCCCTAAAGTCCCCAATGTCCCCGATTATCCCCGATTTGGAAGGGTGTCCCCGATACCCCCGAAATTCCCCAATTTTCTTGTTCAGGTCCCCAAAAAATGACAAAAATCGTCCTAAACACCGACATTTTCAAATTTTCCCGCCAGCCGCGGCGGCGCGGTATAACCAGGAATCAAAAAACTGAGGTGTTCCTTGATTTCCGTATGTTTTCATCGGTTCAACATGACTTGTAAAATCAGCCGTATAAAATACGCCTTTTAACGCTCTAACTAGCTCCCTTTCTCTTACTATTTGGAGGGAAAAAGTCCCCGATTTTCTCGAAAAAACTCCCCTAAAAGTCCCCGAAAGTCCCCAATTTTGGTTTTTCATAACTTGTAGGCTTCTTGCAGCCTGATTGTTGAAATTTTGTGTTTTTCGGGTAGATATAGATGACATCGATTCATAGGCGGAGCGTGATTGGTCTGTTATGTCTTATTGCTGCTTTATCGCGCCTTTGTCAGGTGGAATGGACCACATATTGTCGGAAACTTAAGAGGTGCCGTTAGCTGGTCGTGAGTCCCACCCGACACAGGCACGACAAAGCAGCGATAAGACAAAGCCGACCATTGACGCTCCGCCTTTTAACCTATGTCATCTATGGCGTCCCGACAATCACGAAATGAGAAGACTGCACTGGGGAAAAAAAACACATTAGATCTAGAGTCCAGACTCCTGAAAACATTGACAAGAAAAAATACTCTTGATTCGATCAGATTTTTGCTTAAATCAAAAGGAAATCCGCTCAAAGAGGCTTGGTTCTTGATTTAAGCAAAAATCCGATCGAATCAAGAGTATTTTTTCTTGTCGATGTTTTTAAGAGTCTGGACTCTAGATCCAATGTGTTTTTTTTCCAGTGTGCAAAAGACGTAAGTGATTCTAATGAGCGGTGGTCTGTGGACTGTTGCAGAAGGCCATGAGCTGAGATCCGACGAGCGGAGCGATAATGTCGGCGACGTGGGTGACTCAACTGAGCCTGGTGCTGCTCCTGTGGCTGTGCGCGACGTCGGCGGTGGACGACTGGGCGGCCTGCCCGCACTTCTGCCGCTGCAAGTGGGTCTCCGGGAAGAAGTCGGCCGAGTGCCGCAAGTCGGAGTTGTCGGCGGTGCCGGACCGGCTGAGCTCGGAGATCCAGTCAGTGGACCTCTCGGACAACCCGCTCAACGCCCTCCCGGCCAAGTCCTTCAGCCTGGTCGGCCTCGTCAACCTCCACAAGATCTTCCTCAAGGACTGCCTCATCCGCGACCTCGACCGCGAGGCCTTCAGCGGCCTCGAGATCCTCTTCGAGCTCGACCTCTCCGGCAACCGCATCCACACCATCCACCCGGAGACCTTCCGCGAGAACCCCAAGCTCCGCCTCCTCTACATGAGCAGGAACCCCATCGAGACTCTCGAGGTAAGGACCCTCGTATCATACTCTAAACCAGCGGGCCGATTACTGAAACTGATAGACAAAGCTATAGACAAAGAAGACAAAAGAAATATGGAGGGATCCTATTGGTAGAAGCGGGTGGTTGCAATGGACAAAGGAGGTAGGTAATCGACGAAGTAACGGCACCCCACGAGAGATCGGATAGTTAGTCCATCATTTTCTCCCTTAGTCTATAGGAATCACCCATTTCAACCAATAGGATAGCTCCATACTCCCTCCGTCTTCTTTGTCTATCGCTTTGTCTATCAATTTCAATAATCGGCCCGCTGCGGGCTCATTATTGGAATTGATAGACAAAGCAATAGGCGAAGGAAAAAAACAGTTAATGAAGCGATTTTATCGGTGGAAGCAAGTGGTCGCAATGGACAATTGAGGTAATTAGTAATAGACTAAGAGAAGTCACGGAAAGTCAGCGAATTTACCAAGGAAGAAATTATTGAAACTATGCCAACATTTTCGGAGGGCTTTTCGAGATTTCTTGAAGTTTTGCTTTCCTCCCCCGAACAACTTCTGCTCGTTTCTATACGAGCCAATTGAACCGAAAAAAGCTGCGCCACATCAGCTATACTGCCAAATTTAATCGGGGCAATTTAATTGTTAGCATGAAAACGACTGTGCGGATTCTCGTGCTAATTTCAGTGAATTTTCTCCATAGTACGGAGCAAATTCCCTAACATTTTCAAAGGAATCAACTCAAACCCTCTCTCGTTAAACATCAAATCGCCCAACTGAATTTGGCCATAGCTGATGTGGCTTGGTTCCTTTCTGTTAAGCGCGGTCCAATTTTTCGTGCATTAATAATGACATTGTTATTATTTCAGGATGGGCTTTTCACAAACCTGACCTACCTGCAGACGGTGGACATGGCCGAGTGCCAGATCTCCCGGATCGGGCAGCGGACCTTCGAGCAAGTACCTAACCTCCAGTACCTGTACCTCCACAGCAACCGGCTGTCCCAGCTGCCGTTGTCCTCTGTGGAGTCGCTACACAAGCTGAAGAGCCTCGAGCTCCACAACAATCCGTGGCGCTGCGACTGTCGGCTCAAGCAGTTCCGCGACTGGACCATCTCGCGGAACCTCTACGTCCAGCCGACCTCCTGCGCCGAGCCGGACAACCTCAAGGACAAGTTCTGGGACCGGGTGGATTCGGAAGAGTTCGCCTGCCGCCCGCAGGTAATGACGAAATTTTACCTTCCCCACGCTGCCGTCAGTGAACATCTGAGAAACATCCGGTGGAAAATGGAAGAAAAATATTCACAAATTTCCCACAAAATTCGTTCTTTTTCAAAAGAAATTTGGCAACATCTGGAGGTCTATGCGGCATTCTGCTGCCGCGCCGTCAATGATCATTTGAGTATTTCCAAATTCCCCTGGATGAAATAGTTATTTTTGAGTAAAGTTAAATATGTTATTTTCCCTCTAAGTGTTTAGATACTTAGGATTTAAATACGAGAAACATGCGGTGAAAAATGGAAGGAAAATATTTACAAATTTTCCAAAAAATTCGTCTTTTTCCAAAGAAATTTGGCAACATCCGCAGGTCCATGCGGCATTCTCTCAAATTGCGGTAGCATCGTCTCCAGAGCTTGGAAATCAGGATTTATCATAAAAAAAAAAATGTGCGGAAAAATCGAGGAATTTGTCGGAGAATTGGCGATTAAAATCTATCATTTCCTCTCTCTGTCTGAGACGTTATATTTTTTACTTTATTTTTTTCAAATTTACCAATCCGTGTCGACTTGGATCTGAAGAATCAAAAAAAATATGTGTCATTTTTCCGAATTCTGGAGGAAAATGAGGAAAATTTCCGATTTTCATCACGAAATTTCTCTGTAGTTTCCAGAAAAATTACCAAGGAATAAACAAAAAGATTATTGGACACAAGGCTGTTCCTGGTATCACAATTTTAAGAGTCCACGCAAAATAAGTTTACTCACTTTTAGACTGGGACAGAAGATCCACCATCTTACTTCTTGCAGTTACTTTGCGTGTAACAGTGAAATCAGACGATCTTCTTTCGCAGTCTAGGAATGCGTGAACTTATTCGGGGAGGACTCTATTTTTACTCTGGTAAAAATTTACGATAGGAGCTGCGTTGCAAAATACCATAGGAGTTCTTATAGCCGACTAAAGAACGCTATTAAAAATCATATAGCTGGCTGTAGAAAGCGGAGCAAATCATGTAGCCGGGCAGTGGCGGGCTATACGAAGCTATAAAAAAGTATACAGTCTGGCTATAGTTCCTATCGCCGGGCTTTACACTTTATCGCCATTGGCTATAAAAAGCTATAAGAAATTGTGTAGAAATTCGTGTGCTTTGGAAATCATTAAGTTTGATACGGAACTACCTTCATATTTACAAAACGCACATTATATTTTCCTTTAAAACATATTTTCTTTTCATCAATTCAAATGAGAATTATCCATACAGGATGTGCAAACATTTCAAAATCATGAGTTAAATAACGCTTACTCCGCCAGATTAAATATTAGAGCCTAACACAAAGGGGAGCGGCGACGCACTGGCGCCTACAAACCTAACAGGGATACTTCACGCATTGCGCAACGCGTGAAGTATCCCTGTTAGGTTTGTAGGCGCCAATGCGTGATTCGCGCTGGCTGCCCGCCTGCCACGGCGCTTGAAGCAACTATTTTACACCAGAGGTATTGCACAGTATCATACGAAACTGAAGGCGCTCTAATATATCAGTAATGGCAGGTATCCATCAAAATTACGGAGCTTTCCTCGCAAAATAAATCAAGATACTACGGCCCAAAAAGAGAGCAGTATTCCAAAAACTCACTAAATCCTAGTATCCGTATTTAGTAACGTTTAGCATAAAATTTATCGTCTGGCTGTTGCTTAGTCGCCATCGGCTATAAAAGGCCAAAATAAATTGTACAGCCGGCTACAGAAGCTATTGGAAATCTTAAAGCCGGCTTTAAGTCAATGGTATTTTGGAACACAGATTCTACTGCCAATTTTTACCAGGGTATTAAATCTTTGTGAGCCTAACCAAGAAATGAAACGAAAGGAGAACAACATGAAGAACAGACGACAAAAAAAAAAAAAAAAAAAAAAAAAAAAAAAAAAAAAAAAAAAAAAAAAAAAAAAAAAAAAAAATATATATATGTCAAGGTGCTTCTACAATGCACTCTGGCGTTTTGCGACACCCGAACGTCATATGTGCCTATCTTTCCGGAGGTTATCGGGCAACTGACACCGCGACATCTCTTCGTCAGCGCCCTGCCGCCATCCCTTCATGGGACGCGTCCCCGTCGCCTCTTCCCAGGTGGCACCCATCCCATAACTTGTTTTCACAACCTCTCCTCCGACATTCTTTACACAATAAAATAATACAAACTATTATGATTATTGTTGCAGGTCCTG
Organism: Bemisia tabaci; assembly: GCF_001854935.1. Lineage (NCBI taxonomy): Eukaryota > Metazoa > Arthropoda > Insecta > Hemiptera > Aleyrodidae > Bemisia > Bemisia tabaci. The sequence goes on from NW_017547180.1 coordinate 1,361,597, forward strand.
TACCCAGGGATCGGTAGCGTGGTGGAGGCATCTTCCGAAGACGTGACGCTGAGCTGCAAGGTGGCCGGCGACCCTTCGCCCGAGGTCCTGTGGGTCTACAACGCCCGGGTCATCGGGAACCTCTCGCGGGTGACGTACAACGAGCGGAAGTTCTCGATCCGAGAGGGGGCCGACGGCGAGGGCGCCCGATGGGTGAACCTGACGGTGCTCCGGGTCCGGCCCCAGGACCGCGGGGAGTTCACGTGCGTGGCGCGGAGCCCCGGCGGCGTGGACGAACGCAACATCACGCTCGTGCTAGCCTCCGGCGGGGGCTTCCTCGGCCCGAACAAGTCCGTGACGGAGGCGCTGCCTCTCATCCTGGCCATCGTCTTCCTGGTGGCGATCATCGCGGTGCTCTCCGTGGTGCTCTTCTGCTGCTGCTGCGTCTGCCGGAAGAGGGCGCCCGGCGGGGCGGAGCGCGCCCAGAAGAAGGCGGCCAACAACGGGCTCTCGCCCAACGGGGACCTGGCCCACCATATCGGCGCCCACGCCGAGCAGGAGAAGAGCCTCCTCACTGTCGTCAACCCCGTCCAGAAGCCGCCCCGGCGACACGATGTCACCCAGGTGCCCGCCAATGGCACCCTCGAGCTCTCGGAGCTCAAGCAGAACCTCCTCGACGATACCTCCAGCAATTTTGGTGAGTTTGCTGTTGGGGTGATGAAAACGGATTTAAGCCTGAGTGGGCTGATTAACTGGATTAACATTGAAAGACCTAACAAAGATCCAAAATTTCAAAAATAAGAAATATTAGAAGGAGACCCTAAATGTACAATAAAAGTATTAATTTGGCTCAGATTGGACTTACGAACAAATTTATAATTATGCATTTAGATTTTTATTCGCAAGGGACCCCTACATTTTTTAATAATTTCATAAATAATCAACAAGACATATTGACAGACAATGCGATAGGCAAAGATGACATAGGGAGTTTGAAGCGAACCTATCGGTTGAAATAGGTGGCTCTTATAGACTAAGGGAGTAAATGATAGACTAAGTATAGGGTTGCTCGTGCGTTACCGTTAGTTAGTCTATTACGTATCTCCTTTGTTTATTGCAACCATCTGATTCCACTAATAGACTCCCTCCATATCTCTTTTGTCTTCTTTGTCTTTGTCCATAGCTTTGTCTACCAGGTTCAACAATCAGCCTGGTCACTGTCAGGAATAACCCGGAAAACTGGGATAAGTCCAAAAGAAAGGACAAAGTTGCAGAGCTGGAAAAACAGGGAATGGTCAAGACTCACTAGGGAACAAAAAATATCAGAGAATTGATTTTCAAAAGCAGGGATTTCCCCTCCTTTCCATCCAAAATAATATTGTTCTCAAAGTCAGTGGTCAGCATTAATTCTACTCTGAAGAATTGAGGGACTAGGAAAATAAGGCGTATAAGTGCAGTTTTTTTTAAAAAATTGAGGTATTCATGAACTCAACTCAAACTAGTTTGAAAGTATATTCTGTGAAAAATTCACCATTAAAATCCAACTAGAAGGCATCAAAAATTGAATTGAAACGTCCTTTCTGTCATAAGGCTCCATGTAATTTTGAAACTTTACTTGAACACGTACTTATTTCTTGAAATAGCTAAATCTGCACTTATGTGCCTCGTCCATCAAGCCTTTGAATTGGACTTAAAATATAGTAACCGATAGTTTTGTCTGGACTCATGAAAAAGTCTAGATTTTCCCAAGAGGATTTGGAGGAAAATGAGTCTTTCATCAGGAAATTTTCCTAAAAAATCAGGGATACATCAGAAAATAGAAGGAATCAAGACTCCTTGATCAGAATTTAAGTGTAAGTCTAACTTAGAAAGAAAGCACACCAAACTATGGAGAAAATGCCTAGTAAGGACAAATTGGCAGGTTGAATCTGTGACAATGCACAGGAAAAGAGACCTTAATCCACAATATCGAAATTGAGTTATTGACACCAGATCATAGGAAAGAGCTAAATATGTATACATACATTCTAGAGGAAAAAAGCCCAAAAATGCCGAACAAAACCAGCGTTATTAAAGTTCGAATTTTGCAGTTCAAAATAAGAGTCTCAGTTTTTTAAACCCCTAATTTGTCATATCCAGGGTACAAAATTTCTATACAACTTGATGCTCCTTATTAGCAAAATATGAACTAAACTGCTCGCAACTTATTATTTAGAAGAGAGGAGAAAGATGTTTGCCAAAATCTCAAAATGCAATTTTTTTTATCCAAATTGGCCAAAGTTTCTCTATCATAAATTTTAGCTCTTTGGGCCAAAGTTTCTTTTCTCCTTGATGGTCACATGTATGCTTAGGTGCTCAGTAGCTCAGGACTCCTAATATTTGTTTACTAAAAGAAATATATTTTTTTTTGCTACAGGTGGTACCGGCACGACTGAAATCGAAAGCCGAAAACTGGATTCTGCGGAAGGCTCACTTCAAGAGTCTCAAGACAACATCAATGAAGGGGAATACGTGCGGGCTTCGAATAACAGAATGTACCCTCCGGACCTTTTAGCTTTCCCCAATTTAAGAGGTAGCCAAGCATCACCAGCAGGTAGCACAAGTTCAACGATACCTGAAAGTGCAAAACTTCACGGTTTTGTCTCGCCAATCAACAGTCCGATCTATCACATGCACCCACATGGTGGTTTCGGAACATTGCCGTACTCTAGATCTCAGTCTCCGTTCAATGCGTCAGTGTCAGGAACGCCCATTGTTTATCAAAGACAGGGTTATGTCACTATCCCCAGGAGACCTCATGGCAGTTGGTCCTCTGCCACAACCCCTACATTACCTGAGGATTCAATTTTAGGGATGGCTAAAGCAGAACCTGTGTATGACAACCTCGGATGTCGAACGACAGCTAGTGGTAGGTCTATTAAGAATGGTGAAGTACCCATGAAACATCGTGCTTTACCATCAATCCCAGTTCACACCTCCCCAAGTAAACTGAACACTCTTCCTGCTAATTATAGTTCGTTGCAAGACTTAGACATGCAACGGAGATCAACAGCCTCTCCTGCATTGAAATTTAGCGAAGATTACAACCCTGGTGCTATCAAACCTCTTCCAATATCTCCTAATGTCAATGATAGGTTTTCAACTTTACAATCGAAACCTGACAAAAGGAGAGGGAGCTGGTCGAGGCCACCTTCAGAATTATCAGGGACGTTAAGTCACGCTGGCTCCATCGAAAACAGTCTGTCTCCCACGAGACGGGTGAGCGCGCCAGCAATCCCCTCAACTGGTACCTTAGGTCGTTCGAAAGTTCCTCCAAAACCTCCCCCAAAACCCAAGAAGAAAACAGGTCCTCTTTTTGAGGATGAAGGTGAAGACGGAACAGAAGTCTGAGGTTTAATTTTATTATTTTTTTTAAATGACTTTTTTATTGACTATGTTTTAATGATGACATTTTTGGATTCATTGAGTTTAGTTCAGGTAGATTGTTTGTTGAAGAAAGCTGGTGCTATTTTAAATGCATAATAACTATTCGAAAAGGGGGAAAAAACAAATAGAACCATCTAAGTACCCACACATGGCTATGCCATGGTACTGGAAGTGTAATTTCTTTTTTGATTCATCATGCAAGAGTCGTATTCAAACAAAGGAAATGTCTCCATTGCACTTAATCCTCTGATTTTGAAATTATCATTAGGATCATAAATAGTAATTAGTCCTACCATTTCTCTCTCCATCCATGGAAGGACAGTTTTCTTCAGGAAGAACTTATGGGAACATTCACTATTATTATTTTTATGACCTTTAGTGAACTTACTTCCTTCCCACTTCCAAAATTTTAAAAAAAATTTCTTAAACAATTTCAAGTAAGCAAATTCGTAGTCACCAGCTGAGATATTTTTTTATGAATATGCGTTCTTAAGATACAGACAGGAATAATTTTTAGTGGACGTACCTACTTAATCTTGTTTACTTTTTCCCTCAAACATGTGCTTATAAAATGAAGACTGTTAATGGTTTTAATGCTTTCCCTTGTTGTGCCCACTATCTAGACTCAAGGTAGTTCTGTCGGTACTCTTTCATTATTTGCTACTCATTCCATCAAATATTTCAAGCGTAATAGAGTTTCATATTATCAGTGTCCTGTTATTGACAGCAAGTTTACGAGTCTCTTTTGCAGACTGTATTGGTGCTCTAAATGCCTCAAAGATCCATTAAAATTTTTAATTTGTCATTACACCAGTTTCTTCTTTGTGTTGTACTTTTGAGTATCTCAATCTTTTACACAAAGAATGACCTGAGCAGGTAAATTTGAAGATACTCATTGAAGATCAGATATCCTGAACAAGTCGACTGCCATAGTTTCTTGCTCATACATATGTTTTCAGGCATATTCACCTCTAGGGAAAAAACTTATTCGAAGAAAAAAGTATTTCCTCCCAACTTCTGAATTTTGGACAAGGTGCATTTGCCCAAACGTGTTCAATCGAAGCCAATTTTTTCTCCATTATAGCTGAGGAGCTATTGTATTAGTGTTAACCTTCCAGGCAGTGATCACTATTTCAGTCTGCATACTTTTACAGCCTGGGACATGAACAGTTTTCTAAGCCGGTTTAAAAGATGAAAAGCTGCCAAAAACCCAGGCTTGCATGATAACGAAATAAGTCAAAATATTCATGATTGAATGCGAAAAATGTGTACCTATCCCAATTGCAGCATTTAAAAATCTTAATGTTTCAGTAGGAAAATGAAATCCAAATATTTTCTTGCGATTTTGTATGATTTTTTTCAGAATTAGAAAATAAAACTTGCAGAAAATTTCAGTGGAAACTGTTGGTCGGTTTTCCACTAAAATAATAAATTGTTTGTGGAGACTTACAATGTTGCAATCTAAGGTCTGCATTTTTCGCCTTTAGCCTTTGATATACTCGTAGAATATCATCTTCAAAGTAAGTAATGAATGTAAGCAAAGGTGTTTTTATTTTTATTTCGTAAGTTTTATCTTGTCCAATTTTCCTCAATTCTATAGGTAAGCAATGTGTCCTGTTCAGCAACTGGATTCAACTTAATTTTTTGAGCAAAAATTTTGCTGCAGGAATAACATGATCTCCTTTTTTGTTAATTTCAAGTCGACATTTTGAAGCATAGTGATCCCAGTTAATTTGAACGTAAAAATGCATGCGAGGAATTGAGCTTTGAGAATTTATGTATATCGAAGATGAAACTGCAGGAATGCATATCTCGTTTCGCAGACTTCCTGTCATACCTACTTAATTTTTTAAATGAAAAAATCCTGAATGTCATTTCTTGGAATTTTCCCTAATTTTTCTCAACTGAGTGAAAAGTAGCGTGTGAAAATTTTCAATTCGAAAAAAGTGATAGATTGTTCTTCTTTGATAAAATAGTATGGGAGCAGAAATTTTAAAACACTGTATACAAGATAAACGTTCCTGCAGTTTCACCGGTGATCTGGACCGTAAGAACTTTTGAAAGGCTTATTTACATTGTTTTTTTTTTTTTTGTGTGTGTTAAACTGTAATTAATTAAAAGAGAATAAGATGAACAAAATTTTTATTTTTGTAAGAAAAAAATTTAAAAAGAAGAAAAAATGTGATTATGAAGCATGATCTTGTGAAGTGATTTCCTTTTTTTGTATAGATAGTAATGATATTTGTATGATTTGAATAATTATTATTATGTTTGCTTAGTTATCTCTTTTTAAAGTTTAATGTATGAAACAATTTATCTTTTTGTACACAAAAATTGTAAAAAGAAAAAATCTATTTTGCAGACTTCTATGTAAATATTTTAAGTAGCAATGAAACGAAATTCTTGAGTTAAAAGAAGCCAAAACTTGCCTATGCCTGCTCTGTTCTAAAGATATAAATGCAGGAATCGATTGGGCGATCAATTTTATTGTTTTAGTTTTCCTCTAATCTTTACTACCGAATTTTCTTTCAAATATCCAAGCAATGGTGACAATAAAGTGGAATTATTTTCATCCAACATTTGAAATCTCAGTTTCAACATCAGTCATTTGCGATTATCCTAAAAAATCAACGTTAAAAAGCAGTCTCAATCTAAAAAGATACCTATTGAAACAGGAAGCTGAAAATTAAATGCCAGCTGCATGACACATTATTTTTCATTTTTCTCGAAATTTTCATTTTGACCCTTGGACCCTTCAATATCAATTTACTTTATAATTCACCCTTGAGCTGAATAGAGAATGAGCTGAATTTTGTTCAGTTACAATTCATAATTGCATCAAGTTGCATTTAATTTCTGGTAAATGTATGAGAAAAATAATTAATATCTGAAACCAGCATTTTTACAAGAAAAATTAGTAAATGTTTGTTTTCTCTAAAGTTTATTTTGTAGAACTGTATAACTGTCTCTAAGTCTGCTCAGACGGAGTCACGGATTCTTATCCGTGGAATGTATCCTTGTAATTTCATGAAGTGAATTGTTGCTTTAATTGTCAAGGTTTATGAATGGCATTTTCTGTAGCTGCAGTGCAGCTACAATGTGAAGGTTTTAGTGTTGGCAGGGATGACGACAGCATCCAAAATTTTGAACCAATCCATTTTTGTAGTTTCCGGCAAAGTGGAAAGGTTGGGGAAATCTGGGAATTTTACAAGCAGCGTTTAGCAAAAGTCAGCTTAATTGACGGGATAAAATCTACATGGAAATTTTTTCTGACAGTCAGGAAAAGTCGGGAGATTTAATAATTTTGGAGCCAGAGAAAAACAAACACTGTTAGAGATAGTTTGAGAATTGGAAAATGAACAAATTATGGAAACACTGATAGATACTAACACTGGCCGGAAACCGTCAAACCGCCGAGTGTTATCCTTTTCGTTTTTCTCCTTGAGTTGTAATTATATCGTTGTTTCCTGGACAAAGTATTGTAACTTCATTCCAAGGTAGTCAAATTGATTCAAAAAATTCAATTTTTTTCAATGATACCTACCTGTGTAATTTTTATCCAAAATTTTATTCGTTTTTGCATGAGATCAGAAGAAAATTCAGTGAAATTTTCAGTTAAAAATGCCCAAAATTCCTCAATTGAAATTGCAATATGCAAGGCGATATTTAGCAACAGTGAAACGTAGTTATGTTCTTTCGTGGGAGGAACATCTGGTCCTATTACGGATCAAAGCCACCATCAAATATTCACTTTTTGTTTTTCTGCTGGGTGCTCTACATCTTCCGCAAAAGATACCAGTTATTCCTTCTCAGTTAATACTTTATTTTCCATTGTTGATTTTAACCAATATTTTATTAGCAACTTTCCACCAAAAAGAAAATTTGAATTCATTCAAGGCTGAATTTTTTTAGAAAAGTTGCTTGCCGTAAAGAGCGATTGTCACAAGGGCTGGTCCATGATACATATCTTGTACAATGGTTTTCTGGGGTGCGCAGATGTCCAGCTTTCCTTTTTCCCCATGTGATGACACCAATTCCTAAATTTTTCAATTTATAGAAAGTTTAATTTTTTTTTTTTTTTTTTTTTTTTTTTTATTTGTATTCACTTATTAGCTTTTCTTTAAGGAAGAGCAAGTATCTGACTCTATGTTTCAGATTTTTTCCTGTTTAAAGGCAAGTGGCAAGTGAGTGCACCTGCCGTTGTTACTTGTTTTATATGTTAGATAGAAAGTAATTTTTGTAATTTTTTGGACTTGGATCATTGAGGACTTTTTAATCATGACAGAAGTATTTATCAGTACGTGAGCATTGGTTCTCCTACAAAACTCATTATCATTGGGACTCTTTATTAGTTTTTACATTAATTCTTGATCACACCACTTCCTTTCTCACAATCAAATTTCCTCTAAATGTGTGGTTTGTTTTTGTTTGTTTTTTTCTTCATTTAATTTTCTAAAAAATTGAGTTTTGGTTAATGATCATATCTAAAGTATTTAGTTCAGTAAAGTGCAGTGGAATTAATTGAAAGTTAGGCGAGTTGATTTTTTTTATTTGCCAGCTTTGTGGTCCTATCTACAATTTAATGCACAAAAATTCAACTTTTAAAGGCAGAGGAAATTAATTTAATTCAACCTCTTTGAAGGTGCGCTTTATTTTTTTAGACAAGGTAAATTACAGGTGATTTTTTTTTCTTCCTGCTGCCTGATGGTAACCTAAGTTACTTTTGTCATTATCTACTTATTTGAAAAGTCACTTAAATTTACCTGAGAATATTTTCTTTTTATATTTATTTTTAAATATATATGTAATTATTCTCTTTTCAAAAAAACAGTACGTATTATGATTGCATCTCCTTTTATGCCAAAGCGTGTGATTTTAAGAACCCATTAGAATCTTTAATCATTCTTGTCTTTTCTTTGATTGTGTGATAGGATTTTTTCTTGCAGTTCCAATTGTCTGAATTCAATGGCTACTAGAATTTTATTTTATTTTTAGAAAAACCTTTTACTAAATTCCTCAGTACATGTTTTGTAATCTTTGTGCAGTTTCTTACCTTTTCTAAAGTTATGGTTAATTGACCCACGACATTGGCTGTACTTTGCCTTGTCTTATTATTTGAAAAATGTGTAATGTTATCATTCAATAAAATATGAATGTAGACCTGGCTTTTCAATTTAAGGCTGCACTGAGATGTATCTAATTCGTCAGCTGTGAAACCTCGAATATTCACGTGTCTAATGAACAAAAAATTATATCACACTGTGACATGTTGTCACAGATTTTGCCAATGTCTTTTCTCTAATCTATAGAAATTTTGGAACTATTTTCTCTTTACTATTTCACTTTTTTCCTTTTTACTTTCTTTTTTTTACTTTTTACTTCAATTTCCTTTCCTTTTTTAATTTCGGAATTAATTTGCTTGAGAGAGCAGAAGACAAGAAGAAATCAGAGAGAAAGCAAAAGTGAGTAAAAAGATGAACTGAATACCATGATACTTGAGTGCATTTAACTCCAACATAATTTTTCCATTCCTGAAATTGAATAACAGTAAGTTCTGAACACAATCCCATGACTTCTGTCCTTACGATTGGTAGTATATAGTTGAATAATTGTTTATCGTACCCAAAGGAAATGCTCTTCCTTTCCTTTTTTTTTAATTTTACAGTCTCTACCTATATGCAAAGAAAAGTAAATGAGCTCCTTTTTATATCAGTATGTAATTTATTGTACATAAGATAATTTGTAAATAAAAAAGAACCTTGCAAAAAAGTGAATATGAAATGTGTGTTTTCTTTGAACCCACTTGGCAGTTGAGTTGGATTACATTTTGCAATAAAGAACCACTATTTCTCGCCCATTTTAGAAACAATATACATACCATTGGTTTCCCCATGCAAATATGTGCGTTTATGGGAGAGCCAGAGATTCCTTATTGCTAAATGTAATCCAATTAATACTCAAGTAGCACAGCTTGCAATTAATTGCAATTACATACATAGGTAGTAAAATTATCAATATTACATCAGATTAGTGTGTACGTTGTCCACTCACTCATTGATGGGGCTCCTTTTTTTGAACTTCATTGCTGTTCAATTAAAATGAACGCAATTCCCAATGCAATGTTTGCCACAAAAATTGATTAATTTTTAAGGCATTGAAGAAACACTAAATTGTCTAATTTTTGGATGGAGACCACAGGGTCCCCAACCCTCTAGGCCCATGGAGAATGCTGAAGTAGATCCAGAGGTTTAGGAGGGTTGAAAAATTTGGTCTGTTTCGCTCTACAACCAATGATTTTAGATATTCTCAATTTTTTATGGGAATATTGCCGCATTTTCATTCCAGGAAAAAATCAATTGGCATTAGAATTTTAAAAATTCAAATTCTTATGGGACTACTTCACTTGACAGACAACACTGCAAGGATCTGAAAGACAGAATATCTTCAACTCTTCGTTTATACTAATAACACATCAATTAGGAACGAATAGTTGCTCAGACACATCGCATCATCAAAAGTAAAGCATATCGGATCCACACTGCACCCGTGTGCAACTTTTTGTGTCCATGACATTGACATGTTTTTGTGGCATAAACGAAGAATTGAAGGCGTTTTGTTTTCCTGTATCATAAGTACTCTGCCGTGCTAACTAATAACACACTTCCTTAACACTGTTCAGGAAGAATGCTGTATGGACTTCCGAGAGTTGCAACAGTTCATTCCCTAAAATGTTTATTTATGAGGAAGTTATGCATTTTTTCCTTAACATTTTCAGGAACTTTATTAGATGAGATTGCGGTTCAATGTATCTGAAAACAGGGCCGGATTTAGGGGGTGGCCACTTGGGCCGTGGCCGATGGCGGCAAATTTAGGGGGTGGCAAATTTTGCAATTTCTTTAAATGTAGATAAAGAAAAATCGGATTCAGAAAAAAAAATTGACAGAAACAGAACAGAACAGAACAAAAAAGGTGACAAAATCTCTCATTTCCTCAGAGTATATCTCTAATTTTGTCGTCCTTCTGTGATACAATAGACAGCACCTTTACCTTTAATTAGTCGAGTTAAGACTAAGAGAAAAACCGAACACGGAATTTGGCCTGGAACGGCGCGGCGAAGAGAGCAATGATGACGAGAACGTGAGATGAAAAGGAGTAACCCTCGGCGCGGCGGTCGGCATGTAACACATATTAGCGCCTACAAGACTGCATGAATACTTCACGCATTGCGCCAAAGACAGTGCGGTCGCTGCGGTCTGCAGCAGGCAGCGTGAAACGCATAGCGCCTACAAGACTGCATGAATACTTCACGCATTGCGTCAAACACAGAGCGTGCAGCAGCGGTCGGCCCGAAACGCATAGCGCATGTAAGACTGTAGGAATACTTCACGCATTGCGCCAAACACAGTGCGGTCAGCGCGGCGCGGCGCGGCGGCGGAAGTTAAAATTACTAAACCACATTTATGTTTGTTCTTTCTTAATTTTTTGGTTCATTTTTTATAAGTGCCTTGTCCACAAAGAGATAGGTTTACTTACGGAACTTAACTTTCGCGCCAAGTTCCGTGAACTTTTGCTAGTAGTGTTGACAGGGCTTTTGCAAAAAATGTGACCATCACGAGTAAACGCGTCTTATACGCCTCTCCCCCTCCGGCTCGTTCACTTGATAGTTTTTACTGATGTTTCAAAACGAATGAGAAGGGGGCGGCAAAATGTAGGCGGCCCATGGGCGGCAAGTAAGTAAAGCCGGCCCTGTCTGAAAGGTTAAAAGAAAAATATTCATAAGTCCACCAGGATATTCGTATATTATTAAAGGATATTTGGCAACGCCTGTAGGTTCATACGGCGTTTTTCCTTAGCACGGCAGTACATCCGACCGTCGAGAACCTTCTTCGTGTCCAGAAGGCGCATAGAATGTCATCTTTAGTAGCAATATGATTCTTAAAAAAAATTCCACTGAAAGACATCAAGAAACTTGTAAATTTTGAGAGTTCGTAAAATTTAAGTAAAGAAACTCTTAAAATAGTCGTTCTAGGAAACCCTTTTGGGGAATTCTTTTAAATAAAAAAAATAGTGTTATTTTAATTAAAATAAAACTTAAAATTTACGTGAAAAACATCAAACTATATCCTCAATTTTTATGGGCTGCAACCCTTCCTTTTATACTTTTCTGTTCACCACTTTTTTCCCCTTGTTATTGCTCGCAGGAAGTTTATGAAAAGAAAGTACGTAAATTTTACCTAAAATTTACATAAAACAGTTTACTTAAAATTTCTCTTCAATTTTATGTAAAAAAAAAGCCCCAAAAAGGGTTTCCTAGTACCTACGAACATTTCAAGAGTTGCACGGCAACGTTTAACGTAATTTTACGTAATTTTCAAGTGATTTTGAAGTAAATCTTAAGTTCTCTTAAAATTTACGAGTTTTTCATAACTTTTCTCTACAGCCACTGCTGCTATAGGAATATCTCCAAATTCCATCGGCCGATTTTACGAAAAATTGATCCACCCTCAAGAAAGGTGGAAAGGGCTTCATGTACTTTTATACTTTTTGAATTTTGACGTGGCCCGACCATCGGAAAATTTGGAGGCAGTCCGATCCGTGAGGAAAGAAGGGGGAGGGGGGGAGGACACAAAAATAGCGGAGTGGGCAAATTTTTGTAGATAGGTCAGAACTTCGACAAATCGCCTGAGATGACCTAAAACGGATCATCAATATTGACTACAATTGCACTTCCCCCAGTAAGTCAACTTTAAATTGCACGAGGGGGCAATAGCCGCACATTGGGACGAGCCCATTACAGAAACGGGACATTCACGGTAAAAATGAAAATCATTAAAAGCAAAAACCAAGGGTGTAGAAGTTACCTGGAGGGTCTAAACTTCCAGANTTGCCAATTTACGTTCATGCAAGCTGACAAAATTACACGTTGTGGCAACGTTACCACAACGTTGCCCGAATACGTAAATGGCGAAATTGCAACGTTTTGGCAACGTTACCACAACGTAATTTTGCCGGGCGGGAGTAAAGCCGGCCCTGTCTGAAAGGTTAAAAGAAAAATATTCATAAGTCCACCAGGATGTTGGTATATTATTAAAGGATATTTGGCAACGCCTGTAGGTTCATACGGCGTTTTTCCTTAGCACGGCAGTACTTTCGACCGTCAAGAACCTTCTTCATGTCCAGAAGGCGCATAGAATGTCATCTTTAGTAGCAATATGATTCTTATTTCTTAAAAAAAATTCCACTGAAAGTTATCAAGAAACTTGTAAATTTTGAGAGTTCGTAAAATTTAAGTAAAACAACTCTTAAAATAGTCGTTCTAGGAAACCCTTTTGGGGAATTCTTTTAAATAAAAAAATAGTGTTAAGTATTTTAATTAAAATAAAACTTAAAATTTACGTGAAAAACATCAAACTATATCCTCAATTTTTATGGGCTGCAACCCTTCCTTTTATTCTTTTCTGTTCACCACTTTTTTCCCCTCGTTATTGCTCGCAGGAAGTTTATGAAAAGAAATTACGTAAATTTTACTTAAAATTTACATAAAACAATTTACTTAAAATTTCTCTTCAATTTTATGTAAAAAAAAAAAAGCCCCAAAAAGGGTTTCCTAGTACCTACGAACATTTCAAGAGTTGCGTAATTTTACGTAATTTTCAAGTGATTTTGAAGTAAATCTTAAGTTCTCTTAAAATTTACGAGTTTTTTACAACTTTTCTCTACAGCCACTGCTGCTATAGGGATATCTCCAAATTCCATTGGCCGATTTTACGAAAAATTGATCCACCCTCAAGAAAGGTGGAAAGGGCCTCATGTACTTTTATACTTTTTGAATTTTGACGTGGCCCGACCATCGGAAAATTTGGAGGCAGTCCGATCCGTGAGGAAAGAAGGGGGGGGGGGGGAGGACACAAAAATAGCGGAGTGGGCAAATTTTTGTAGATAGGTCAGAACTTCGACAAATCTCCTGAGATGACCTAAAACGGATCATCAATATTGACTAAAATTGCACTTCCCCCAGAAAGTCAACTTTAAATTGCACGAGGGGGCAATAGCCGGCTCCTGCCCTCTTATGACTAAAGACGGCTCTGGAAGTTTTTGAAAAGCAACCGCAATCGAACTAAGTACCCGATCAATAATTTTAAGGTCAATTAGCTTTTGGTTTTGTCTCGATTTCCGTTTTTTAAAAAAATGTGTGTACCGTGACGTGAAGGCACAGAGACGGCACACACTTTATCTTAAGTCCCATAATTATAATTTAAGTTTGGAAATTTTCGATAGCGTAATTTTTCCCTAATCCCCCCCCCCTAACACTTTTTACCATCTGACTTGCCTTTTTGCCACCTGTTGGTCCGATCGTGAGTTATAAGGCAAATCAGTTTCCGTTAAGCGAGACGGTAAAGACGGGTAAGACGTATACCTAGCGGGGAATTCGTATTTGGCGCTAAATAGGTGCATTGGTTCATGGTGAGAGTTCGGCTGGCTGCAGCAGGAGGACTGATCTCTGCAGAGCACTGCAGAGGCGCTTCTCGGATTTTGAGGTTATTATTGCTGTGTTATCCGCTGTTATCTGTGTTTCAGCGTAGATATTTCCCTAAAAAATTCAACATGACTGCGTGGAGAGCTGCTGGACTCAAGTAAGTTTCAATTTTCTAAACTTTAAAATCTGCCCTCTCTTGGTTTCCATAATTCAGCACTCCAGGATGGTCTGAAATTATTGATCCAAAGTTGTAACCTGCTTAACCTTCAAATGGAAAGATAATGCATCTTCTTTTTATCTCGTCCAATCTCTCTGGCTCAGCACCGCATGTCGCACCAGTATTAGCAGTACCTCTTTGATAATTCATCCTCTGCGATGAGGTCATTTATCCGAATTAATGTTAGCTGCATGTCTGAGCTCAGGAGAGGCTGACCCAAACCACCACCGATTAGCTAACAACGCCCATTCTCAAATGCTGAACGTTCATTTATTCACACAATTGAAGGAATAAACCCGAGAGGAAGAGATGAGCTCATTCATTTTTACCTTTCCTATCTCAACCGCTCACCTAGTGGGATATGTCTCCGTCAGTATGAAAGTGACAATTTCAAGACGAACAGGCCGTTTGACAGCACTAATTAGTTTGATACTATTTTAGAGTCAACTGACTGAAATGAACGAGTCCATGCGATGTAGTTACGCATTTTCAGACTGCAACAGAAGGTCTGCCGGCTCGACTCATGCATTTACTTTCAATGCTGAACTGATGTTAGATGATCCACTGTTGCAGTCTAAAAGTGCACAAACTCAGTTTTCAAGGAAAGGACACTAGCTTAATTATATTGCACCTTACATACAGCGATTTTCTTTAGTTTTAGATTAGGTTAATTTTTATTTGCAATATTATTCCTGAATAGTAGACAATTGCCTTATCTACAGTTTGGAATCTTTTGTCATGTTTCCACTGTTGAAGCAAATCAATAAATGACAGCTTTTTCAAAGAGTAAAACAACATAGCTGACCTCTTTTTTTTTTTAATTCAAGATTTAATTTAGGAATCACCGAAAGTGTCTGACACTCAATAAACGGTCTATTGTATAATTTGATCATTTATTATTTATTTTCATTTGCCGACATAAATGCCATGCCATACATCATTGCGTAACACACCTATCGATGTCCAAAGTTCAAAATCGGGTATCTTCATTGCAGTGAATCAAACTTTTGCCATTGATCTGAGTTAGAGGCTAATAACAATAATTATATAAATGATATAGAGACTAATTATCCTTTATAATACTTAGTGAGTTTTATGGTATTGTCCTATTCTTTTTACAGCTACATCCAATATTCAAACATTGCCGCCAAAATTGTCAGACGAGTCCTGAAACCCGAATTCAAAGCTGATGCAGCAAAGAGGGAAGATTCCCATGTCAAATTTACCGCATGGAAGGATGGCAAACCAGAAAGTAAGTTTTTTTCTCTCTCTTTCGTAGCTACCTGTCCATTACTCGTATTGATTACCTATATAAACTTCTTGTCCAGTAAACAGGTACTGGTTTAGCAGGCACTATATGTTCAATTTGAGGTCAAGCAACTAATGTATGTCTACAAGTACACACAAAACTGTCAAAACTCAGCAGGATTTAAATGAATACCTAATTGTTGTTTTGATCTCTTCAGTCAGTTCCTACCGTCTTCTGTTATGCCCTTCATGGAGGGAATGTTTAAGTAGGTCGAAGTATCATAATTCTTCAAGTCAATCAGGGCCATCAAAAGCTTTTGAATTACTTACAGTTGACTCTTCTTACTAAGTTTCTGAGTATTGAAGATCAAGAACTTTTATCTAGAAAAACCATCTGGACTATTGCTTTGAAATTTATTGAAAATAATGCTTCTAGGTAATTTTTATTTTGGAAATGAATTAAAAATGAATCTCCAAAATAAGTATTTTAGAAGATACACTCTGAAACATCTTTGGTAGGTTCTGAAGCACTTCTGTCAAGAAATAGACGGGGTTGATAGAACTGGGGAAAGAGAAGAATGGACAAGTGCCCCATCTACCTGAATGCATCAATCCTTAGTTGGCCGATTGGCCACCCAAGAAATTTATGTGGAATGATGCTATTTTCTGATGATACATTTGTTCATTCTTTGCTTTCCCCATTCTACACATTCGGTCTTTATCAATTCCTTCTTTTTCTTCCTCTTTTTCTTCTGCTCTTTCACCTTCAAAGTGAATACAGTCTGCTGGTCGGTTGATTTGAATGCCAAGTTAGAATGCTGATTCCTTGGTACATGTTTCTTCACGCGGAGCCATTTCTAAATGTTATTTCTATCTGGGGAATGTAACAATAGAGAACTCTAAAAAAAATTATATTTTATTTATGCGAGTTTAGTCAGAATCTGAAAAATGAAACTTCAAAGTAGGTATCTGAAGAAAAATCGTTTTGAGGAACTTAATGATGAGCTTTGACAGCATTCTGATTTCGTTCAAATAATCAATTCCTAAGTCCTTTGAATTTTAAAAATAAAACTTTAAAAACTGGTAGTTAAACATGTTTTAGTATTAGTTCTTTTTTTGCTCAAATGAAAATTTAAGTAGGACAGTGGCAATAATTTTTGCAGGGCTGTGGAACAGTTATCCTTCCATCAAATTTCGTAAAAAAAAAGAAAAAAAAATTATAGTAAAAAAAATAATTGTGGTTGAAAAAGCTAATCAAAATCCGAACAATTAGAAAGCAATAGTCAAGTTGCCGCAGTAAGACGATGCTGATAGATGAGTTCATCTGACACTGTCTCCTTTGCCTGATTATGTCATCAGTACCCCCTAAAAATATTGTCGCAAACAGATCCCTTTTTTTGGCATTTTCAAAACCAATTTTCTTTGCTACCTAGGGTTTAAAAAAACAAATAAAAAAAAAAAAAATTCCTAGAGGCTTAGTTCACTCTGTACTCTCTTATTATGAATTAAATCTCACTGATCCATTGAACTGTTCCTTCAACAAATTGTCCCTCCTGTAACGTAAGGTCATATCTCTATTTTTATGTGAGCCGTGTTCTCTGTGAAACTCGTTACTTTCTGGGGCTCAAGTGGAAATAGAGATACGTCAGATGAGCGACAAAATGAAGAGTATGAAACTTCAGGAGGACTTATTAAATCTGATTTTAGCTGTTTCTATCAACAAAAAGTAGGATTAGCTCCACATTGGATGAAAGAGCATGTACTCAAGCACAAGACTGTTTCCAATCTGCAAGTAAGATACTGCCAAGGACTAAGAATCATAGACAATAAAAAGTAGGCATGAAGTGCAGAACTCGTTGCGCCAGCTCTACTTTACCCTCATGGGTCAAAAGAAATCTAGCCAGTTGTGTATAAGCATTATTCATATTTTTTCTCTGTAAGGAAGGTGAAATTCGTAGTCTTTTATCATGCTAATTTTATCATCTGTAGTGTCAACGCAAGTCTTAGTACACTCTCACTATGAATCGCAGAAACTTCTCTACACTATTTGGATTTTAATCATTTCTTATAATTTTACAGATCAACAATAAAATCTTTCAGTTGAACAGTAAGTTAAACAGCAGTGTGATTTTAAAAGGGTGATACCTAATAGCGTTTGTTTTCTGATACCTAATTGCTTTGTTTTATCCTGCTCTCTTCATTCAACAGTTACTTCAACTCCTCCATACCCTGAGTTCTATTAACAAAGAGAAACTTCCTAGAGGAATTTCTACCAATGCCTTGTGCCTCTTCTATTTGGATTTTTTCTCCCCTCTCATTTCTTGTTTTTATCACCTTTGTTACTAACCAGTTTAGAAAACCTTTTCACTCCATGGGTCGGAAGTACCCTAGTATCAATGACCTTTTAAAACATTTTTCAAAAACTGTTGAAAAAAATTGTTAAAATGTTCGTAATAGGAAACCTTTTTCAATCATTTTTTCAAGTAAAATTTAAGTTGTTAGGGTCACCAAAACCCTTAGATTATCACTGTATTTTTTAACATTTTTTTCATACATTTTTAGTGTTGAAAATTACATGTGATATTTTTTTTTTTTTTTTTTTTTTTTTTTTTTTTTAACACTTTTATACTTAAATTTTACTTTATTGACTTCTATCAGCTGAACTGACCCGTTAAGTTCTGGCCTCTTATACATTTTTTCTCTCAGTCCGCTCATCTAACCTTTCTGTCATCATTTATCACAAGTGGACCTAATACGCATCTCAAAGTCATGTGCTTTTAGCGTTCTGAAAAGAGTGTCAAAATCATTCAACCTCCATTTTTTCCCCTCGAGTTTTTCTGATATGCGTGTTCTACAATAGTGTTTACTACGCAGTGTTCCCTCTCAGGATTTATGCATGTATCCAAGAGGCCCTGTGTGACCGCAGAAAGCCACAATGTATACTCTCGTCCAGCAGAACCATACCGGTTGCTGGTATTAGTCAGCAAACAGTGGCTTCAATGTAAAAAGGACCACAGCACTCTATGAAAATGAAATCACTAACTTTACAACAGTTGCATTTGTGACTCTCTGAAGGTACCTCTTCAGTACTTTGGAAAGTTGTTCCATAGTCGATCGATTACTTTATAATTTAAGGATTTTGGAAATTTCTCAAGAGTCTCTGAGCATCACATCACAGTGTGGTGACCACACCGTAGCACATTAGGTACCAGTGAACAGAATTTGACTGGAAACGCTTTGAAATAACTCCAATAGTGTAGCCTAAGTGAATGTCGTGAATATTTACAGCCGAGATACTTACTTGTCATACTTGCAAAAATTATCTTTTGCTCAGGAATGTCAATTTTGCTTGAAGCATCACCTGTATTTATGACTTAACTAATCATAAAGTTTGCTTTGATTTTCAACTAATAAAAATCGCATGTCTTTTGGAATTGAACTCCAACAAAATGGGCCAAGAATTTCTGGGAGTAAAAAAATTGGTATTTCTACCCCATGATTTAGAAACTTTGTTACAGAGGAAAAAATTAGAGGATTAGATTGGGAACGAAAGGTAACTATGCAACGGATCAATACTATCCCTTGATACAAAATTTTCCTCAAGTCTTCGACCGGAGGGAGTTACCGGCGGTATTTCAGCAGGAACGTGATTTTTTGTTTGCGAAACTGCACCCTCGACGGTGAAACTACCAAACCACGTATCTCGTTTGCGGTGTTTAAAAATCTCCGCTCACATTTTATTTTTTTGAAGTAGACCAAATCAATATCATTCCTTGAAATTTTCACAGAATTTTCTCCGCACGAAGAGGAAAAATCACGGAAATTTTCAAGACTGGACGTTAAGTAGCTTTTCATTTAAAAAATAAAGTATGACAGGAAGTCTGCGACGTCGCAAACCGAGATACGTGGTTTGGTAGTTTCACCGTCGACCCTGCCGGTCGTAATTTATTTTTTAAATGGGAAAAAAAACTCATGTCGACGGTGTCAGTAGACGATCACATAACTCGATTTTTGTCGATTTTGAGTTAGCTGGAGAAATAAAGTGTAGTAGATGCCCTTTACCTGCTATCAAAATATTTCAGTCGAAAAAAATCTGGAAGTCACCTAAAAACGTGTAGAACTCAAAACACGTATCTCGGCGTTAATTCCAATAACACATAACTCGTACCGTCGCGCCGCATTACTCGTGAACAGTTCAGGAGGGGAAATTAAAAGTTAGTACATCCTGGAATCTTCAAACAACAAAAACATTTGTTATTGTTTTAACATCTAACATCTAATCCGAACGATAAGTGAGTAATCGTCCGCTTATTTTTATCTTCATTTCATTTTAATTCGTGATTCGACGGCGTAAGTCCGCCATTATTATCTCGTTCGCGGTGTCTGAAAATCTCCGCCTCTATGTTATTTTTTTTTAAAAGAGAACCAATTGACATCATTCCTTGAAGTTTATTCAGAATTTTCTTCGCAGAGAGAAGAAAAATCACGGCAGTTATAAAGAATTGCCGTTGAGTAGTTTTCCGTTTAAAAAATAAAGTACGACAGGAAGTCTGCGACGTCATAAACCGAGTTATGTGATTGCCCACTTAAGCCGTCGAATTATTTTCCGGTGTCATTCTTAAGATTCACACACACATACACCTACTTTTGCTCGGTAACAGGCAGTAATCTCAGATAAAGTTAGTTTTTCTTCTGTTCATGGTGGTTCTGCCGGTTCAAATAGGCCGTTACAGTCGTAGATGACCGTTACTCCCAAATGAAATTAATCGGTCGACGACGGACCAAAACTAACCTAAAGTTATAAAAATATGGGTGTGTAAGTGAATTTAGGCAAAAATCAACCTATAATACTTTATTTCCGCAATTTTATTTAGTTCCCGCCCTACATTTGAATTTCAAACTTGTCCCGATTTCGCCGCCAATCCTCTAGCCAATAGTAGAGGTGATTGAAAAGAAGCTTCATTTTTTGCTTTTAGCGCTCCGTCTTTATGTCTTTGAGAGGACCTCACATGCAGGAGGCAAGGTTAGAAATACTCTCGAAAAATATCGTTGACGAGCACAAAAGCAGCAGGAGGCTCAGCTTTTAGAATGTTAGCTAATTTTTTGATCAAGCATGAGGCAAATTGCATTGTGTCATAGCATGATTTTAATTCGACTGCTCTCTTTGTTTCAGAACCATCCGCCTAAAAATGGACCACAGCTTGAAATATCATCTAGTTTTTAGTGAATTTCTCTCTTTAAGTTAAGTACTTTTGTTTTCCTTCTAAATGTTCATCCTGTTGTTAAAGTTAACTCTGTTTTAAATAAGTTCTTTGTATCTAAAAGATATTTTAAGTAAAGCTTCGGAATAATGTCAAGAGATCGAAACAAGCGTTTGTGTTTTATTCTCCTTGATTAGCACACCTACAGTGCTGATTTTTTGAGGGCGGTCCGGAAGTACTGAAAAAGTACGGAAATTCCCTGTAGACGAGGTTCGGGATTTTTTGCTTCATGCCACCGGTGTTTTTTTAAAAGAGCCTGGAAAATATGCAATCCGTCGCGCAATATATCGTATTCGATACATCAAAGAGGTGAGATTGTATCGATATCCATTGGTTCAAAATGTAAACATAGCCTCAAAAGTCAATTTAGCAGTCTGAGGGAACGGGTCTTTTGTGATAGATTTTTTAATGTTTTACGCACCAAATGCCCATGTAAAGTGTAGTTGTTAAAAATTTTCTCATTTTTAGCTTTTCCAACTAAAATCTTAAAATTTTTGTTTGAGATTATGTTTAATTGTTTTGAACCAAACGATACATCGAACCACTATCGAATACGGTCTATTTATCTGTACTGCCGCGCTAAGGAATAACGTCGCATGAGCATTCGCATGTTGCTAAATTTCCTCTTAGAAAATATTTATTTTTACGGGAAGTTATGAATATTTTTCCTCGCAATTTGCAGACACGTTGTATGAAATAACGAACAAAATTCTCAGAAAAATCGTATGAAGAATATATATACATTTTTCCGAAAATTTGTGATTTGTTCGTATCGAGGGATTTAGGCAACGCCTGAAGACTCGTGCGGCGTTCTTCCATAGCATAACAGTGTAGTAGATAGGTCAGTAGTAGTAGGTAGTAGGTCACTGATGGCCTTGGCCTAGGGCTACCAATGGTCGAATTTCCTGGCTACGTCCTTTTTCTCACAATATGCACGTGAATTTCGACAATTTTCGAATTTCGTCACCTACAGGTATACCAATAAAGTACTGAATTTTTCTGCTTATATGATACTGAATTTTTTGGACAAGTACTGAAAAGTACTGTAAGAATACTCAATATTTGCCAGCCAGTTTTAGAAGACACCCTATTTGGACCGCGTTAAACAGAAAGGAACTAACCCACGTCAGCTATTGCCAAATTTAATTGGGCAATTTAATTTTTTACATGAAGACAGTTGTGCGGATTTTCGTGCGAATTTCAGTGAAAATTCTCCATGGTGCGAAGCAAATTCCTTAAAATTTTCAAAGAAGTCCGAACGAACGTTCTCTCGTAAAAAAATGTAATTGCCAAGTTAAACTTGGCAATAGCTGATGTGGCTTGGTTCCTTTAGGTTAAAATCGGTCCATTTATGCGACACGAAAATCCCGATATGGATAATTGGCAGTTTTAGAAACGCCTTCAATTGTGGCGTGATACCGCACTCATTCCGGAGAGTACGAAAAGTTGTATGTTGCGCCTTAGCAATGCGATGAAAAATTAATCTTAAATCAGCCTCCGCGCTCGCCTGGTCGGTTTTCCTTTGCCGCTATTGCAGTTTTGACATAGTCTAAGTGTGTTCAAGCCAGGATTTTACTTAGCAAATGAATAATTTTTATAGAAGAATTAAAAATAAACACACGGTAAGAAATCTAACTAAATATAATAATAGGAACTCAAACCAACAATCGACTTAAAGGTTCCGGAAAAGTACTGAGATACTGAATTTTGTAGAGAGGTACCACAAAAGTACTGTAAAAGTACTTGATTTTTGCTAACCAGTTTTAGGACACCATGTCTGTGAAAAACACGCGTTTTTCAAGAGGCCTAGCCGAACCTCGGGGCCCTGCCCAATCGATTATGGGTGTTTTCACGATATGAGGAATAGTCGTGTCGCCGTGGGTTATAAACGACTGAAGGCAAAACAATTAAAAACCAAGTTGATAAATTAATAGGAATGATGTTCCTGAACTTGTCCATAATAAAACATGTGATGAATTATGATTATATTTAATAATATGAGACTTTAAAGGCCGCACATGTCCGGTACCTCGATTTTGAATAAAAAGAGCAATTTGTGGTAATAAATCAGTATCATGGCTTCTTCAGCAATATCTGTCGAAATGTGACTGTAATGTTCAAGAAAATTGTCATTTTAAACTGAAAAAATTATGTTAAAGCGAGAAAAGTCATTAGCAAGGGGTTTCGCCACATTTGGCAACACCTTTCAGAAGTTGTATTAAGTGTAGTGTTTATATATGTCTATTAGGGGTCACATGGACTATATTTTTAGGGTCAAAATCGAAAGTTCTCCGATCGAGCCGAAACCAAGCTAGTTCACGTGGAAATGACTCGCTGAGTCCGATTTTCCGATCGGAAAAGCTCCACGAGACCGCTAGACGGCGATACCGACGAGAAACGCACTTTTGCAACGGTCAAAAACGCTCGTTTTCGACGGTTTCTCGGCTCAGAAGGCCTCGCCTAGCCTCGGGACCTTGCGCAATCGATTCAACGCCTTCAACTACGTAGGATCCGACAGTAATCTAAAATTTTTTTCCCCGTCCAAAATCGAGAAAAATGGACAGGGGTTACATGGACTAAATTTTTAGGGTCAAAATAGAAAGTTCTCCGATCGAGCCGAAACAAAGCTAGTCCACTCGGAATGACTCGCTGAGTCCGATCTTTCCGTTCGAAAAGCTTAACCCCTCTCCACTTGTCCGCGCGAGTGGCAGATGACCCTTGCGGGTGAACTTGCAAACCTTTTAAAAACATCCGTTTCTCGTAATCGTGACAAGCGAGACGTCCCATTGGTACAGAGAGGCGATGAGAGCCTCGGCACCCACGGCCTTCAATCGTCTCTACACCTCGGCACTATCATATACATTTCAGTTTAATGTTGACCAGCTTCTCGAAAGAAAAATAAAATTTCTAAGGAAGTCTGCCACGTCGCAAATGGAGAAACGTCGTCTCTCATTTTGCCCAAAAATATGTATGTATAAAATTGAAGGCATTATGACATTCCTCTCTCAACTTACATTCGTCTGTAACGATAAACAATGGGACGCGTGTGCTACGGCGCCTTGATA
This sequence comes from Bemisia tabaci, assembly GCF_001854935.1. Taxonomy (NCBI): domain Eukaryota; kingdom Metazoa; phylum Arthropoda; class Insecta; order Hemiptera; family Aleyrodidae; genus Bemisia; species Bemisia tabaci. The sequence goes on from NW_017547180.1 coordinate 1,385,270, forward strand.
CAACTATACATCCTCGACGGATGTCCGTATTGCGTTCAAAAATTTGAAGGCGTTTTGACTTTCTGCGCATAAGACCTGTTGTTGATTCCATCCACAAACGCGTTGGTCGGCGGTGATGGGGACTTGATGCAACCTTTTAAACTTGATGGCTGTCCGTATCGCACCGACTGAAAAAGGAAACCACGTATCTCCATTGCGGTGTTTCAAAATTTTCGTTCTCAATTCATCGCTTCCATGCGAAACAATCCAAATTCACGACTTTAAATTTTGAACCAAATCTTCTGCAATCGAATACGAAAAATCATGGAAATTTTAAGTTTTATGTTGACCAGCTTCTCGAAAGAAAAATAAAATTTCTACGGAAGTCTACAACGTCGCAAATGGAGAAACGTCGTCTCTCATTTTTGCCCAGAAATATGTATGTATAAAATTGAAGGCGTTATGACCTTCCTCTCTCAACTTACATTCGTCTGTAACGATAAACAATGGGACGCGTCTGCTACGGCGCCTTGATACAACTATACAACCTCGACGGATGTCCGTATTGCGTTCAAAAATTTGAAGGCGTTTTGACTTCCTACGCATAATACCTGTAGTTGATTCCATCCACAAACGCGTTGGTCGGCGGTGATGGGGACTTGATGCAACCTTTTAAACTTGATGGCTGTCCGTATCGCACCGACTGAAAAAGGAAACCACGTATCTCCATTGCGGTGTTTCAAAATTTTCGTTCTTAATTCATCGCTTCCATGCGAAACAATCCAAATTTTCGATCTTAAATTTTGAACCAAATCTTCTGCTATCGAATACGAAAAATCATGGAGAATATAAGCTCCAAGACCTCCTAATTTTGCGTAACTGGTGACGCTTAGTTCCAGCGTTCTACCGGGCCGATTTTCATGATTTTTGCGGCTATCGACGGGAAATTGTCTCTAGACTAGCCAGTTTTATTCAGTTTTTCCAAATATGACCCAGGTTTTTTTATATTACGTGGTAAAGTTGCGAATTCTCCCATTTAAACAATGTAAAATACTTTTTGTCATAGTTCGTTTGAGCGATTTCCATGATTTTTGCGTAAATCGACAGGTGATAGGCCCTAGATGAGCCCGCTCTAATCAGATTTTGGAAATAGGACCCAGGTTTTTTTTTTTAAAATCACGTTATAAAAGTGAGTGAATTTACAGGATGCTCCGGGACTGCCACCGCTATGCGCGGGAGGATGCGCAGTGGTCGAGGAGGTTGCGCAGTGCATGTGCAGCCTGCGCATCAGCTCTGTACTTATGTATACAAGATTCACTGATTGTTCCATACATCAGACAGTGGCCGAGTTGTCTAAGACGTCAGTTGAACCTGATAATGACGGGATGGGAGTTCAATTCCCGCTTGGGTATCGTTTGGAATATACCTGTCCGTCCCAATTCGCTGTTTTACTGCAATGGAGCACAAAGAAATCATTGAGAATCGCATCCTTCTGCCTTCTCATTTTTTTCTTCTTTATTTATCAAAAAGAAAAATCATTTCATTCTAAAAAGTAAAATATACCTCATGTCGTAATTTTTTAGGGGAAAAATAAAACTAACGCTGATAGGGGGGTAAAAATAGGGCCGCGAAGCGGCCCATTGATGGCGCGGAGCGCCTTCAGGGGGTTGGGCCGCGTAGCGGCCAGGTGGCGTAGCCCCCTAGTTGAATATAAAATCGAAGATAAGAAAATTTTTACTTAAAAATGCTGGGAATAACCACATATAGCTCCTACAACTTACAAATGTAAGTCGTAGGAGCTATGATATCATGGAAGTAAATTTTTTCTTTCATTTTTTTAGAAAATAGTGCTCAAGTTGAGGAATTTGTGCGTGGTTACGGGATATCGGCTGGGGTCAGGTTGCCACTCTATTTTTTTTTAATTTTTCCTTTCTTTTTTCGTATTTTTTGCAGCCAATAATTAGCTGGTACACTGAAAAAAATGTATGCACTCACGCTTCATAAATTATGGGTCGAGGTCACTTACAGATTGTGAAAAATTTGATGCCGACTTATGAATAGAGGTAGAGTTCATCTTAGTATAAACAAATATTACATACGCAGAGTAGGTGCTCTGAGTTTATTCCGTATGGACCCAGCGTCTATATTGTATACCTAAACGTCAAGTTCATACACATGCTTTTCCATACACGACATGTTAACAGCACATCTCTGCTGTAGTCGTGAAAGCCAAATCGTATGACCGAGCAGTTCATACCGTAAGTTTTTCAAGCAGTATGGACTCTCACTACTTACCATTTTTTTCAGTGTAATAGCTCGAAACGTCCTGCCGTTTAGTGATCTTTAATATTTTAGTCTTGTTTACCCATTTTTAATTCCCTCCCTATTTGTTGAGAAAGAGTACCGTATATGAAAGCATGGACGAGTACGGTACTACGAATTAAAGCGTTCTGATGTGCTTACGTTTTATAACAAGAATGTCACAAGGAATACGATTCGCGCAATGAAAATTGTAGCAACTAACTCCTCCCCGAGGTATTCAATGCGGTTGAGAACAGGGCCGCCGCGGCGCACTATAGTCCAAAACTCAAGAATAGGAAGAAATAAAGATGATGACTGAAAGATCACGATTGTTTCATAACAGATGTTTTTGGAGTCGCTAATTTCGAATTTGATGTAAAATTGCCTACATTTAACCATCCTGACCTGTAAATTGTGTGCAAGTTTATAACACGCTGCGGCGCGGCGCGACGTGCTGCCAGCGCCAAACGCGCACTGACGCCTACAAACCTAAGGGGATACTTCACGCATTGCGCGATGCTTGAANTACATTTAACCATCCTGACCTGTAAATTGTGTGCAAGTTTATAACACGCCGCGCCGCCGCGGCTCTTCCGGCTGGCGGGCGCGGGTGGTGACCGATTTCTGCCGGGGAGAGCTTCCTGGTGGAGAAACTCGTGTACTGTGTAATTAGTTTTTTTTTCTTTTAAATTTTTTTAATATGTTCACTTTTAAAATTACACACTGGTCGTGTGAAGTAATCAGTGAACTCTCAGCTGGATGAAATGTAATAATGAAAATCGGGGCGTGCGGAGGGCAGCTCATGAAATTCTCCCCAGCGATCTGTCGTATTCAATGTTTATCGATGTGTAGGTAAATTAAAACCTCCCGCTCATGAAAAAACAAATGTCTACTTGAAGCAAATCGCGTACTACTAAACGTTATCGTTAGGGTCTCTGCAGCGTGAAAAAAATGGCAACTTCAATTTCATCGGTGCTCCACCTTGGTTCTTACGCTGTTAAAACTTTGAACAACACAAAGCGGGGAAAGAACATTGATCCATTAAGCTGCCTGCCAAAATTTATGTAGTGCGATATTTGATTCAAAAAGACCATTGTTTTTTCGTGAGCAGGGAATTCAAATTCCCTTCGACCAGTGTAGGCTAAAAACTTTAATATCTTAGGTAAGAGTTGATTTCAGTAATTCTCATTGCAAAATTCATGCTCAACGTAGAATTTTGGTTGCAAACATATATCAGAATGCTTAAATTGCTGTGCCTTTTCTATTAGTCCACTCAATTTTTTTTAGAAAAGAAACAATATCCGATAGGTTAAAAACAGCTAGATCATGATGGACATTGATTATAAATGGAAATTCACTCTTTAGTTTAGTAAGTTGTTCAGTAATGTAATCTCCAATAGGTTTTAGAGAGCGATTCAATTTTTTTTTTAAATGGACAGCGTTCAGCAGAAAGTAACCAAGTCACATCAGTTAGTGCCAAATTTAACCGGGCAATGTAATTTTTTACGAGAGTGCGTGTGTGCGGGTTCTTCGGAAATAGTATGGAATTTGCCTCGTCCTGTGCGAAAAATTCACTGAAATTTGCGCAAAAATCCGCACAAAAGTTTTCATGTAAAATTTTACATTGCCCAAATAGATGCGGCAATAGCTAATGTGGCTTCGTTTCTTTCTGCTTAACGCGGTCCAAATACAAACCCAACTGAAATGGGTGTACAAGATAATTTTTTCTACCTCTTTCCTTTTGTCAGTATTGGTGTAAACTGGATTGCGTTGAACAGAAAGGAACCATGCCACATTAGTTATTGTCAAATTTATTTGCGCAATTTAACTTTTTACATGAAAACGGTTCTGTAGATTTTCGTGCAAATTTCAGTGAATTTTCTCCAACTTCCTCAAAAATTGTCGAAGGAAGCCGCACAAACGTTCTCCCTTAAAAAATTAAATTGCACAAATGAATTTGGCATTGACTCATATGGCTCGGTTCTTTTCAGTTAAACGCGGTTCAACTTTTTACATCGTTGGAGAAAGGTGAACGGTAACCCAAGAAACAATGCCAATCTTTTGAACACAAGACATATTGAATTAAATCAAAATCGCATTATTTTATTTTTAATTTTTATACATCGAAATAATTGAAAAAATTAGCACAGAAATCTAAAACTATGATGATATTCGGGTAAAAAAAATTAAATATCGTCCAGATCACAGAACACCTGCATGGCGGGCATGTCACGTCAAGGAACTTGTATCATCCCTAACGATCATCGGGAGTTGCTTCCGGGTCCTGGAAAAAAACAAAACAAATGGATATGGAGGTGTTCAAAAAGTAATGCAGGTTTCCGTCTTTTGAGCGAACGGAAACAGCTATCAATTTCCGGTTCGTGTGTGCTTAAAGACTGAGTAAATACCTACAGCGGTTTTTTTACGTTTTTATAAACCCTGGCCAGCACTTTCACCTTCACAAGTTCTCTGCAGAAAAAGTTGTAAAATGCGAAAACATTCTTCAATTTCTTTTGTTCTCCTCTTACTTGTCGTCTGTTTTAATGGACCAACAGTTCTACATGTCGAGGGAGAAGCAATAAAGATGGCGATTAAAAAGGAAAATAAAAGCAAGAAGAGGAAAAATAGGAACAAGAATTTCTTTATCTACGCTTTTTTCTCTCCCATCCTCCACCTCTTCTTCCTCGCCTTCGTCTTTAAATTCAAATCCGACGAACTCGGGCCTAAAGAACCCGAGACTCGAATCAGTGACTTGGGTATAAGACAATGATTACTTATATTAGGGACCACTCAGGATATATTAAGGATACTTAGGGACTACTAGGATAAACTAAAGATACTTGGGGACTTTTTAAAGTTACAGGAACCCTGCTTAGAATCGTATCAAAGTATTCGCCGCTTATAAGCCATAGATCGTATCCGATACATCAAACTGGTGAGACTGTATCGATATCGATTGATTCAAAACATAAACAAAGCCTATAACTTGGCCTCTAAGGTCAATTGAGTTATGAGGCAGAACGGGTATCTAGTGATAGATTTTTGATTCGTATCGTATGAGTACTTATTGGCCAAGAGTAGTGAAATTGCTACGAAATTTTTCATTTTCAGCTTTTCTGACAGGTATCCTACAACTTTGGTTTGAGTTTATGTCCTATTGTTTTGAACCAAACGATACATGAAACCGCTATCGAATACGATCCATTGATTTCTTTGAACTTACCTTCGATCGCCCTGCTGACTAGATGTGAATAACGTGATATGCGGTCCTCGGTCCGAGAAAATATGTCTTGCACGAATTCCCATAGCCTGTTCCAAGGGACATGCCTTCTGACGAAATCAGCTATTAAGAGTATCCTTCCGACTGGATTTATTGAAACAGCTAATTCCGATACGACGGCTGGAACAAGGGCCTGTACCTAAAAGCAGGAAAGAAGAAACCGATAGTACAGAATTTCAGAAAACAAATTGCCGTCTCGGATTTTGGTTCCTAGAAGAGAACGACTTTTGTCTAAAAAGTGGAATTAAATAACCGACCCTAATTTTTTTTCAGCTGTATTCATGTTGCGTATCTTCCAGAATTTCTACTGGGAACATAAATGTCCAAGGTTGATTTTCTTTTGTTTCTTTTCTGAGTCACTCTAGTGAAACATGTTGCCTCGGCAAGTATGTTGCAAATCATTAAACATGGCATATATCTCTATATCATGAGGGTTTCTGGAGGATTCAAGATTAATGCAGAATATGCACAGTATTAAAATATACACGTTTTTTTTTCCTTTAGAATTCACAAGTTTTTGGTGAGAAGCAAAAACCATTTGCTATTTTGGGAGATTTTTTAAGAAATCATATGAAGAAGCAACATTTTTGCACAACTAAAGGTATTCGCGCTTGTTCCTTTTTGCGAAGTGTTTAATATAAAATGTTTTAAATATGTTTAAATAGAAAATTTAATACCTTCCTAACATAAAAAACCAGTTAACATCTAGAATGAAACATCCAATCTTTAATTCTTTCCCTATGGAACGACCCCATACTGACTACTTACAGGTCCAGGGAGCTGCGAAATCATGGCAGCAATGGAAGCAATTGCCATAGTTACTCGATAAGAAATTGTAGAAATTGCATTCCCCATTCTGCAATCTGAAACAACAACAAAGCAAAAGGAATTTATGACGAAGAGCCCCCAGATCGATCGCGCCAAGAGACAATATACAAAGGCTGTTTAAAAAGTACGTAGACTGGAGCTGTAACTTAAAAACCAATGTATGTAGATAGCTGTTCTTGGTTTAATTTTAAATATCAACTCATTATCTATCGATTGAGACCAAGATCAACTCATTTGGTCAAAACTTGAGAAAGTTATGCAAGTTTAAACTTTGAAAGTAGGTTTTACCCTTACGGTTTTTATTGAAACTTTTCGCTTGCCAAAAGTTGTCACTTAAAATACGTTTTGATACATCATTTTACCAGAAACACTTGGCAACCATGAATAGCACACTGTGTAAACACTTTTCAAAGGCCGACCAGACTTTGGGAGAACTTTAGCAGACTTCCGACCGTCTTCAAACTTTTTATGTCAACGAAAACACAAACACTCATCTCCGTACGTGTCTTTCATCTCATTCAGCGTGTCCGTTGCTGATAACCCACGTCGAACACAATTACGAATGACAAAGTGTTATTCTTTTTCAACTTCCTTATCTTTTTTCATATCGACCGCATAAAAATTAGAGCAAAATGCAACAAAAATCACTAAGAGACTACTGCGATAAGTGTTTCTGGTAAAATTATGTATTAAAACGTATTTCAAGTGACAACTTTCGGCAAGCGAAAATTTTCAATAAAAACCGTAGGGGTAAAACCTACTTTCAAAGTTTAAACTTGCATAACTTTCTCAATTTTTGACCAAATGAGTTGATCTTGGTCTCAGCTAATGAGTTGATCTTTAAAATGAAACCAAGAACAGCTATCTACATACTTTGATTTTCAAGTTACAGCTTCAGTCTACGTACTTTTTGAACAGCCTTTGTATTTTAGTAAACCCCCAACCTTCACTATCGATAAAGGTTTTGTTAGAAGTTGCCGCTCAGATTTGCCTGACGATGACTGGTGACCTAAGTGTCGAGCCGTCGTTATAGCAAACCTGACATAATTTGTAAAAAATAGCCTCGACCATTGGACGTATTTATGCTAAAAAGAACTATACAAATGGAAAGATGGGGTGTGCTCGTGGTGAGCTGGATGAGAAACAATGTAAAAGTGGATATAGTTTCTTCGGAGAAAATGGAAAAGCGGGATTGGACATTAAATCAAAAGGAACTGAGCGCTAACTCGTGAGCCGTGGGCATGTGACAAGAGCCTTGTGGACAGGGCTCATGAGTTAAAGCGCCCCCATGACGATGTCGTCGTCGTCGTCGGGCTCGGTCGTCACCGCTGACGTCACTGATAGATGACTTCATCTGACACTGTCTCCTTTGCCTGATTATGTCATCAGTACCTGCCAAAAATACTGTCGCAAACAGATCCCTTTTTTGGCATTTTCAAAACCAATTTTCTTTGCTACTTAGGGTTGAACGGACCTTAAAACTGGTACCAGGGCCCGAGATGGGATGTGGCGAGCATGCATGAAGGCTATTTCCATTTAAGTCTTCCGTCACATTCATACGCCGCAATGTTACAACTATTTGAACTCTCCAGAATGCGTGAGGTATCACGCCGCATATGAAGGCGTTTTCAAAACAGCTTGGTTCCGATACCCGGATTATTGTTTTGCATAGTTTATATTCTTTTGTTATATTCCGTACCACTCGTTTATTTTTAATCCTCGTAGAAAAACCACCCATTTGTAAATACAATTCTAGCTGAAGCGCACTTCAGCTATGCATCACCACTGCAAACATTTCAGAGGAAATCGACAAGCCCAGCGTGCATGAAGGCAGGCCCGCCACAAGGGGGGGGGTACCGGGTCCCTGGTATGGGGCCCGGGCCCCGAAGGGGGCCCGTGTTAGGTACCCGTGAAAAACCACTAAGAATTCACATGCAACCCTTGTTTCGTAAGAAAAAGTGAAAAATTTACCCTAAGAATTTCGCAAAAGGTGAATAGATTTTCAGAAACATGCTGGGGCACTGTAGAATTCTTCTTACATTTTCAAAGAAGCATACTTCTTGGAAAATTTCTATCTATTTTCAAGATTTTCAGTACAGAGGGATATTTTTAGTAACTGCGTTTCATTTTCTTCCATCGTCAGATGCTAAGGGTCTCCAGTCTGGGCATCCTCGACTTCAATGGCTCATTGCTCAACTCCATTGCCATAGACAAACGAAGGGAGAGTTCAGGGGGGGCCTGGCCCTCTTAGAACTGAAAAAAATATCATATGGCCCCNCCCCCCCCCCCCACCCTCAAAAAAAAAATAAAAATTTTCCAGATGTTTTGAATGCAAGTATTTTGTGCTGAATGTTGAAAAAAAAACATAATTATTCCGCAGAAATTGATGGAAAAATTCTTTATGGAAGCTTCAAAATGCGTCCGAATAGTCGCATAATTTCTAAAATTTCTCGGGGGATGCCCCTCGGACCCCCCCCCCCCCCCCCCCNGGTAAAGTTGCGAATTCTCCCATTTAAACAATGTAAAATACTTTTTGTCATAGTTCGTTTGAGCGATTTCCATGATTTTTGCGTAAATCGGCAGGTGATAGGCCCTAGATAAGCCCGCTCTAATCAGATTTTGGAAATAGGACCCAGGTTTTTTTTAAAATCACGTTATAAAAGTGAGTGAATTTACAGGATGCTCCGGGACTGCCACCGCTATGCGCGGGAGAATGCGCAGTGGTCGAGGAGGTTGCGCAGTGGATGTGTAGCCTGCGCATCAGCTCTGTACTTATGTACACTAGATTCACTGATTGTTCCATACATCAGACAGTGGCCGAGTTGTCTAAGACGTCAGTTGAACCTGATGGTGACGGGATGGGAATTCAATTCCCGCTTGGGTATCGTTTGGAATAAACCTGTCCGTCCCAATTCGCTGTTTTACTGCAATGGAGCATTAAGAAATCATTGAGAATCGCATCCTTCTGCCTTCTCATTTTTTTCTTCTTTATTTATCAAAAAGAAAAATCATTTCATTCTAAAAAGTAAAATATACCTCATGTCGTAATTTTTTAGGGGAAAAATAAAACTAACGCTGATAGGAGGGTAAAAATAGGGCCGCGAAGCGGCCCATTGATGGCGCGGGGCGCCTTCAGGGGGTTGGGCCGCGTAGCGGCCAGGAGGCGTAGCCCCCTAGTTGAATATAAAATCGAAGATAAGAAAATTTTTACTTAAAAATGCTGGGAATAACCACATATAGCTCCTACAACTTACAAATGTAAGTCGTAGGATATCATGGAAGTAAATTTTTTCTTTCAATTTTTAGAAAATAGTGCTCAAGTTGAGGAATTTGTGCGTGGTTACGTGATATCGGCTGGGGTCAGGTCGCCACTCTATTTTTTTTTTATTTTTCCTTTCTTTTTTCGTATTTTTTGCAGCTAATAATTAGCTGGTACACTGAAAAAAATGTATGCACTCACGGACTCACGCTTCATAAATCATGGGTCGAGGTCACATACAGACTGTGAACAATTTGATGCCGACTTATGAATAGAGGTAGAGTTCATCTTAGTATAAACAAATATTACATACGCAGAGTAGGTGCTCCGAGTCCATTCCGTATGGACCCAACGTCTATATTGTATACCTAAACGGTAAGTTCATACACATGCTTTTCCATACACGACATGTTAACAGCACATCTCTGCTCTAGTCGTGAAAGCCAAACCGTATGACCGAGCAGTTCATACCGTAAATTTTCCAAGCAGTATGGACTCTCACTACTTAACCATTTTTTTCAGTGTAGTAGCTCGAAACGTCCTGCCTTTGAGTGGTCTTCAATATTTTAGTCTTGTTTACCCATTTTTAATTCCCTCCCTATTTGTTGAGAAAGAGTACCGTATATGAAAGCATGGTCGCGAGTACGGTACTACGAATTAAAGCATTCTGATGTGCTTACGTTTTATAACAAGAATGTCACAAGGAATAGGGTGGATTTCGATTCGCGCAATGAAAATTGCAGCAACTAACTCCTCCCCGAAGTATTCAATGCGGTTGAGAACAGGGCCGCCGCCGCGCACAATAGTCCAAAACTCAAGAATAGGAAGAAATAAATCGGATGATGACTGAAAGATCACGATTGTTTCATAACAGATGTTTTTGGAGTCGCTAATTTCGAATTTGATGTAAAATTGCCTAAATTTTACCATCCTGACCTATAAATTGTTTGCAAGTTTATAACACGCTGCGGCGCGACGTGCTGCCAGCTCCAAACGCGCACTGACGCCTACAAACCTAAGGGGATACTTCACGCATTGCGCAATGCTTGAAGTATCCCCTTAGGTTTGTAGGCGTCAGTGCGCGTTTCGCGCTGGCAGCACGCCACCGCGGCTCTTCCAGCTGGCGGGCGCGGGTGCTGACCGATTTCTTGCGGGGAGAGCTTCCTGGTGGAGAAACTCGTGCACTGTGTAATTTGTTTTTTTTCTTTTAAATTTGTTTAATATTTTCACTTTTAAAATTACACACTGGTCGTGTGAAGTAATCAGTGAACTCTCAGCTGGATGAAATGTAATAATGAAAGGCGGGTCGTGCGGAGGGCAGCTCATGAAATTCTCCCCAGCGATCTGTCGTATTCAATGTTTATCGATGTGTAAATTAAAACCTCCTGCTCATGAAAAAACAAATGTCTACTTGAAGCAAATCGCTTACTACTTAACGTTGTCGTAAGGGTCTCTGGAGTGTGAAAAAAAAATGGCAACCTCAATTTCATCGGTGCTTCGCCTTGGTTCTTACGCTGTTAAAACTTTGAACAACACAAAGCGGGGAAAGAACATTGATCCATTAAGCTGCCTGCCAAAATTTGTGTAGTGCGATATTTGATTCAAAAAGACCATTGTTTTTTCGTGAGCAGGGAATTCAAATTTCCTTCGACCAGTGTAGGCTAAAAACTTTGATATCATAGGTAAGAGTTGATTTCAGTAATTCTCATTGCAAAATTCATGCTCAGCGTAGAATTTTGGTTGCAAACATATATCAGAATGCTTAAATTCTTTTCTATTAGTCCACTCAATTTTTTTAGAAAAGAATACAATATCCGATAGGTTAAAAACACCTAGATCATGATGGACATTGATTATAAATGGAAATTCACTGTTTAGTTTAGTAAGTTGTTCAGTAATGTAATCTCCAATAGGTGTTAGAGAGCGATTCAATTTTTTTTTAAATGGACAGCGTTTAGCAGAGAGTAACCAAGTCACATATCAGTTAGTGCCAAATTTAACCGGGCAATGTAATTTTTTACGAGAGTGCGTGTGTGCGGGTTCTTCGGAAATAGTATGGAATTTGCCTCGTCCTGTGCGAAATATTCACTGAAATTTGCGCAAAAATCCGCACAAAAGTTTTCATGTAAAATTTTACATTGCCCAACTAAATGTTGCAATAGCTAATGTGGCTTCGTTTCTTTCTGCTTAACGCGGTCCAAATACAAGCCCAACTGAAATGGATGTACAAGATGATTTTTTCTACCTCTTTCCTTTTGTCAGTACCTATTGGTGTAAACTGGATTGCGTTGAACAGAAAGGAACCATGCCACATCAGCTATTGCCAAATTTATTTGCGCAATTTAACTTTTTACATGAAAACGGTTGTGTGAATTTTCATGCAAATTTAAGTGAATTTTCTCCACAGTCCGAAGCAAATTCCTCAAAATTGTCGAAGGAGTCCGCACAAACGTTCTCCCGTAAAAAATTAAATTGTCCAAATGAATTTGGCAATGACTCATATGGCTTGGTTCTTTTCAGTTAAACGCGGTCCAAATTTTGATATCGTTGGAGAAAGGTACCCCAAGAAGCGATGCCAATCTTTTGAACACAAGACAAATTGAATCAAATCAAAATCGCATTATTTTATTTTTAATTTTTATATACATCGAAATAATTGAAAAAAAGCACAGAAATCTAAAACTATGATGATATTCGGGTTAAAAAAATTAAAAATCGTCCAGATCACAGAACACCTGCATGGCGGGCATGTCACGTCAAGGAACTTGTATCATCCCTAACGATCATCGGGAGTTGCTTCCGGGTCCTAGAAAAAAACAAAAAAAACAAAACAGATGGATATATAGGTGTTCAAAAAGTAATGCAGGTTTCCGTCTTTTGAGCGAACGGAAACAGCTATCAATTTCCGGTTCGTGTGTTCTTAAAGGCGGACTAAATACCTACCTATAGCGGTTTTTTACGTTTTGATAAACCCTGGCCAGCACTTTCACCTTCCTAAGTTCTCTGCGGAAAAAGTTGTGAAATGCGAAAACATTCTTTAATTTCTTTTGCTCTCCTTTTACTAGTCGTCTGTTTTAATGGACCTACTATAAGAGAATGATTACTTATATTAGGGACCACTCAGGATATATTAAGGATACTCAGGGACTACTAGGATAAACTAAAGATACTTGAGGACCTTTTAAGGTTACAGGAACTCTGCTCAGAATTGTATCGAAGTATCCGCCGCTTATAAGCCATAGATCGTATTTGATAAAATCAAACGGGTGAGATTGTATCGATATCGATTGGTTCAAAACATAAACATAGCCTCAAAAGTCAATTGAGTTATGTGGCAGAGCGGGTATCTAGTGATAGATTTTTGATTCGTATGAGTACTTAATGGCCAAGAGTAGTGAAATTGCTACGAAATTTCTCATTTTCAGCTTTTCTGACAGATATCCTACAACTTTGGTTTGAGGTCATGTCCTATTGTTTTGAACCAAACGAAACATGAAACCACTATCGAATACGATCCATTGATTTCTTTGAACTTACCTTCGACCGCCCTGCTGAGTAGATGTGAATAAGCTGATATGCGGTCCTCGGTCCGAGAAAATAAGTCTTGCACGAATTCCCATAGCGTGTTCCAGGGGACATGCCTTATTAAGAGATCAACTATTAGGATTAGCCGTGCGATTGGATTTACTGAACTAGCTAATTGCGATACGACCGGAAAACGGGCCTGTACCTAAAAGCAGGACAGAAGAAACCGATAAGTACAGAATTTCAGAAAAATTGGATCCGTCTTGGATTTTGGTTCCTAGAAGAGAACGACTTTTGTCTAAAAGTGGGATTAAAATAATAATCGACCCGAAATTTTTTTCCACCTCTATCCATGTTGCCTATCTTCCAGAATTTCTACTGGGAACATAAATGTCCAAGGCGGATTTTCTTTTGTTTCTTTTCTGAGTCACTCTAGTGAAACATGTTGCCTCGGCAAGTATGTTGCACATCATTAAACAGGACATATATCTCTATATCAGGGGGGTTTCCTGGAGGATTCACGATTTGTTCCATGTCGAGACGAATACTGCCGTGCTAAAGAAAAAGCCGTATGAACCTTCAGGCGTTGCCAAATTTCCCCTGGCAAATCACTAATTTTTAGGGAAAATTTTTAATATGTGGCTGCCAATTTTTCAGAAAATTTTGTTTGTAATTTGATCTACGACTTCTGAACATTTCAAGGAAAAATATTCATAATTCTCCTCAAAAATGAATATTTTATCGAAGGAAATTTGGTAACTCTCGAATGTTCATACGGCGTTCTTCCTTAGCACGGCAGAATAGACCCGGTACCCCCGACTTTCCCAATTTCCTTCAAATTTGGTGAATGAGCGTTAGTTCACAATGATAAGAGACTGTTTTGAAGCGTTATTCTTTCTGACGATCTGTTCGCGAGATATCAGCCCAGTTAACTACTCACCTTCCCTTTGTATCGACTGGATTGCATTCAGCAAAAAGGAGCCAGCGCGATTACAGTGTTTTCAAAACAGTGCAACTTCTTCTTTACTTTTAAAATACTTAATATATGCACGGTATTAAAATATACACAGTTATTTTCCTCTAGAATTCACAAGTTTTTGGTGAGAAGCAAAAACCATTTGCTATTCTGGGAGATTTTTTAAGAAATCATATGAAGAAGCAACATTTTTACAAAACTAAAGGTATTCTTGCTGGTTCCTTTTTGCGAAATGTTTAATATAAAATGTTTTAAATATGTTTAGATAGAAAATTCAATATCTTCCTAACATAAAAAACCAGTTAACATCCAGAATGAAACATCCAATCTTTCATTCTTTCCCTATGGAACGACTCCACTGACTACTTACATCTGCAGGGAGCTGCTGAATCAAGGCATCAATGGAAGCAATTACTACAGATACTCGAAAAGAATTACTAAGAAAATTCCCCATTCTGCAATCTGAAACAACAACAAAACAAAAGGAAAGTATGACGAAGAGCCCCCAGATCGATCGCGCCTAGAGACAATATATTTTAGTAACCCCCAATCTTAACTATCGATACAAGTTTTGTTAGGAGTCACCGCTCAGATTTGCCTGACGATGACTGGTGACCTACGTGTCATCACGCAAAAAATAGCGTTGATCATCGAATTTATTTTGTGCCGCACTGATGACTATATCGCGCAGTTTGGGAGTGCGGAGTCTCTAATATGTATTGTCTCTAGACGCTCCAAGTTCATCACTCAACGAACTACCAGGATACGATGCCTTTAACATTGCCAGGAATCTAATAAATCTAGTCATGTCTGTTTTTGCGGGGCACCCAGTAGATGGTTTCTCTGAAACATGACACTGTTAGCGCCTGCAACCTTGATGAATACAACTACTCTCGCTCCACGGGCGCGCGAGCTGCGCACACACAAGATGAAGGCGCCACACTTATCCTCTTCTCCATGATGTGATGTGTAGCACGCTCCGTAGGTCGTCGGCAAAACATTCCAACAAACTGATTTAATGGCTGCCTCATTTGAGTTACTTATCGATTTGCGAAAAGTGCGATGTATGGCATGACTGTTGTGATTGTGCAAACCAAAACAAACATGTCCAAATACTCGGTGAGATAGAGTGGACCATGTTAAGCGGGAAGAAACCAAAGCCAGATCAGGTATTGCCAAATTTAATTGGGCAATTTAATTTTGTACATGAATATTGTGCGCTGCGGATTTTCGCGCTTTCAGTGAATTTTCTTCATAGAGCGAGGCAAATTTCTTAAAATTTTCAAAGAAACCTGCACAAACGTTCTCTTGTAAAAAATCAGATTGTTCAGTTAAATTTGGCAATAGCTGATGTGGCTTGATTCCTTTCTGTTCGACGCGGTCCGAATTTACTTGATCGTGGTGAAATTTTCATCGATGGCCACAAAAGTGAAATCTGTCTCGCCGTGACTGCAGTGAACAAAATACGTATCGAAGATAATGCGTTTGTTGATGAATGCTTTCTGTGCTCGCAAAATCATATAAATTGCTGGTGTATTGGATTTATCATTGTGAGATGCTAATTATCAACACATCATCGCGGCTGATCGTAAGTTCCTTTTGCCCCCTCGGCAGCCCAAACAAAATTCATTTCGAATTACTTATTCCCGTGAAATTTTGGATCAGTTTTTCGTGATTACCTCACTGAAAAAAATCGTTGGGATATATCAAACCAATAAGTTGTGTTGAGCTATGTTGTGTTGATTGAAGTATACGAGTTGCATTAAATTGACACTACGAAGTTGGGTCAGGAGGCTTTGTGTTGGCGCAACACAATATTGTGTCATTTCAACCCAATTTTTCTTGAGTGAACACGGCTACTGTTGGCATGAATGAACACAATTTTTTGTAATGAGAGAACACAACTGATTGTCTCGAATTGAGAAAACGATTTTCTCGTATCAAGAAATCTTCATTGTGATACAATAACACAATAAAGTTTCTCAAATTGAGAGCACAATTAATTTGAATCAAGAAATCGTAGCTTTAACTTGATACAATGCCGTGTAGATCTTGGAGCAAACGAGGTGCCTTATAGCCAAAAGTTACTTTGGAGCCGAATAAATTCTACATACCACCAATACTATTTTATTCAAATATTTTGACATATTTTATTTTCTTTATATTTATCTCAATCTACCTTATTTTATTTTGTTTCTTTATAATAGTTACCATATATTTATTCATTTTTTGTTTTCTTTAATTTTGTTTATTTTTTATAAATTTATTTTTCTTAATTTTACTTCTTCCTTTGAAACTGCATAGAAATTTCCGAGAATATCATTGGTTTCAAACATGGAATTGGCGCTGAGGACGCTTATGAACGCTTAGTTACCC
>NW_017547180.1:1411537-1427040 GCF_001854935.1 Bemisia tabaci
AATTCTCGGCGTTTTTACCAAGGTCCGTTGGTACCTTTACCATCTCACTTTTTTTACCAATTATTGGTAATTTTACCAAGACAGACTGGTAAGCTCACCTAAAAACCGGTATTTTTACTGTTTTTTTTCAGGTAAGAATACCGCTTTTCTTGGTAACCAATTCCCGGTAACTTTGCCATTTTATCTAGGTAATTCCACCACAGTCGATAAAAAATATTGGCGTTTTTACCAAGGTCCAGTAAAATTACCAAGAAAGTTCAATAATTTTACCGAGAACTCGGTAAAATTAGCAATTCCATAAATGGTAATTTTACCAAGAAAAAACTGGGATCAACTAGAACCCTGAATTCTTGGTAATTTTACCCTTTTCTTCGTAAATACACCGAGATTTTTTTTTCAGTGTATTCTTGGTGAAATTTTAGTCTCAGGAAGAAAATCAGGGCCGGGCTGGGAAGATAAGGCCCGGGGTTCTGGTAGGACCTAGAGTACCTGTATAGCGAGAGTATGGACAGATGTGAAACTCCGAAAATCCATCAGGCCTTCACCGATGCTTCTGCGAATAAAGTTAGGGCCCAGAAATGCAGCCAACCTATGAATTTCAATTATCCAGAGCACTTTACTTATACAATTGTTACGAACCATCGTTTATAAAGCATGTATTTGACTCATTTTTTGCATAAATTTACTCAATTTTGAGGAAGAACGCTCATTTATGTACATTCTTAGCCATCTTAGTTGGAATTGGAATCTGCAGACTGGCAGTGAAATTTTGTGCGTTAGAAGTTGGTTAGAAGGGTGGCTGCACTTTTGGGCCCTGAGCCCTCCATGAAGCGATCTGTCCATACTCTCGCTATACAGGTACTCTAGTAGGACCCCGGGTCCGCTTCGTACTGCGGCCTCCGAGGGGGGCCTGAGGGGCCTCCCCCTAGTTTGGACTCTTCCGAAAAATTGTAAGACATTGCACCTCAAAATACGCCATTTTTGGCTGTTTCTGACTCATTTTTTGACAGAAAGGGGAAAAATTGAAATACCTAAGTACACTGACGTAAATTAGTTGAAAATTTATCGAAACACATGCTTTAAAAAACTACATTCCACAAATTCTTTGAGCTTATGAAGCTTACGTAGAGTAATGATAAAACGCGAGTCAGTTAAATGTAAAAAAAGAGAAAGTAAAAAGGACTCCCTGAGGATCGAATGGAATATTAAAATAGCAGAAGCCTGAAGCTTCTTAAAGAGGTTGGAGGATAAAGCCATTCGATCAATTATTTTCTCGATTCTTGAAAGACAGCTGCTTTCGATGGATGAAAGTAGCTGAGCCTCTAACAGAGGGGTTTTTGTCGAGCAGGGGTCTTCCTACAAAATCCAATTTTCGGCCTCTTCAGTTTCAGGATGAAGGGCTTTCTGCGACTCTNGGGGGGGGGGGGGGGGGGTGCTGTTTAGTGCAAAAAAATATTTTCGAGACCCAGCAGTTCGAAGCCCTACACTTTGTTATAAGGTCTTTCCAACATTGAAGAATCACCTTCTCAAAGCTGGGCCCTCTCAGCAGGCTGATTATTTACTTTCATGGATCCAGGTCATAGATCCGGAAATCTGATCTACCGCGCATCTATGATAGATGCATGAGCAAACTGTTTGCGATTCTAGACTCAGATCCAAGCCGATGGAACGGTCATAGATGAGCGATGGATGAGCAGAATTTGAATACAGTGTTGAACGATTAAGTTGAAAAGAAACTATTCATTTCAACCAATCAGAACACTTGACTTTACGGGCGAAGAAGAAGAAGCGTGCTGTAAACAACCGGCTAACCTCCAAATATGTGATCCTCTGAATTCTGAAAGTCTAAAAGTAATAAATTTTTCCGAAAATCGGAAAATCAAGTTTTCACCGTCAGTGTCTTTATTGCAAGTTTTACTTTGCTGTGAGTTTCTTTTTGGAATCAATTTCGTAATTTCACTCCACTTATAATTTTTAGATTTTCTGCCTTTGATTCTCCCTAAAAATGATATGGACCTAGCTTTACATTGATTGAAGTCATAAATTTCTTTTCACCTCTATTCTAAGTTTATACGCCTCCCATTCAATGCGATTTATAAAAACGTGCAGCTCTAATATTTTCAAGTTAAATCAATTGTTCGTGAGCTTACGTCTCGCTGTTATCTGGGTCCTTTTCCATCTAGCAATGCACTTTTCTCATGCGTTCACCGTTCCTTTGGGAGTAGTGTATTTCACTACAGTTCGAAGTCTTTCGCTCCGGCCTGTAGTTGTATACACTGTCCTTTCTAGCTACAGATTTTAACTGTGAATAAACGGCCCATTTCTACCCATGTATTTTACCAAGTTAATGCTAGTGTCCGTGCCATATTTTTAGTGGTTTTTTCTTTACTTTTGTGTGTGTGTGTGTGTTGTGAAGTGTAGTTGTATTTAAAGAAGATGAGCGACACCAAGAAAAAGAGGGTCACAATGAGTGACAAGCAGCGCAGTCTGCTTGTTCAATATATGGCAAAACACACCATATTTGCGAAAAGTGGTGTGAGCCCAGGTCAGAATAACGTGAAGAAGACGGTCGATCAGTGGGATCGGCTGATCAAGATCCTGAATGCCAATGGTCCACCCCGGAGTAAAGCGTCATGGAAACAGGTAAATAAAATTACAGTCTTATTATTTTATCATTTACATTAATAATTTTTTCTTCCTATCATCATTGCCATTGAAACCAACACTTGCATGGATGCTTCCTATTCAGCCGTATTTATTCTGGAAGAAGGTATGCACAGATTAATAAGAGATAAGGTAACCAAGATATATGCAAATCTCATATACATAGTTTTGTGCCTTTTGATTTCATCATTTGTTCATAGTTCCTCTTTGCATGAATACGTCCATTTATGAGTAGCTGTTATGTAATGCTCATTTCAAATCATGTCTAGAAATAGCTCTTAAATATTCCAAAAATATGCTTCTCAGTTGAATAACGTTGAGCAACAATCATACCTGCACAGAGCACAGGGCCTTGTTGAAGGAGGCTATCTGTTTTCAAGAAGAATTTGGATTGAAGGCAGTTACGGTGAGACTGGGGTTGGTGTATTCTTCGTAAGGAATATTCATGAGGGAAAACTGAGGAAAGTTTTCCTTGTCAAAATTTCTTCTGATTTTTCTTCACTATGTGAGTATTATTCTGGGAAAATTATAAACATTAATGTTTCTTAGTTTTTCATTCAAGATCATTCAAAAGCAGCAGCAATTTTCTGTGAGATACAACTTCAATAATCATGCTTTGATACTGTAAGCATTATGTAACGAACAATACAGCAGATATGAGCTTCTGATAAGCTTTTTTAGCACAATAAAGAGTGATATTTTGCACAAGCCTTTCTCAATGTGGATCTTAGCTCATTCTGTTATAAATTATGAAACTGTTAACATTCTGCCTTGTTAAAATTCAATCATTAGATATTGTTCCATTTCCTTTTCAATTCCAGACTTGGAGTGACCTGAAAAAAAGGATTAAGAAAAAGGCTGGATATCTGGCAAAAGCAACAAGGAAGACCGGAAATGTGAAGGCAATTGATGACAAAGGTCGAGAGGTGCCACCCTTAACTGCTGAGGAGCAGCAGATCGTCGATCTTTGCGGAGGCAAAGAGTGGGTTGGTCAGCCGGAAGAGGAGGAAATTGGTCTTCCTCAACAGGAAGTAAGTTAATCTCCTTTCATTTAAGAAATGTGCTACATTTTATAATGGGTCAGCTGGGCTGGTCTCAGAATTGTGTTTTGATGTCTGATTCTTGTAGATTAGCTGAAAATAATAAGATCCATCCAAATAGTAACTTTCCAAGATCAATATTAACAGAGATATGATCGCTTGAAAAATTCGGTTTTTGACATCATCCACCGCAGTAGTGACACCCTTGGTTTTCTTGGTAACTTATCATCCGGAGTTTCACCTTTCTTCAGCTTACTTACATTGTTGTGGACCAGTAGTATTCTGTGGAACCATTGCATTCTACCTTTCAGTGGACATAAAATATTTACCTACTTACTATTAAACCTCCATAATTTATGGTCAGCCCTGTACTCAAAATAGTTAGCGGTAGCATTTTAAAATTTCTGTGCGTAAGTAGGAGATTCAGAACCAAAAATACAGCTTTTTTGGGTTTAAGCATGGTTAGTAATCTCTTAAATCCAAATTAATGGTGGTCAGTTCACTTATACAGATTCCAGCAAGATTTACCCTCTCTTACGAAAAACTCTTCTTACAGACTCCAGTTCGCCAGGGTGACTCAACCTCCGAACCTTCTGAACCTTCTGATCCTCGAGTTGTCCCCACTGCTTCCACATCCAGATCCGGTAATGTGGATGTATCGGAGACTTGGGAGTATTTGATAACCCCTAATTTATCACCTGTGAGAGGTGAGTTAAATTTATGTTTTCATCTTTATCAGTGAATATCTAAGGTTGAAATAATTTAAAAAATTTCGAGGAGATTGGGTTAAAATTATGTGAATGTGTGGACAATCTATCACAATGCAAGCATTAATTGCAAAGGAATTACTGCATTTCACATTTTAATATCGATGAGATTTGTCGGAAAGAGAAAATAAATTAAACTAGGAGTTACCCGTTCATTTTATTTTTTGTGAAAATGTCTAATAGGCAATTTTGCCCCGTTCCGTGCTTTCTCTAATTTGTGCTTCTGTAGTCATATTTATTGCCTTCATTTCCGTTGTGGTTAAATATTTTCCTCTCATTCCCTTCAGTAATCAACTGATGCATTTTTGTTTTTTTCCACAGTGGCAGACCGTCATGATGAGGTAAGCTGTGCAGAGGAGGAGGATGAGGGACCCTCGGAGAGAGAATCGGAGAGCGAACCCTCAGAGAAAGAATTGGAGAGCGGACCCTCAACCCAAATACCTCAAAAACCCACAGGTTCATCAGCAAATGAGGAGGATCCTGGTCCACCAGCTAAACGTAAGCTTACCTACTGTTAAAAAAGACCCATTGTGTTATTAGGTATGCAGCGTCAGATTTGTAACAAGAATTTCTCTTACATTTGTACCAAAGCAGATATAAATGAAAGAATTCCTTATATTTTGTGCACCCAAACTTTATCCTGCATGAAAGAGGAAAATGAATTTCTGTAAAAGCTGCAAGGGACCATGTTTTGTCGCTTCCCGTTTAAACAAATAAATCATTTTAAAGTTAAATTATAGTACATGTGTGGTGAAATTGCTCCATCAACTAGGAAAATCAGTTCATCTGTTTTTTGTGTGCAACTTTCTATTTTTTCTAAGAGGGGTTCTCAGTTGTTCTTGGAGTTGCGGAGTTTAGTGAATCAATAGAAAAGTTTATCTATGCCTAATCGAGCTTTCAATAATTTTTAATGACAAAATCTGTTAACTCAGGGAAACCTGAGCTTCATAACGCACATCTAAGATCGTTGCACCTGTTTCAATTTCTTCCAAGTCCGTAAGAGACATTTAATCTTCAGGGTTGCAGGTTGTTTGTCTCTAAAGCACATACTGATAGTTAAACATGTTAATCCACTCGACGCTTTAATTAATTCGTCTTTTACTTTGACTGTCATATCTAGGTAATTCTCTTGATAAAGTGAGACTCATTTATGTAGGTACTGGTAATAAACAGGCAATCAGCTAATATCCATTATTCAATTATCATAAAGGAAAGAATGGTCGAAATAAGACAGAGAAACTATGTACCAAAACATATAAATACAACACTGTCAGAACCTGAGAAATTTTGAAAGCAAAATAGAATAGAGAATGGCACTTCTTGGTTTTGAAACAGAAGTTGATGCAAGCAGCATTGCAAACAATAGGTTGGGAGAACTTACTTAAAACTTAAAGTTTAGGCCCATTGTCCCAAAGGGATATCCGGAAACGTTAATTTTAAAATTACCTCATAGTAATGGACAGATTAATTTACTCCTAAGTTTTCTTGCTCAACAGGTCCACGCACAAATTTGAGAGGACAGTATCAGGACACATCCAAAGCCTACGTCTCTGTTACCATGGAATCCATCAAAGCTACAAAGGTACACTTGTTAAATTTTCCTCTCTGCTTGTCGGTCCACAAGAAAAGCAGACTCATCATTATTTGTATCAGAGGTCATTCGTACATTCTCAAAGCTAAGATCTATGATCAGTCACTATTCTTGATGTTACAACTGATACCCAACCCACAGAGTCAAAGCCCATGGAGTTACTAAATTTTGTCCTTTAATTGAATCCATACAAGCCATCCTTTTGTAGGAAGTTCAAAGATTATCTAAATATTTGAATAATTTGCATCCATGCTCCGTAATACTTTCATTGCTACATTTTACTCAAGAATTAAAGAGTATTTTGGGATGTTTGAGGCTAAAATAGAAATAGATATGTGGCCGTAACCATGAACTGGTGCAATACTGTTTACAGTAAGGAAGTAAATCATCCCAAAAATAGGACGAAATATGGACATCCCAGGGAGGTCAAGATAAAGTCGTATCATTTTGACATAGTATCTTCAAAGCTGAAGAAGTAGGAAAGAACGTCTACAGGCAATCGAAATTTCCTTATTCCTTGAATGGTCATATATAGTTGTATAAAACGCACAATGCGGATTTGAATGAAGGTAAAGTCAATCAAGGGCTAAATCTACTCAAAGTTACCATTGTGAATCGTTTGCGTTCAGTTACATTTTAATTTTTTACTGGCTGAGAGAGAAAATCAAAAAAAAAAAAAGAGAGAAATGGACTATTGACCATCAGTCTTTACATAGTTCGTATGTTCCAGCATTATTGTAAAAATCATCGCCAAATAATTACACAAAAAATAATTATGAAGCTCTTGATGTTACTAGAATTTTTTTTTCTTTTTCTTTGGCAATCCTACATGAATGAGGCCTTAAAAGCCTGCTGTTAAAAACCTGTTATAAACAACTTTTGGCTATTGTTACTACTTGTTTCAAGCTTCATGGCTTGATTAATCATTATCTTTATTCTTTTTCCAGGAACTTGCTGCAGCAATGAATAATTTAGCCGCGTCAATGAACAATGCAGCCTCGTCAATGAACGCTATCGCAACGGCCATGACTAATGCATCAACCGCCCAGTGCGAATCGAATTTGGGATTAGGTCTAGCGCTTGCCCGCCTCAGTGATAAAGTAGGAAGACTTATCGGAGGAGATGAAGAAGAAGAGTGATATGAAGATGTGAATATTTCTACATTATTATATACTTTTGACTCTTTCAAAATATTGTGTATCCAGGAGAGGATATCATACTTTCTAAAAGACTGATTTTTCTATTAGACTGATTTTTTTTCTTGTGTCTGAAAAAAGATGTAGATGTTAAGATGTTGCCAAAGGTCAGTTTAAGCTTCATTGATGTTACCTGTTAATTTAAATTGTTGAGCTCTATCGTATTATCTGACCAAATTGTGATTTTTTTCTAGTTTTTTCATTTGTTACTCAAGATCTCTCTTTTATTTGTCTTTCTCTTGTTCCTATTCATTTTGATAGAAGTATTTTGTTCGGTGATAAATTGACTTCAATATTTAAGCAGAGAATTTGAAATTGCCACTTAAAGATGTTGCCAATGGTCAGTTTAAGTTTCATTGAAGTTACCGGTTTATTTTAAATTGTTGAGCTCTATCGTATTATCTGACCAAATTGTGATTTTTTTCTAGTTTTTTCATGTGTTACTCAAGTTCTCTTTTTTATTTGTCTTTCTCTTGTTCCTATTCATTTTAATAGGAGTGTTTTGTTCGGTGATAATTTGACTTCAATATTTAAGCAGAGAATTTGAAATTGCCACTTAAAGATGTCAGTTTAAGTTTGAGGCTACCTGTTTATTTGAAACTATTGTGCTTTATAGTTGTATTTCATCAAATTGTGATTTTTTTATAGTTTTTTCATTTGTTACTCAAGATCTCTTTATTTGTCTTTCTCTTGTTCCTATTCATTTTAATAGGAGTGTTTTGTTTGGTGATGAATTGACTTCAATATTTAAGCATAGAATTTGAAATTGCCACTTAAAGATGTCAGTTTAAGTTTGAAGCTACCTGTTTATTTGAAACTATTGTGCTTTATAGTTGTATTTCACCAAATTGTGATTTTTTTCTAGTTTCACTTGTTACTCAAGATATCTTCTTCATTTATTTTCTCTTGTACCTGTTCATCTTAATAAAAGTGTTTCATTCGGTGATAAATTGACTTCAATTTTTCGACAGATTTTTTCAAATTGCCAACTTTGAGTCGTGAGACAACTGTTGGAACATGGGAAGAATGTACAGTAAACTCCAGGAAATTCATCTAAGGTGATTGTCTCAGTGTCTTAGAATTGATTCATGCTTAAAGCTTTTCGTTGGTCTTATAATTACTTGATTACTTTCCAATTGTTGGGACATCCTAAGAAGCAAAGAGAAGTATAATGATTTTCCTTTCTAAACAAATTTTATTTAAAAATATAATAACAGCTACAAGAACTACACGCCTTGTATCTATCTCAATGAGTTAAATTTACAAAGGTATTAGAAAACTAATTAACATTGGTAACACTAGTGACATTACATAATACAGATTATCTAGAAGACAAGGAACTTAGGAACTCTCTATTTTTTTCATTACATAAAATGGAGAATTTGGGTGCAAATTTTTTATTGCTTCATCTGAAAGTGCTTAAAGAGCTGATTTTCCAGTATTTTTTAATTTTTTTCCTCTGAGTCTTTCAGTTCTTTTAGTGTATTTGTGTGTTTAATCTCCTACTCAAAAGGCTTTCTCCCACCGGGCTTCCTACCTCATCTTGCTGCACTGGAAAATGCTGCTAATGCAGAAGAAGCTGCTTATAATTATCGTGTTCAGAGGAAGAGACTGAGGGACGCGTGCAATCCCTTTGATATTCCTCGGGCAATCTTCAAGCAGAACTTCCGTCTTGACAAAGAGAGGGCTCACGGTTTGATTGACAAGCTCACTCCTCAAATGCAGACTCAGAGGGTTTTCAGCCTAACTGCGACTCAAAAAGCCATTGCCACCATAAGCTCAGCTTTTACATCATCATAATTATTACTAATCAAAGGTTTTTAGTAAAGTTCAAAGTACCTGTCTCAGGGACTTTCTGGGAAATAGTATGAAAATAGATTTAAATGTGAGAAAATGCGCCGCCCAGATGTCATCTGGCGGCATTTCCCATTGAAACACGTGTATTTTAGCAGATTAGATCATTTTGTCATATCTTCTCCAATGATTGTTCAATTCATGAACCAAGGATATCCTCGTGTTCAGTTCACTCGGTAGTTTCCACTTAAACACGAAATTCATCAAATTTCAGACACTAGCAAATTCTGTATTTAGACTTAAATAATCATTTCTGCCTCACATTTTTCTTTCCTCTTTACAACATACTTTCAAGAGTGAGGAAAAATAGGAATGCTGAGAAACAATAAAACATGGATACTTCATAATTTGTTGGCAAAAGGATCTTGCTGAGGGATGAGTTGACTGAAGTCCACTTTAAGAGGGAGAAAATGGACTTCATTCTGCAATTAGGATTAGGCTTGTCCGTAAAAACACATATCTGCATTGGGAAACTAATGGTACATACATAGTTTCTAAAGTGAGCTAAAGATTATGGTTCTTAGTTGCAAAATGTCCACCAAATGGAAATAGAAATTTATTAATGAACTCGTCTGTAGGTCATGGAAGGCTTACACTGGAGTTGTCTCATGGGGAACATGTCATTTATACTAAAATCTCTGACACAGATGTAGAGTCAAAATATGCAACACTACACTACAGAACCGGGAAATAAACGCCTGCAATAGAAAAGACGAAGCAAAGCTGAAACCAGCAGGGCGTCAAATTAAAGCATGATGGAAGGAAAAAAGAAGAGGAAAGTAATACTTATTAAGAGCATGGACCACGAGCGTAGCACCAACCCCTCAATTCAAACTCACATTCAAAAGTCGAACTTTCATGTCGTTCAAACTCAATTACGAAAATTTTGATGTTACTGCTCTTTTCAGCAACACAGTATTATTATTATAATAATTAAAAAAGAACGCTGATACACTTATGGTGGAGTTCAACAGAAAGTTCTGGGAGAGAAGAAAGACTCAGTCACATCTAACCATAATGGGCTGCAATCAATTCTGTGCGAACTACTAAACCTGCCGCCAACTCATCCTCCAGGATACCATTTAGAGGTCCTGCTGGTTCTCCTTCCTGATCGATATCTACCTCGAAATTCTGAGCATCATGAGCATAATCCTCCATTGTCATGGCGATGTTATGAAGTGCGGCGCAGGATCTTATGATGCGCCTTGCTTTCCCAGGTTCATAGTGCAGAATCCTATGCTTAAGAATGCAACGCCACTTGGCCTTCATCACTCCTATCACTCGCTCTACACAGTTCCTTGTTCTAATTTGGGCGTGAGTATAGCGACCTTCAGGGGTGTTTTCATCCGCGTGGATTATGGGAATCATGACCCACGGTAGAGTAGGATACCCGCTGTCACCTGGAAGAAGCATTAAATGATGACTGAGAGGGATTTCTTCCTTCATTAAAGATAAAAGAAATGTAGTTTTTATGGGCTTTAAATGTAGTTTTTTCAGAGCATACTTAACAAACATAATTTCCCCATGCAGTATTCCGTAACAGTAGACATGAGCCGAACATTCATTCCACAGCACAATGAGAGGCTGCTGGCAATGTCCCAACTGATGAACCAAGGCTCAACAAGACAAGAGGAAATTGATTTCATAAAATATTTTCTATCTTTTTCAAGCGAAAAATGACAAAGATAGAGAGCCGCTTATTTTTTAAATTCTTTTTCTCAACATACTCTTGACCCTCTTGCTGTGTTATTTGAAGAAGAACCCAAGGAAATATTTTGTGAGTTGCACAATAAAGGGATTTAGTAACTGGTGCCGGTTACAAATACCTATACTTTCACTCAATTTTAATTTTGCTCCATCAGAATCCTCGATGAATGCATATCCGTAGAATTCCATTCATAGTCTTAAACACAGTGGGCAGTTCGTAAAATATGTAACACTCTGGTGGGGGGTTACAAATCCCAAATTTGGCAACATATATTTGAAGAACTACCTTCAACAGGAGAAAATGTTCATGAACCTAAAAATTAGCTCATCTGAGGGAAAAATGAAATCTCTGTGGACAAATGAAAGCGGCCAAGTTATCCAATTCCTACTTAAACAGTCCTTGGTATGATTACCGCAGTATAAGTAATTGAAAGAGTTGTGATGAATTACCAACAAGCCAAGTATAAGTCTGTCCATTTTGATGGGCAATCCTTAAATGGTTGTTAATGACCGAGAATCTCCAAATAAAGCCATCATGAGTGGCACCTCCATGACGTGGGTTAATGTTTGTAATGCGTAAATTACTATCACATATCTGTAACATGGATAAATAACAATTTTAAAACCTTGATATTAAATATCGAGATGTTTGGCATTGACTTCCCCTTCAAAAAATGTATAGAAGCAGCACTATTCTCTTATCTTATTACCTGACAGTATTCAGACCACAGTTTTGGTGTTTTCCTCCCTAAAAATTAACACAATTCTACTCACAGACTAAATGTGATTAATGGACATGGAATTCATACTTAGCTCGTCATTAAAAAATTGTACACTTTAAGAATAAGAATAGTTTAGTGAAGCTCTGAGGGTAAAATATTCTGATTCTTGATAAATAACATTTACTGTTGTCCTTTAAAAATACTTCAAGTTCAGTGACTATGGGGAAATCGCAAAAGAATACTGAAAAATTCGTTGAAAATAATGTTAATACTTACAATCTGAGCATTAATACAATGCAGATTCTTATGACTGTAATACTGCTCTTCGTTTTGGGAGGGTCTCTTAATACCTATCAGGGTGCAATCCACAGCGCCTATGCAGCCCGGGAATCCAAACTTTTCGAAGAATCTAAGAAAAGGAAGCAAACGAATTAAAACCCACAATTCTCAAAAATATTTGGTTCATAAATAGGGTAGGTATTTGTTTGAAAATAATTCATATGAAAGTTAAGTTTTACTCAGCAGCACAAAAAAGGTGTTTTAACCTTAATCAGTCTTACCAGCTTAGTATGGTTCAGAGGTTGTACTGAAAATTACAAGAATGTAATAAAATAATTATCAACATGCAATTACCCCAATTTTGTTGCCTGAATTTCGGCTTCAGTCGTGGGAAATATGATGACCTCCCGAACCACCGCCTGATCCATTGCAGTCAAAAAGTCAGACAGGCAACGGCTGACAGATGCCTGGCTCAAATTAATCAAATTATGGTGCGCAATCGAACCTCGCTGATAGCTCCCACATGACAAAAACTTTAAGGCAGTCAAAACCTAGCAACAGTGAGACATAACAATGAAGTAAAAAAATAATACTTCGGAGGGAAAGTGTGTTAGCATCTATCTAGCTTTCCATGATGAAAGATGCATGCTCAATTGTAAATGTTAGGAAATTAACTTTTATCGGTGGTGGATATTTTAATGTTTTCCATGTAAAAACTTTGTCAAGGGAATTGTCTCACTTCACCATCATGATGGGACCACTTCAACAATAACAAACCTACTAAGACAAAACCAGTTCCTTCGGGTGAATAAATAAGTATTTACTGTGCCAAAAACCTTAGGAGAAAAGGACCTTCGGACGCTACTCTGTAAAGATGGATAGTAATGGAATGTTAAGAACAAGTACTTTATTTTGCTCCGAAAACTGACACACTATCATGTCATATAGCCTCGCCTCCTTAAAGCGGCTAGGAGGCATCTGAAAATCAGTATTTTAATGAGACTGGTACTTGGAACTTTACTAAAAACCTTTGATTAGAAATAATTATGATGATGTAAAAGCTGAGCTTATGGCGGCAATGAAAAGCGTAATAAAACATATTCAGCTAGGCACTTACTTTTTGAGTCGCAGTTAGGCTGAAAGCCCTCTGAGTCTGCATTAGAGGAGTGAGCTTGTCAATCAAACCGTGAGCCCTCTCTTTGTCAAGACGGAAGTTCTGCTTGAAGATTGCCTGAGGAATATCAAAGGGATTGCACGCGTCCCGTAGTCTCTTCCTCTGAACTCGGTAATTATGAGCCGCTTCTTCTTCATTAGCAGCATTTTCCAGTGCAGCAAGATGAGGTAGGAAGCCCGGTGGGAGAAAAGCCATTTGAGTAGGAGATTAAACACGCAAATACACTAAAAGAACTGATCTACATGTCACCCACAACTTCACTAGTTCACAAGTCACGGTAAACACGCCGGAAAATAAACATAACATAACCTCAAAATTCGATAGATGTCATCTCATCTACCGCCTCAGGCCCGGGGGATCCGCATCTATCAGTGGATCTATGGCCGGATCCATCGTCAATAGTTCTGAATCGCTCGGAATGGATGTGCAGTTCGCATCTATCAAGGTCGGTAGATGAGACAAGTGAATAATCAGCCTGCAGGTGGGAACCACATTTCCACGAGAGCACGTCATGACAAATTTTAGAGACTTAAAGATTAAAAATATCTGAATTTGGAGCTTTTGAAGGTTACACTCTTACGGCCCACTCAGTAGCCTTCCCCCCTTCCCACCACACAGAAGCTCAAATGATCATTTCCGTGATTAAGGATGTAATCATGAAAAACCTTTATTTTGAGTCACCAAGTTACAGGTCATGTGGCGGAAAAAAAAAGCCAAGGGCCCAGGGTGCTGCACCCCTGGCTAGTCTGGCCCTAAAGAAAATAATTAAGCACTCTTTTATACGAGGGAAATTATAAGCGCATTTTTTTAAACGAAGAAAATAGTTAAGTAAACACACCAGATTGTGGGAAGAAATAGTGAAGTGCGCTCTTTGATGTGTTGGAAACAGTGAAGCGCAGACGTCTTATGAGGAAACTGGACAGCAATGTGAAGACAACCTCAATTAACTCATGAGGAATTCGTACATGAGGTTGTGTTAGTTTGTTTTAGTTTGAACCAAGAATTTTATATAGAGTTCGATATTAAATTGAATGATGTAGTCACTAAATCAGTCTATTATTCTCTCAAGGAAGCCCTGGTTGCTCAAATTCAAAAGTTCATTCAATCGGCCTGTTGCAAACTTTGGTTAGAGCAAAAATAAGAATTGTTCCTTACAAATACTGTCTCAAAAATCGCGATGAGCGCATCAGCAAACTCTGAAATGCTCTTCTAACTTCACTATCTGTTAGGAAATTCACGTTTTCTTAAGATTCCTGCTACAAAAAGGATACTACAGCACAGGTGAACATTTGGTTAGGGGAGTCGTTCCATTTGATCCCTGCTCAACTTGGCCGAAGCTTCTGCGTGCAAGCTGAGGAGAGCACGAGGTCAATCAAGGCGGATATCTAACAGCGCCAGAAAAATGTGAGTGTAAACACGCTGATTGTTTTCAGGTGGTTAGTTTCATCGTCTCATCACATGCGTTTTGGCGGATAGGTATTGGCTATGTTGAATATTGCGTAGTATCCTTGTGGGCAGGGGCTGGATGGAATGACTCCTCGAACGAGCTGTTCACCTGTGCCATGATGTTGTTTTTGAAGCGGGAAGCTAAAAAAAAACGCAAATTTCTTACGCAGATAGTGAAATAAGAAGTGCATTTCAGACTTTGCCGACGCACTCATTGTGATTTTGGAGACACTTTCTATGAGCATCAACTCTTAATTTTGCTCTAGTAAAAGTTTGCAACAGGCCCAAAGGTAGCAAGCTGAGTTCACCGTCCACACAGCGTTGCCACATGAAACCTCAGAAGACACAATCTCTGTCTTCTAAATGAGTACTTGAAGCAGAGAAAGTTGCTGATGTAGAAAGTTTAGCTCAGTACTCGTAGGTGCACTATTCTCTAAAGAACATGGATGTACAACGTGCTTACCTCTGGCTATTCCACTGGCTGAAGATTGATCACAGTTCTCGAACCGGCCGAATTCTTCGATTTGACGGGTGAAAAACGAAGGTGCTTTCGTTCGTTGAGTACTTGGATTTGAAGACCAGTCTATACTTTCAAAAGCTCCACAATACACGATATGATCGGGCAATGTACAAAAAAACCACTAAGTACCTGAGGTCTTTACCTTTGTTTGCCTTGCGGACTTGCGGCATAGAATAATAAAACTAACGCCTATAGAAGGAACACTCGCGTAAGCGGCCGTTGTGACTCTCGCCTGTTGTGTCCAGGTTTGGTTAGGTCCCGTTGCCCTATACTTTTCTGAACGGGTGCCACACACGGGAGGGATGAGGCGCCCAAAAGTGAGGCTCTGCTGCGCGCGCACGTCGCATGTTTGGATTGTAATTTCGCGGCAGATTCGAACCTAAGGGGCGAGTTCCATAATACATTCTTCTCAAATGCACAGTATTAAAGTAAAAAAAGTCCAGAGTTTTAATCACGATTACTTTAATTAAATTTAACCTCTCGTAAATCCATACGTAAAAAGGGTTTCCTTCTCCGTAAATTTTAACAGTTTTATAGTGAGTT
>NW_017547180.1:1428326-1440712 GCF_001854935.1 Bemisia tabaci
AAACGATTTCCACAGCCTCGTCGTGCTCATGCTGGCCAGATGACTGATAAAATCACATGTGATCAGCTACAGTTAGAGTGTTACAGTTGGCTATTGCCGCCATTTTCATTTCTGAATGTAAACAATACCCGCCAGCTCTAGCTCAAGAGCTCCAGGTCCCTGTTCTTCTTCTTCGTCACGAAATCTGCGAGAGTGTCCTTTCTATAGGCGTAGCCTTATTATTCTATGCTTGCGGACAACCTAACCTACACAGAACACAACAACGACGCTTCAAAAAAGAAAACTTTTGTATCAGTCCGGCAACAGTCCCTTCAGTTGTTTTTCTTTGCGTCACCAACCATTCTAACCTTAAATTTTATCTCACCAACCAAATAAGTTTAAAAAACCATGAAAGATTGAGACTAGAAGTTTGAAACATTCCCGTGCTGTCTTGTCCCTCATCCCCTTTTCTTTTCCACTCTATGGGACCTTATGGTATTTATTTAGTTCATCAATCTCTCCCTGTCGGTGTCTAAGGTATTGCCGTATACCAAATCTTCATGCAACACACAAGTTCCCTCAGTCGTTTGAGATGAGATGTCTCTTTTCGCATAATCAGGTTTGCAAGTTATTCCTTTCATAGCTAAGACACAGTCACAGCCTCTGGTATATTTTGTTATCCTTGTCTTCTAAGACTAACCTGCTACAATTTCAGCACCTTAATGCGAAGTTATGTCGCAATTTGTCTAGCAGCATTTGGCTCAAGGAGAATAGGTCAGCCACTTGACGCATTGATTTTAATTCTTTTCCTTGTTCTGAAAAGCTCAAGTATTCCTATCAATACTCAATTTAACTTGTTAAGAAGTCTTATCAACCTCTGTCTGTGCATCACCAGATGTGAAGATGGAGACAAGTGATGGAATATGAAAATATTAAAAATATGAATTAACTAGAGGTCTGTCCCTACGTACATGTTTGCACCAGGTTGAGACCAAAATTCTACCATCTGATATCAGTAAAATTTGACAACTGCTGGATGTCCTTGCAGTTTCCAGCTTTGGCTCTAATTTTTCTGCCCATTAATCTTTGAAGGACAAGCCTTTGTTCCTTCAGAAACCATCTATTTCTCATTCAAAGTTAATCCTATCTTTCAAGAGCATGTCTATCAAATGCTGAGACCAATGTCAATTTTTGATTAGCTCTAAATCAGCACCACTCAACAGATTAATGCGTGCCCTAGCCCCCTCCAGATGCTCAAACTGGAGCATTAGTCTGGTGGTATTGATTCGGGTGGAGGTGCTGTCAGATAAGTTTGCAATTATTTACTTTCAGTTTGCAAGCACTGATAACGAATTCACACTGGCGGCAATTTATAAAGCGACGTCTGCTACTGTCTACCTTAAAAACATCCGTTTCATGATCGAATCGTGAAAAAACTACTTATCAGTACTTAGTTATGATCCACACAACTTTTATATTGTTGCAATTTCTGTGTGGCTAAAAATTAAAGTGTTAAAAGGTTTGAAGGTATTAAAAAACCTATCCAAGCTTGTGTTCTGGCTTCTGCGAGAGTCAGATGTTTTCATGTGGATAGTAGTGATGCGAAAATTCCTGCAAATCAAAAGTAAACAACTGCCAACTTATCTGACAACACCTCTTATTACTTACTGTTGAGGCTGAAAGGTCCGCTTGCAGATGGTTTTATATCTACGAAGCCGGTGGATAATTTTGTCTCTTTTTGGTTCTAGGAATGTCAGAGCTAATTTTTGGAACTGGCCTTGGATCTTTCATTTTAATTGCTGTTTGGTGCCTGGCTGTTGTTCTTTGCCTCATTTCAATACGAACGCAACGGAGTATTGGTCTGGTGTCAATCCTGTGCGCTTGTTTCATCACTTGCATTCTTTTGTCAATCCCCCGTGGTAATTTTCAAGAAGAGAAGAGCCCTAAGGAGGTATAGTTGAGCCATTCACTTTGGTAACCTGCTGGTACTTTTGAAGAAAAATTTACTCTATTAATATTCAATTTTCGAAGTTCACTAACATGTGGCTCCTATTTTTTTTCATTTTTGAAAAATTCTGAGTACATTTAGTCCCAGAGTTGAAGAATGTCTCATTGGGGTAAACAGAATGCTCAACCTCATATATCTCATTGGGGTAAACAGAATGCTCAACCTCATAACTCGAAAGTAATCAACCTTTAATCTATTCTATTTGTTTTCCTCTCATCACTTTGAAATAAAAGAGAAAGAAATTTCACTTATATGAAGGACAAGAAATATGAAATGAAGAAAGATAGAAAGAAAGAAATTTAATGCTCGGAAAAAAAGAGGAAAATTGCCCATTTTCCTGAGGTCATTCCTTGTGGGTTCGTTCAGGCCACGCAACCCACCATCACAGATCATGATGAATATTGTTCTGAGTAATCAATGAAGCAAATTACGAACTTCAGCAAAGTTGCACCTCCGTAGTTCAAAAGCTCTCCGATACATTCATTTTTTTTATTTTGCTGTGCACAATATAATTTCCCGCCACATCATTAGTGTATTTTGACTGAATATCCTGTACCTCATTAAAAAATGAACCTCTTGTTCTCAAAATTAGTATGAAGAGCAATCAGAGTAAGTAAATCTAAAATTCCGCAACTAAAAAATTGTTCTCATCTTACAAACCCATTGCACCCAGCTAAATGCGTCATTTTCAAGAAATAAAGGTATCCCACTTTCGATGGAAAGTTTCACATTCCTGCGCTGATTTTATCGCTCTTGGTTGGACAATGACCATTGCAGTAAAAGAAAGAACATGGAAAGAAAATAAAAAAAAAAAAAAAGCCCTTGAAAATTTGCCTCTGAGTGCATGGAAACATCTAATTTAAAAAGAAATCAAGTTTTACTCGGAAAATGGTGTAACTTATGAGTTCCAGGCCTCTCTAATGTTGAAATTATTTTTTCATGCATGCATTTAAATTTCAGTTATCAATCACAATATTTGACTACTATCTTCAGCCATTCTTGCTTTACATGATGATACAGACCAGTAAAAAATCGAGTTTTGAGAGTGATATGAATCATTCATAAGCCTCTGACAGTTACCATCTCTTGATTTTGCTTCTAATGGGATAAAAACTTCTTTGTTGGAAGCATGTTAAATGTTATAAGTACCATTGAAATTTTGCCGAAAGTTATTACACCTCCGATGTCATGAAACAGTTTTTGAACTATTGTATCTCAATAAAAGACTACGCATACAACACCAAGAAATTCGGTGCCAGCTAAATTTTGGTATTATTTGAAACGATGTTCCTTATAATTTCCCGCACATGATCAGCTTTTAAAATCGAACTTTCAATTTCTTTGTGCCTATGTATAGAAAAGCAGGGCTGAAGACTGTATTATTTGGCCTTCATGTAGGCACAAGTTTTCTGATTGAGTTGTGAAACTGTGACTATGTCTGTGTGGTAGCTGCACTGCAAGCTGTTATTTTTCGGAGGAATTTGATTCTCTTTGTCTGTCTTATTTTTCTGACCTGCCAGGTAATACGAGTTCTACTTGATCATTGACAAGATGGTGCAGTATTTTTACTAGATATTGAGTGCAAAATACCAAAAAACTTGCTATTCAGCCCTGTTGTCTTAAGATAGGTTCTCAGAAAGTTAGATTATAAAAGCTAATCATGCTTAAGAGGCTGTAAAGAACATCATATTGAAGAGTAATATACTTAAAGTAAGTAAGTATATAAGTAAGCAAAATTGAAAAGTCAGATATTGTGTGCATAGTTCATTCCTCACAGAAATTTAACATTGCCTACAATGTTGCCCAGGCATAGGACTGCCTGAAAAGCACTGTTTTTTGTCAATGAAATGATGGATTCATTTTTATCTTCAGACACCAGATAACATAATCCGTTTCATAGCACTCATTTCTCCTTCATTGTAAGCCTTAATTTACTTTCAAAAGCTCATTTTTTGTTTGATGTTAAAGATTTTTCAATTACATTAATTTGATTTTTGAATTTACTCTTCTTACTTAAATATGCTGCGGTAGGTATTCTGATATTCTTGATTTTTTTTTCTGTGAAAGTTAATTGAACCACCCATTTTAAAAAAATAAGCTGTAGTATCAAGGTTGTTTTATTTTTTTTTTTGGCTATACCCTACCTTGCCATAGTTTGAGAATGTTTTCAACAGTTTGTGCATGCTTTGACTGAATTTTGTTAATAACTGTCTGATATTTTTCAGATTTATGATGGAATATTCATTTGGCGCTCAAGCCTTCTAGTCCTGCTTGGTCTATCATCTGTCGTTGGTTTTGGAATGTTTGTGACTACTCATCTCATGGAACCAAAACAAGCCCAGGCCATCAAAGGATGGTATCTGTAATCGCATGAACGCCATCGATCAAAAGCCAAAAATTCATTGTTCCTCTCATTTGTGGAGAGCTCAAATGGTAATTTATTTTTTCTTGTGAATCGTCCTTTCAGGAAAAATTTCGGAAATTTTAATTTGTAATGAAATACCTAGTTAATTTCAGCTATTCCAATCTTCTTGAAACTCACAATTAACATTCTATGTTCACCTGGAGCTGCTCATAAAATACTGAAAATAGAATTGTTTGTACCCGTCCCCGTCCTCAAACACCCAAAACATAAGTCTACTTCCTCTTCAAAAATGTAGTACCGCTCAGTCTGATCCATCATCCCTTAAAGTAGCGTTATGTGATCAATTTTGGATAAAAAATTGCCATCTTGCATCGATTTTACACGTTAGGTTTCCAAAAATTTGGCACTGTGAGCCCATTCAAGAATAATGTAACGCGGCCCCTTCCCCTTATAACTCACCTGCAGGGCAGATTCAGACGTCCTTTCCCCTAGAATATTACGCATTTTGGGGACGACCCCTATTTCTATTTTCAACTATTGTTTTTATTGAGCTAAAATGTCAAAAAAGCCACCAAATTTGGCGTTCAGTATAGAACTCATCTTAGGGAAGCTTCAGGGTGCTGTCGATGCTCTGAAGGAGAGAATTTTCAATTTCATATAAAAACAATATTCACTATGTAAAACTGTTCCTTGAAAATTGTCGCTTGTTAATCCTTTCCGGTCTTCGGCTATATTGCCCCGGCCATTGCAGATCCTCATATTTTTACAGGAAATTGGCTGATACTAATTCCCAGAAAGTTCATCAGGGCCACCATATGCTGGAAGGGTCGTAAATATCTGACAACAGACCTGCACTTAAGCTCAAACTTTTGAGTGACCATATCCGACATCGAACCTGTTTTTTTTGAGATGTCTGATATGTTTGACTTTGGACCGCAAAAGGGTTAGCTGCTGAATTATTCTTTTCGAGGAGAAAGCAAACAGGAGCAACATTTAGCTCAGCTTTCAGATTAGTCTCTCTCACTCTCACCCCTAATTTGTGTTGTATTTTTCTCTCTTATCCTTTTTAATACGAACATTTTACATTTATTCCAGTTCATCTCAGAGGACTGAGCTGAAACCGAGACCTTGCCAGGCACTTATCAGTTCATCAACCGATCCCAGCAAAATGAACGTCCTACACCGCGCCAAGACTATCATCAGCACGCCTAGCCTGTTTACCATTTCAAAACACTTCAAGAGCTTCATCATAAAAGACAACGATGACTTTGTCACTCGCGTGATGAATTCAAATGTTCCGGTGATTGTCAATTTCCATGCAGAATGGTGTGAACCATGCCAGCTTCTCACCCCACAGCTGAAAGGCCTTGTTGATGAGTCAGAAGCTGTCGATCTAGCCATTGTGGACGTAGAAAAGAACCCAGAGCTAGTTCATGCGTTTGAAGTCAAGGCTGTCCCTGCCGTTTTGGCCATCAGGAACGGCCTAGTTGTGGATAAGTTTGTAGGGCTTGTTGATTCAGATTTGATTACAAAGTTAGTCGACAAAATGTCGGGGAAAAGCAATTCGGATGTTACATAATGCTAAAAAATTGACCACTTTTTCACTGAAATCAATGTTGATTTCACGATCATGTGAATTTTATTTTAAGTAACTTGCCCTGTGATCCAATAACCAAAGTTACTTGAAATAATCATAATAGAATTTTCAAAAAGTAATTTTTACCAATTGTGACCGTCCACAAGTACAGAGACCTTTGCACTGAGATTCATTTTTCAGGAAAGTGTTTAGTCATAATTGCTCTTAAAAATGAATTTGAAGGTTCTGAAAAAATATTCTTTAGCATTGAAAAAAATTATTTTCAAACGGTTTGGTTCAATTTTATGATAATGAAGGGATTAAAGTTTCATCATCATTGGACAATTTTGAGTTCTTATCATAGAAATTTCCAAAAACCAGTTTTGAGATTGCAACCTTCAAACTGCCTTTGGAAGTTTTCAACCAAAATGTTTGTGAAATGTCCCTCTTAATAAGCAGCTGTAGCGATATCTCCTTTTGAGTTTTCCAGTACTAAGGTCCTTTTGCCTGTGAACAGTCACAATGGGTCTGTTGCAAACTTTTGCAAGAACAATAAGAGAGGCTTTTTCGGTTGGAGTACGGCTTGGAAATCGCAATGTGCACATCCAGGAAAGTCTAAAACTCACTCCTTTATTAACAATTTGTGTAAGAAATTTAGTGCATTTTTTAGCTTCCTACTCAAAACAGTATACTACCAGGGTTTCTGCAGTCAGGGAATACGAGGGAAACTAGGAAATATTAGGAGAAAGACGAAAGTGTCAGGGAAAAATGTTAAGTCATATTTATTTGCTCTCTAGATTGGGTTTGAAGTTTCGATTCACAAATTTTGCCTAAAAACTATCTCAATTTATGTCTTTTTAACCATCTGACATATCTGCGATTGCAAGAGAATTTCACAAAAATTTGTCTGGAAAATTCATTTTTAAATTACATGGCAATCCTGTACGGCAAAAACATAATGTGATTGAGATTAGCCACTGTGGTTTCACGACTCAATGCAAGGCAAGAAATGGCTTCTATTTGGTGACACAGTCTCAACAATATAAAGGAACAAGATTACTTTTACTCTTTAAACTTAATATAGAAAGCATAGAAGTGATGTTGTCAGTTAAATGGTGTTTGTCATGTTGTCCATTTTTAATTATAATTCTGAGAAACCTGATGGTGGTCAATTTTGCATACTTTTTGAAACAGCGGTGGCTCATTTACATCAATTTAAGTCTTTGCTGTAGTATACTTTTTGAAGATAGTAGCGCAAATTGCTTACGCAGATTATGAAGTTAGAGGTGAATTTTAGACTTAACAGATATGTTTGTTGTTATTTTTTAGTCTTTTCATGCTAGCAAGGTCTCTTTCTCTCACTATGACAAAATTTTGTAACGGATCCGTCATTGTTTTTGTTTTTGTTTTTATTACATATATTTATATCAGGAAATCATAACCACTCTTGTACCAAATTTATTAATTAATTTATTCAAGTAATCAAATTAAGTAATAAGTCCAATGCAACCCCTTTTTTTATGTTCAAAACTATTGAGTGTAAAGCAGGGTATGGCATTAACTATTTTTAACAAACATTCTTCTAGGTTCACAAGATCTGAACCTAAAAACAGGAATTTGAATATTTTTAGGCATCTGAATTAAACTAATATTTGGAGGGAGTTGAAACAAAAAAATGAAATGAAATCATTTCCTTCATGATCAATGAATGCAAAAATTTATTTTCACTAAAAGGCAATCTTCTCGATCTGACAGTAATCAAATCGTGATTTATGGCATTGATTGGTATTGCTTGAACTACCAGCGGTCGGATTATTGAAACCATGTCGGCCTGACACGACAAGACATAGCTCTATCTTAACCATGCAATATATCGCAATTTGATGTCTTGTCTGGCTGCTTTAAACTTTCAATAATTGGCCCGTAGGTAACTGTCACATTCGCAGTTTAGGGAGAGCATCTCTATTTTCTCATGACTGTAACAGCTTAAATCTTAATTTTGATCTAAGAAATTGTGCATTGAAAACAGGGCATTCTCAGGGGAAATATTGCATTCAACTGATATTTTGATATTGGCCTCGGATGCAATAATTTTTCTCTGATAAAATTTTGCATTCAGTTCACAAAATTTTTGTATTTAATTCATTTCATGTCAGATCGTCAGTATTGTCACATCAGGAGTGATAGTCTCAAAATGGTACCAAAATGACAGTCTGCTGAAAAAAAAAGGCTTATCATCACACAGGGTGATCTAGAAGTCCCACTTTTGCTCCTTTTCAGGGTGGTCCACTCAAAGTTTTGGGGACTCCTCAAAGTCGTTTCCTTTGACCTCGAAAGAATCACCAAATTTCAAGTCCCTATGTCAATTCGTTCAAAAGTTACAGTGGTGATGCCTGTTGCTGATTTTGTGAGACTTTTGAATCACCCTGTGTTTATCTTGTGTCATTTAAACTTAAAATCCTTCAGTATTTTGATTATACAGCATCTGTTATGAAAGACTGAATTATAGAATATGAAAGATCACCCTGTGTTCATCTTGTGTCATTTAAACTTGAAATCCTTCAGTATTTTGATTATACAGCATCTGTCATGAAAGACTGAATTATAGAATATGAAAGATCAAGATTTCTCACGCTTACTGAAAAATTGTGTATCCATAGAAGAATCATCTAAAATTTAAAAATATTTTTTTGACGTAAAGTAATACAGTTGATGTACAATATTTTGCTCAGCTTCTCCACACAGAACATCATAGGATCAATTAATCTAACAAGCTCTCTAAATTGAGTCACCATTTTTTCTCTTATTTTTTTCAAACATGAACAGATTTTTGCTGTTAAGGAAAGTATGTATGTACAGTATTTAGAGGCAGTAACAAATAATAATTGCTTTTCAAGGAAGAATTTTCTAAATTCATTTCTTTTTTACAGTCATGTAACTGTAATTCTGTGAGAACAATGGTGTCTTCGATTTTATTTAAGCTCGTATTTTGAAATTTTCGAGTATTATATTTTTCATTCAATAAGTTTTCTTAGTGATACTAAAAAACGCACCAAACGATCACAGAGGAACGCACACTTCCAATGAACATAGATTGATAGCTTGCATAAATGTTCGAGTCAACTTAAATTAAGTAAAAATTTTGTGCATATTTTTGTTTTTGGATTTTATAATTTTTTATCATCACACATACTAGTCATTTTGCGTGAAAAAAGTATTGCTATAGGTGTCTTACAATTTTTCAGGTTTACTTTCATAAGTTTTTAATTTTTTCCGATTTATATTTATTCGAATTACTATTGTGCATTTTTAAAGTTGCTCAGTTTTTTTTTTATTTCTTTTTAAGGTTGATCATTTTTTTAAACAAATTTATTGCACCTTTATCATCAAACAGTGAAGAATTCTGTGCTATTTTGCTGTCCTTCTTTGAATTTTATTTCGTAGAACACAGTAGATTAAAACTACCCTAGTGAGCTATGAAATGGACTCATGTGATAGTCTCTCACTTTCCTTTTATGCTGTATGTTAGTTAGCACTTTGAGTTTTTCAACAAGTGCATAGGAATTTAGCCTTAGAAAATGGTAAAACTAACTATCCACCTGCAGCTATTTGAACTATTTTTTATATTTTTAAAACTGATGATTTCAATACATGATTCAATGGAAAGAGCAAGCCTCTTCTTTTGACACCGCTGGAAAAAATAGCGGTGCTGCTTTTGAAGTAATTTTTTTCATTATCACAACGTAAATAATTGATAACGATTGTGCAAAAATGCGAATCTTACTCTGTTTGATTTCCAGAAATTCTTTGCTGTTTGTTGACTTTTTGACTCGTACACTTTATTTTCTCGTTTCGGTTTTTCCGGTTGTATATGTTGAAATTTACATAACTTTTCATGACCTTAGACAACAATAAATAGCTGATGGATTTGTTCTACATTTAAATAGATGCCTTAGAAATTACCACAATAAATAATGTTTTTATAGCTTTATATTTTTTGAAAAATTCTTTATAATTACCTCATCACAAGAGTTTCTGCGTCATATTGTATCCAACCGTTAAGCTGTATTGTACCAGAAACTCAAAATAAAATCTAATTTCATGCACTCAGCTCATCTCCTGAGCCTACCTTGATGAAAAGGTTTATTTAGGAAAGAAGAATGGGGTCCGCTTAGCATTTATGTTCTTTTTCAAATCAGTCATCTAGCTGATATTTCAACCAGCTGTCATGTACATATAGTTGCAAGTTGTCAAGTGTTTTCCCTATTTTGATTTCTCCCTTATTTATCGATTCATACTGAGCTCGCTTTATTTCTTGAAGTTTACTTACTGAGTTTTTTCTTGGGGCACTTTCATAAAATATCATCCGTGAGAGCTGGATTTTTATCTCGAAAGTATTTCATCAAGTTAAGTTTTAGAATCAAAGTACCTGTAATTATAAGCCGGAGTATTTACGTCATTTATACCATCAACTAAACAGCCAAGGTTTAATCGATAGTGATACTGCAGAAATATGTGTCTTAGTTGCAGGGATTGTAGACTTCCTGTCCTGTCACTTAATTTGTTACACGGATGAACTACTTAACGTCATTTCTTAAAAACTTTTGTGATCTGTCTTTTGTCTGTGAAGAATATCCTGTAAAAATTTCAAGCCATGATTTTGGTTCAGTTCCTTTTAAAAATAAAATAGGAGCAGAGATGTTGAAACACTGCAACTGAGACACGCATTTTTACATACTTAAGTTCCTCTCTCATGGGTGCATTTTTAGTTTTTTTATCAAACCCTCAAGACAAATTTTTATTTGCTGTAGATTCAATTTTTTTGAAAAGTTTCTGGAAAATATTCAGAATGTTACGCACTGAAGTTGGTTTGACATTTAATGAACTAATCATGGCTACTGTCTAGGTTCACCTTAAGAGATCACCCGCAGCAACAGCTCTCAGCAATATTTTATCCAGATTTTTAAGGAATAATAATGAGATCCCTTTTTATTGCTCAGGGTAAATACCTCTTTTTGTTTATCTTCACCCAAGATACCAAGAAGACTCTCTGCAATCTGAGTGAATGAAAAATGTAAACATTAGATACAATTGACCCGTGTATGTGTATAAATAATTTTGTGCCAGTATTTATCCGAATTGAGTGTCATTCGCGATTCTATATTCACTTTACTCTGTTTGTGAAAGCCTGTGAATGTGTCTAATGGTGCATTATTTTGTTGCATCATTTTTCAATAAAATTCACGCAGTTGTTTCTAGTTTGATGAAAAGTCTACTTCATTCAGAGAATCCATCAAAATAATAGATAAGTTTGACGACTCTGAGGAAGATATCTTAAGGAACGAGAATGTCAATGGCAACACCAGAG
Source organism: Bemisia tabaci (assembly GCF_001854935.1). NCBI lineage: Eukaryota > Metazoa > Arthropoda > Insecta > Hemiptera > Aleyrodidae > Bemisia > Bemisia tabaci. Next base: position 1,439,623 of record NW_017547180.1, read on the forward strand.
AAACACATTCTTCAATTATAAGTGTTTTATAATACCTCTCCAATTTAATTTAATTGTTTTCTAGAATAGAAATAAGCCAACTTTATTGCTTGAAGTTTTAGCAGAATATTCTTTAAATAGAAAATGTAAATCTTGAAAATTTTAAACAGATCATGTCCATTAGTTTTTGGATTGAAAGACCAGTATACTATGATGAGAAGTCTGTAACATTGCAAAGCGAGGTAGAAGTTTCCCAGCTGCATGAGCCATAAATAAACTCATTTCATCGCCTGTAGAGATTGATTCTGCATCATTCTTCAAAGAAAAGCACAAATTTAGAAAAATCTTGAATTTCCAGGCAAAATTGTGGTCGTTTTTTGGGGAAAATGCCATCAAGCAATCGCTTGCTAGCAGTTTGTTTATTGTAGATAACATGAAGAAGAAGAAGAAGAAGAATTACCTATCGTAGAATTTCATAAAAACTGATGCTGCTCATTGTCAAGATTTGGGACACTACAAATTAAGAAACTTGGTTTCTGGTAAATGTTATACATTTTTTGATTAAATTTTTAATGTGATATTGAACATTTTGGAAAGTCAGAAGATTGCATCAAAAATTTGTTGAAGTAATTTTTTGGCCCTCTATTATCTCCTACTTCTCTCTACTGTTAGGATTGGAGAAAGTCCAAATGAAAAATCACCCAGAGACTCTTATTAGAGCAGTAGGTAGGTACCTAGGTAGGTATCTATTTTTTGGTCCACTTCAATGTTCAATTTGAGGACGCGATCTGAAATACATAGAAACATTGGATTCAAGAGCAAAATGACATCGCTGGATTTTCGCACTTGCTGTTTCTAATCTCTAGCAATGAAAAGGGGAAAGAGGGGGGCGATTGCTACCCCCTTTCTTCCGTTTGCCAGGAACGAAAAAAAAAATGAAGTAAAAGTAGGTAAGTTTGGAAAAATTTGGAATGAAATTGGAAAAAATTGAATGGAGTCGGGATGATACATGAAAAATACTTTGTTTCTCCCAACCAAAATCGCAAACGCCCCCAATTTTTTTACCGACTTGATCAAATGTTGAAATAACGCGCGCGCTGGACCGGGGGGG
>NW_017547180.1:1440726-1483811 GCF_001854935.1 Bemisia tabaci
GGGGGGTTGTGTCACATGCATTTGACAAGGACAGATTATTATGAATGAGCGGCAAAATTAAGGAATTTAAAGTACTTCCTGAAATAAGATCTGCGTTTAGCACTTTTGCCGAATTCCAGATCAATTGATTTTTCAGAAAGGGAACGTACCTAATTATGACAAATTCTCCGGCCTCCCCCCCCCCCCCCCNTCCCCTTACTATCAACGCAACTGCTTCAGCGGTGTTATCAGCACTTTTAGAGCCTCCCTACTCACATAGCGCATTTCTTTCATGATGGCGCTTAGTGAAATGATGCGTCAATATAATGCGCTTGGCTTGAAGGTTGGTCACGTTCCTTAAACGAACGAAATGGCATATTGTCTATTCTTTCGCGATGAAAGCAACAAAGCAAAGCGTTGCTTCTTATTTTTTTCCGAACTGTCTACCTTTTACAGGTTCAATCAATTTACTTGAGTCAATGCAGAACAAGCAGAATCATCGAGTTCTTGAATTTCTGTTGGAAGAGGCGAAGTTAGTTTGTCGCTTCGGTAATTGTCCGAGATGACGTCAAAATTTTAACCAATAATTACCCCGCATGCCAATCGCACGCTCTATCCTACACTGCTGTCCCATTTTTGTTCCCAAGTGACGTCTTAAGATGGTGGTTTAAAGGTAATTGCCTTCGTCTTTAGTGCTCTGTTTACAATATCAGTCAGGTGTTCAATCATGCGTCGAGATCTGTATTTAATGTTATCATAAGCATTATTAATGATCCCTTTTATTATGTTTATTTTTATTAGAGTTGCTGATCAGTGATTATTCTTGAGTTTACCGTAATTTCGCCTTCGTTCGTTGGTGCGATCTCGCGTGAGGTGTTTCGAGTTTTCCTACACTGGACGAAAGTGTTTGATCCAGAAAATCGCTGTCAAAGATGTGATGTCTCCTCACTCAAAGGCCAATTATGAGATGTGTTTTCTCTGTTTTGGCACTTGTCCAGTCAATTAGTTTAAAACTTGGACAATGTTTCTGAATGCAATATCATTGATATCGGGGAATTTTTCATCTCGTTGCCTCTGTAAGTAAGTTTTTAAGCCCTTTAAATGTGGAAATTTCGTTCAGTTCACTAAGAATTCATGATAAGTAGTGGCTAGAATGGAAAAGAAGCAGCGAGCAAGTTGTTTACACCCTTGGAAGACATTGAGGCTTTCAGTGAATTCAGTTACATTTTTTTGGTTTATGGGTGAATAAAGCTTATACTGCATGACTGTGGGTAGGTAGATTTTAAAAGTTGTTTGTGACCATTCAATTACCGGACAAAGAATACACGGGACCAGTTAGTCTGTACACTAACTTCATTGAAATAGAGATCATCCGCAGCACCACTCACTGACAGTTGTTTCATCTGACATCTCAATTTTAGGGCCATGGCAGTATATCTTGCCTCTTGCTTCCCTGTAACATTTTCTAACGTAATTATGTTCGGAACCTAGAAAAATCAGATATTTTAGTTAAGACTCACCTAAGAGCCTGTGTGAAGTCTTAGCCCCAATCTTTGAGCATGAAGCTTTAAAGTATACTAAATGTATGGTCCTTTAGTGTACATAAGCTTTGTGCTCTGTTGAACCTGCCCTCAAGATGCCATGTCAAGGCGGATAAAGAATGGTGGTCGCATCTCATACTCTATTTACATCCCCTGGCATCGGGTACATCCCGATTGCATGGCAAAGCATGTACCCTCTACGCATCACAGCCTCTAAAATGGCGGCTCAATTCCAAATGCGACTACCTTTCTTTATCCACAATGATGTCACTTAGCCCGATTTCAAACCAGAATGATGCAGCTACAGACTTAATTAATCTCTGAAGATATGTGCCCATCATCAGCATATTTGCCAATGATGTTTGAGTCAGTTTGATCTTTGGGTTAGATTGAGTTGGAAAACTTTGAAACGAAGGATGCCTTCTTTTAGTTTGGACCCCTGATAATTCCGTCCATGGATTGATTCCTATACTTTGCTAATCATTTAAGTATTGTGTAGAAAGTCAGTCTTTGATCGGCCCTGAAACATCAGTTCCTGACAGGCTAATACTGACAGTAATGATGCATTCTTTGATAAGGGTTGATGCAAACAAGATTTTGCCTCCGTTAACATGTGAGGGAGTTCCAGAACTCACTTTTCGCATGTTGAGACAAAAGTCAAGTCTTGTCTATGCCACGACCCATCAATGGTGCCATCTAAATACATTCGTTAAGTTGTTGAGTGGCTCTGATCTTGCTTTATTTAGAGACTACCTATGTTTTGCTTCAATATCTGATCAGTGAGCTTTAGGATAGGTTTTTGTCAAAATTCTGCCAACAGTTTGTTCCGTAATACTGAGAAATGGTAAGGTGGTTGAGAACTTCTGCAGGTCTCAAGCTGGTATGAATTACTCGGAGGATTATGCACTTATGATAGCTAAATCCTGACATTATGCCAATGCGTTGGTATTAGTCATAAGGAAATCATCTTGCTGTTAACAACGATGACTCCCCACTGGTCCATGGCCTACTGGATAATGTATGTGCGGAGATTGAAGGATTAGTATTAAGGAAAAAGCAAAACAACCGATCCAAATTTTTCCGAATCAGAAAGTGTAAAAAGTGATGAAGTTATCTAATCTGAGGTCCCATGGCAGGCTCATCTCATGTACATTGGAACAAACACTAGAGAACGGATTCAGATTCAGTTGAGCTTTTTAGAAATCTTAGCCCTACTTGTTCTCTATTTTGAATGTACCTATTGTTATAGTCTTACATGTCGGATCGTACTACAGTATTCATTAATGAGACCCTCCGGCTGTTTCTATGACCAAAGTTATACTAAAAATACTGCAGGGAAACATCAGCTAACATTTCTACCATCTAGAATTTATGTGCGGCTTTTTTTGCATGGTTTAACACCTGAATTCCTATCTCCCTGACTACCTAGATTGTGACATGTGGCTATGATATCTATGAGAATGAGAAATGAGATCAATTTAGCTCAATTTGCTGTTAAATTCATAATTCAAATGTCTCTTAAGAGGGAAGATATTTTTTTAATTTTTAAACCATTTGCCATGGTATCCACCTTTTCTCTTTTACCTGCAGTTATTTATATTTTCAACTCCGTTATAAATTTCAGATTGATTTTCTTGCCTTTTGCTATTGCCTTAAATGGAGCCACCAGCTTACTACCATCGCTACGATCGTCGTTCCAGTTCCAGCTCTTCTTATCACGGAAATGGGTAAGTTCAATTTTCTTTTCAAGTCCAAGTTATTGCTATACTATGGTATTTGGCTTTGGAGAAACCGGGAAAGTCAGGGAGAGTTAGGAAAAGAAAGCACTTAACTGGAAGAGTTGCAAACTCCTCTGCAAGTTTGTGGTTTTTCGCGTAACTCTGCGGAAAATTTAAGTTCCTGCGGATTTGCACCAGCACTTTGCTGCGAGCTATGTTTGTTTTTGCGCCTCTGAAAAAAAAATGCCTGAAAGAAGTAGGGAAAGCCAAGAAGACGGAAAATTCAAGGGTTAGGAAAACCTAAGAAGTCACGAGAAAAAAAGAAAGAATAATTTAACTAGACACTCAATGTCCAGGAAAAGAATTAAAGCACCCCAAGTCAGATTTTCTCACCAACAATTTATTTAAAGCATGTTACTGACTTCAAATAATTAACCTGTACCTAAGATAGGTATCACAGTTTACTGTATACATCCACATTAAAACATCCAAATGTACAGCCACCCCCCAGAAAAATAATTTGCATGGATCCATCATTCAATAAAGCAATTAGTTGTCAGATGAAACTTCGCAATGTTGCAATGCAATTTAAGCTCCTCTAGCTCTGACCTTTTTACCTAAGTTTATTCCTCTGTTAAAGAATTTGATAGTTTGGTGCTAAGAGAAAACGGTGTATGAGCCTTAAAAGTGTAGCCAAACAGCTAGGTAAGCCTTTAAATGTTGCCAAATCGCTTCTGTAACACTTGGAATAATGTATTTGGAAAAAATTATGGACTTTGTTTTTACAAGTTTGCTAATAAACAGGTTTAAATTGCGTATCAAATTCCTATGGTTGGATTTTTTGACCTCCAGGAGCTCATCTGGTGTTTTTGCTCAGTAAGGTAGGACAGATACAGACATTGACCTTCATCACCGGGAAAAAAATTAAAAAATGTGAAATGCGTTTCTAGGATAGCCTTACTTCCTATGTTGTAATTAACATTGCGTTTCCATACTCAGGAGAATTGGCAACAAGGCGGAGCATTAAACGTTGCTGGATTGCACCTAATATTTATTTGTGTCCACAATTATACAAAAAGTCAATTTCTCAAAAAATCAGAGAAAACCTGGAAAAGGCAGGGGACCAGTTGTCCCTGAATTTTTTTCTTCCAGCCCAAACAGTGATATTTACGATTCCAAGTTTGTTTTTTTTTTTAATTTAATAATTATTTTTCCTCTTTACATGAAAAATTACAATATTTACTTAACAATATATTTACATTGGTCCTCAAAATACGGGGGGAGGGAGTCCCTGTAAACTGAACAATATGGAACACATTCTACTTATTGTGTTAAAATATTTAATTCCAAGTGACACGGCGTTTAAAAATTATTGTAATAAGAATTTTTACGAAAAATGATGCCCCAAATATGATCGAAAATTCAGGGAATTGTGTGTTTAAAAAAACCCTGATGAAAAAAGATAAATTTTGAAAACTTGTCACCACACAGAAAGGACCTCAACTCCCTGAGGCAGGGTTTCAGTTTAACGATTTTTATCAAGTTGGATCAGAAATTCGTTATTTTAGTTCAGGGCCGTGTTGCTCAAAAAAGAACCAAGCGACGTCAGCCACGGCCTTTCTTTGGACCCTGTATTTTCTAACGAGAGAGCTGTTGTACAGATAATCTTGAAAATTTCAAGGAATTTCCACTGTAACACAAATCAAATTCCTTGAATATTTCAAGAGAATCGATGCCACTGTTTTCTTACAAACAAGTAGATGCACTACATTATGCAATCAGCAAGTATAATTTGTGGCTTATTTTAGAAACAACATATTTTCCATTAGTTTCCCTATGTAGATAGGTGTCTTCACGTATGAGCCAGTTATTGAAGTTCCTTTTTGCAAAATGCAGCCCGAATGATCCTTAGAATTTTGCAGCAGATTTCACTTGTTTTCTCTTTGAGAAACACAGGGTTTCCGGCTGTCTTGAAAACCATTTTACCATCTACCAAAATCAAGCACCGAAACAGGATTCTGCAACCAGCGCAGCTGCCTCATTCAAAGGAAAAATATGAAAGTGGAAGTTTTATTCGAATGTTAGGGAATTCGAAAATTTTGGAGTCAGGGAAAAGGAAAACTAGCCGGGGACTTCGAAGACGAAGCAACTACGGCAACCCTGGCAAAGTTGTAACTACGCAGAGTTGCCACAGTCAGGGAAAACCGGGAAATGTCTGGAAATGTTTGAAAGTCGAGGAAAACCTGGAAATGTTAAGGAAAATGGCGTAAATGTCAGGGAGAAATCCTTGAGTCAAGTCACCTCTTTCTTGTGTTCTACGAAAGGTTTGACGTTTCGAACAACCAATTCGCCTGAAAACTATCCGTAATTATGTCGTTTTAACCATCTGGCATATCTTTAATTGTCAGGGAATTTCACCAAAATGTGTCAGGGAAAGGTCAGAGAACTTCATCTTCTAAATTCTGTGGCAACCCTGACTACATTTTCCCAATTCCATCTACACGAGGTAAGGTGTTCGGCAGCCCTATCTCTTCCCATAAGTAGAATACATCGTGAGAATCCCCGGATTGTAATCCGGAATGCATTTCACGTCGGAGCCTATCCCTGTCCCTTAAAAAAACCCCATCTGTCATATAATGCGAAGAGGGATCCTCTCTTTTTGCGGAAAACTCCAATCTTACGAAGCAGATCTCATCGCCAAATTTGTAACGCTTGTAGAGCTCTTCCTGCGTAAACCGAGGATGCAGGGTGTCTACAAGTCCGAAATTTCCGGAAAGTCCGGCAATAGCACCGATTTTTTAAGCGTGGTCCGGAAGCACTGAAAAAGTGCCAAAATCCCGCAATGAGGTCCGGAATTTCTGTCATTTTTGTTGCAATTTGAGCGAGAAATAGAATTTTTTGCAATTTTTCGAATTTCGTCTTATGGAGGTACTGAAAAAGTACTGCATTTTTCCGTTAAGGAAGTACGGAATTTCTTGGGATTGTACTGAAAAAGTACTGTCAAAGTACTGATTTTTGGCCAGCCTGTTTTAGTAGACACCCTGATGTGTACAGTTCGTCCTTTAGTAACGACCTTTCTTGCTCGAAGCCACTGTTCGGCGCACACCGCCCGGCAGCGAGGCAAAGCGTCTCACGTTGCCAGATGGGTTCTCAAAATGCATTTAATTCACCTGATTCCTTGCGGGGAAAACGTGCGGGACGGCAACGCGGCGCAGCGGAGTGGGAGCCGGAGCAAATGGGCCTCGCTTATCTTCCGCGTTGCGACTTGCATGTTGCGTCACACAAAGCGAGGAAAACGGCAAAACGGGAGCATGGCGACGCGCGACGCGACGCGACATGCCGTGCGCGCCACCGCCGCCATCGAACGCTGGTGTGAACGCGGCCTTAGACGATCCAACGCGATCCGGGATTCAGTGGAGTCCCTTCATCGAGAACCTATCGACACTGGGTAGAGATCTGCCGTGCTAAGGAGAATCGCCGTATGAACATTCGAGAGTTGCCAAATTTCCTCGGATCAAACATGTATGTTAGACGAAATTTATGCATATTTTTTCTTGAAATTTTCAGATATTTTAGATTAAATTGCGAACAAAATAGTCTGAAAAATTGGAAGAAAAATATTTACTATTTCCCCAATAAATTAGTATTTTATCAGAGGAAATTTGGCAACGCCTGAAGGTTCATACGGCGTTTTTCCTTAGAACGGCAGAGATCCTCTTCCTAGGATTCGGGAAATTGGCGGCGCACACTGAACCGAGTTGAAAGGAGAGGTCGCTCTAAATTCGGAAACTTTTAAACGCTTATAATTCCGTTCATTCAAAACTTTGAGGTTCTAAAAGTAGCTCTATTGGTTTCCTCGTGTAATTTGCTTTCATAAGCGCCCCTTAAATTTAAAATATGGCGGAAAGAACATCAAAATTTGCAGTTAATGTCAAAAATTTCGGGGTCGACCTCTTTAATCGACTCGATCCACTCTGCGGCTCTCGATGCAAGGGGGCTCCAGGGCTAGACTGGCGATCGCCACCCGAGCCCTGGAACCTGTGGACCCTTTAGCCCGAGTGATGCTAAAGCAAGGTTGCCGGCGGTCTGGAAAACTGGGATAATTAGGAAAAATCAAGGAATCCGCACAGGAAAAGTCAGAGCATTCGTGTATAGGAAAAGTTAGGGAATTCGTGCAGGAAAAGTCAGGGAATTCGTGTAGGAAAAGTCAGGGAATTCGTGCAGGAAAAGTTAGGGAATTCGTGCAGGAAAAGTCAGGGAGTTCGTGCTGGAAAAGCCAGGGAGTTCGTGACGGAAAAGTCAGAAAATTCGTGCGGGAAAAGTCTTGGAATTCGTGTCGGAAAAGTCAGGGAATTTCTGGCACAACCACCAATCACTTAAACAAGTCACTGATCCGATCCTTCAGCTGTTCACCTTTTCTGGTCATTTTTAAGACTCGCCATCTCTCAACCAGTGGCGTGGCGTGAATTGCGATAAATCGATTGTCATGCCATTTAAACCTACGGAAAAGGATCGATAAACAGGGTGTTTGCAGCGAACACCTTAATAATCGATTCTTGACCATAGGTTTAAAGGGCATAACAATCGATGTATCGCAATTCACGCCACGCCACTGCTCTCAACCAGCTACCGAATGCTTTTCTCCGCAATTAATTTGATCTCTGAATAAGGAATTTTTTTTTTTTTTTTTTTTTTTTTTTTTTTTTTTTTTTTTTAGCGGAAATGTTGTTCGAAGGTCGGGAAAATGCAGGGAATTTGAACATTTCTGAATTAGGGAAAAGCGAAAATTGACAGGGAATTCGACGATAAAAATGGCGACCCTGTAAAGGTAGAAGTGTGAAAATATAGAGGAGAATAGGGTGATAAAAAAAAAGCACTGTCGTCTCCGTGAAACTCATTCTGAGTAAGAATTACTTCTTGCCCGGAAGAACCAGGCCCAATCAAAGGAATTTTAAGGGATCAGCCCTGTCCACACATTCATGCATCAAAAAACTATTTTTACGTGAAATGATTCCAGTTACGTGTTAAAATCTAGGATTTATCTATTTTTCAATTGTTTCTTAATCATGCGAATACCTCGATACCCAAATGCAGCAATTTAGGATTATAAATTTTTTCACGGAGCAATTTCAAAGTGACAAGCAGCAAAATACCTAGCAAAACTACCAAATACGAGGTAAATGTACCGACCGCTCCACGCCAAAAACCTCCCAGTTGTTCATATGTATTCCTGCTTTCCTCCGCGTGCAATCGTAATACCTGAGAGTGATACCACTGTTCGACCACGCGGAAGCGCGGGTTGCCTACTCTTGACAACTGAAGGCGAACTGACGGTGAGGTAAAGGCACCTTTCTGCATGTGAATTATTCCTGCTGCCTGCTGTTCAAGAGCAAATATTTATTGGGGCATTTTTTACTTTCTCGTTCTCCTTGCGGGTGGAGGAAGTATTGTCATCCCCCCCCCTCCCCAATAAAAAGTTGAAATTTTATCAATGCTCGACGTCGGAGAAAAAAAAACCACAGTTAAAAAAATGTGTGTCCGTCCGTCTGGCGTCCCCCAAATCTGTGTACATCTGTGTAAATTTATTCGTTCATTTTCTTTCAAAATTTTCATGGAGGGCCATATCTATGGTCTCCTCGTACACGTCAAACGATTTTGGGGTACGCTAAAATTTGGAAGGTGGGGGCTAGGGACCAAACATGATTCCTAGCAAAATCTCATGGAAAGCTCATTTTGAAGGACTACAATTTTTTTTCTTCAGTGTATTGTTTTCCCCCTTCCTAGCTTGCTCCGAGTTAACGTTTGACAAGGCTACTCCTCGAGGGAATCAATCGAATGAAGAGTTGTTTTGTAAAATCGAAATTGAATTAAAATAGTGAATAAGCAATGAGTAAATCACACGGACCCCTAAGGGGATCCCGTTACCGAACTCGTTTCGAATGTAGGGCGATCCTGCGAATGGAACGCGCGAGCTATTTCTCAGCAGCCGCGAGCCGCGACGAGCGACGACGCGCGATTCCCGAAGCGCGCAAAATAACTAATTCAAGATGAAACCTGAGACCGAGCAGAAATGAAGGTCGCCGCTATCGATGTCGCTCGATTTGCTAATTTATTCATTTATTTAGTTTTGGAGGAAAACTCCTCCCGCTATTTTTTATCGCCTTTTCCAATGCGCCAACTCGTGCCCGTGAACTAGGGCCCCAATGGATCGTATTTAGTAGCGTGGCGTGCTTTGCGATATATCGATTGATCTACCATTTAAACCTATGGAAAATGATCGATTATTAGGGTGTTCGCAGCGAACACCTTAATAATCGATTCTTTACCATAAGTTTAAATGGCATAACAATCGATGTATCGCAATTCACGCCACACCACTGATCGTATTCGATAGTGGCTTGGTGTATCGTCCGGCTCCAAACAGTAGAACATAACCCCAAACTAAAATTATAGGAATGGAGATGTTGCATGTGCGAGGAATCTGCGATTTGACTATTGATTCACATGTGAAAGTTGGCGAAAAACACGATGGTGCCACTGGTTTTCTCTGAAATCAACTCCCAAGCTCAAAAAAAGCCCTCAAGTTGAGGCCAAAATGGAGGGGATATCCCGCGCTACCCTGAGAGTCCACGTCTACATCAAGACAAACTCTCCATGCAAAGATAGGGAGCAAATACATTAGCAGGGTTGCCGTGTTTTCAGTTTTAGAGTCCCCAAATAAAGTGGCAGCCCTGTCAATGTATTTGCTCCCTATCTTCTCATGGAGAGTTTGTCTTGATGTAGATGTGGACTCTCATCAGGGTAGCGTGGGATATCCCCTCCATTTCGGCCTCAGCTTGAGGGCTTTTTTTTGAGTTTGAAAGTTGATTTTAGAGAAAACCAGTGGTACTATCGTGTTTCTCAGGGAACTTTTACACAAGGATCAATAGTCAAATCGCAAATTCCTCACACATGCAGCATCGCCATTAAGTCAGAACAGCTGAAAATGAGAAATTTCGTAGCAATTTCATTACTCTTGGCCAATCGGACGCATTTCTACCCAACGGAACTATGTGCATTATGACGTGAGCCCTGTTAGACATGTATTCTTATTGGTCTCAAGGCTCATTTCTTAATGCACATAGTTCTATTGGGCAGAAATACGTCCAATTAGTACTCATACGAATCAAAAATCTATCACAGAAAACCCGTCCCGTCAGAATACTTGATTGACTTTCGAGGCTATGTTTATGTTCTGAACCAATCGATATCGGTACAATCTCACCTGTTTGATGTATCGAATACGCTCTATGAGGTCGAGCTCCAAGATCGGACAGTGTGAAATGATCCCATTTGTAACTTATATATTGTTAGGCCTTGTCTCCACGAGCCGTTTCGCGAGATTTGTCCCAGGGAAAAATCCCACTTACGAAGTTGGGAAAAATATTGAGTTAATCAATATTTTTCCCAGTACCAAGTATGGTACTTGTACCCCTAGGACCCACTGAGAGAAGAAGAAGAAGTGAAAACGAATTTTGCGATTTTTTATTCATTACTACATTGTTCATGTTTGTTTAGTTAAAAAATGTGTCTAATTGTCAATTGTGTGCAATTATTATTTTAATCCCGGTCAAATACTCGACTTTAACTAATTTATCTTCCCGCGCAAATTAGTCGCAGGACTACAAAGAGCCCCGTCCCGTGGAGACGGTAACTGGGAAAAATCCCAGAAATTTTACTCCTGCGATTCGAACTTGGGAAAAATCCCATGAAAACGTCCCGTGGAGACAAGGCCTTAGAGGCAGGCATCAGCATTTGGAGAAAGACTCGACAGTCGAGTGGTCAATTGATCATTTCTGAATTTTAGGACGTTTCTTGAGAATTTTCGAGCGTCACATTACGACGAACTTGCGACGACCAGGAAAAACTAGAGAATTCGTGGGAAATGGACTGGATACACCTAATTATTTTTTTTCTGATCTATAATCTGACCTCATCAGAACAAGACTCTGTGATCAGCGCAACCGACCCAGTTCTATGTTCAAAAATTAGTTGACATTTGCGGGTGACCAGGTGAAAAATCAGTGCAACTCTCAGTCAGAATTCTTAACGATGCCCAACCGTTACCCCGTAAATTTCGCAACGTTGAAAATGCAGTTACGTTCTTTCATCTGAGAAACGATTATAATGAAAGATCGGTTGAAGTATTCTATGAAATACCGCAAGGCCGAAAGTTCAAGAAAAACGTGCAACATTCTTTGCAGGTGCTGGGTATGCAACCCGCATTCCAGAACACCAAACAATGCAAAAAGCAGAGTGCGTTTTCTGCTTCCCCGTGGATCGTATTCGATAGTGGTTCGATGTGTCGTTTCGTTTTAAAGGAACATAAAATCAAACAAAAGTTTTAAGATTTAAGTCGGAAAAGCTGAAAAGGAGAAAATGCCTATCAATTCAACTTTTCATTGCCATTTTGTACTCACAAGAATCAGAAATCGATAACAGAATACTCGTTCCTTCAGATTTTTTCTCTAAATTGACTTTTGAGGCTATGTTTATATGTTGAATCAATCGATGTCGAAATAATCTCACCCGTTTGATGTATCGAATACGATCTATTATGTGTCTTTAACCTCCAAAAAGGGAAGCCTGCAGTTCATTAGGTTCTCCGTGTAGCGGCATTTCGTTCGGATTTTGAACTTGACACCTTTCATAGCTCAGGCCACACAGAGGGGAAAAAGTCATCGCCCGAAATCCATCACCGAGAGCGTCAATCATTCGAGTGTTAGACGTCTCCAGCCGTTTCAGCGATTTGCGGCGAATATTTCAGGATCGATTTACTCCCTCTGCGAGTAAAACGAGAATACTACAGGGTGCTTCGGGGTTGAACTGTTATACTGTAGAAGCGTGGCCTGTGGGTTAGAATGAATTGTTTTTCTCTTTTAAAGTTTTTCCTGAAAAGGAGCCCTTTGTGGCCGCATTCGTCGTTCTTAGATCAGAGTGAGTAGGGACCGCAGCCCACATTTTAGGACGGCCAGGGCGTCTAAAAGTCCGGAATTTCCGAAAAGTCCGGAAAGAGTACTGATTTTTCAAGGGCGGTCCGAAAGTACTGAAAAAAGGGGAAATTCTACAAGAAGGTCCGGATTTTTTTCTCTTTTATGTCATTCTTGCAGCAATTTATGCGAAAAATTCAATTTTTTTTTAAATTTTTCGAATTTCGTCAGTTGGTGGCACTGAAAAAGTACTGAATTTTTCTATTAAGAAGGTACGGAATTTCTTGGGGTTTTACTGAAAAAGTACTGTATAAGTACTGATTTTTGGCCAGCCTGTTTTAGTAGACACCTTGCGACGGCAACGTCGTGATTTGCTTAAAGAATCAAATAATTTTTCGAATAATTGACAATGTCGCGATAAAAATCAGTCATAGTTTTACTTCATCGGCACAATAGGTTTCGCTGGAATTACGTTACGGTATAAGGGGAATAAGCGGAGTGCCCTCAACTAGTTTCGAATGCGATGAACACTATAAATATCATTTTAAATCCTGTATGCTACTATTCGGGCTTTATGGATGTCCGTGTTGCATACGCATGAAAGTGAAGGCGTTTTAACTGTGGCGCCTACGGCGGGCTTTACTTCGAGGATTCAAAATGGTAGATCACTTTCAATTCTTCGCTCTCACTACAAAGATATCTCCAAGGCACAAATAGTTACATATAGGCGTCGAATGTAGGTATCTTTTATACTACATTTTTGATAACACGATATGCTAAGCATGATTAGCGGAGAAACCAAAAATTAAGTAAGATGTAAAAAAATTAGTAGAGCAAGGAAAGGAATACATGAATAATCGAAAGTACTCCGTAATTTTAGATCCTCGCAGCAAAGCCCGCCGCACCATGAAATGAGCCTTTCAGAGAGATTGGGCATGAAACTTCAACAATAACTGCAAATTTTGATGTTAATTTCTTCACACCATGCACTAACGCATGGGGTGCTTCTTGAGGGATTTTTTACGAACAAATCAATGAGAAAAGCTTCTAAAATCTCTGCTTTCCGCATTAACACCAATGTGGGCTTTTAATGTTAACACATTTTGTGCAACACTTCTCATTGACTATCTTTACTGAGCGCCGTTGGTAAAGCGGTTAGTGTCAGAAGTCAAAACGCCTTCTCTTCCGTGCGTATGCAACCAGGACATCCATAGAGCCCGAATAGTTGCATCCCGGGCGTTAAAATGAAACTCGTTTACCATTCGATTAGCATCCATCTAATGCAATACTAACTGCAACTTTCATCGGTCCTCTTACATTTTAACCTCATTGCCTCTTGTGCCGATAAAGTAAATCATTACTGATTTTTATCGCGACTTCGTTAATTTTCCCAGTAACGCATCATCTAAATGTATCACGTAGAATGATGTCGACCTTTGAAACCGGAAAAAAAGACAAAAAAATCAGGTATCCGACCATTATATGTAGAGCTCTATTGAAATAANAATATAATATTGATTAGTAAAATGTTATATGAGCCTTAATCAATAATTGATTTCAGTATGATTCAGTGCGAATCTACGACAGTCAACTCCTCTCTAAATAAATGAATCATTCTATCTCAATTCAGCATCGAGTAGTCCGATACGTCGTCTAAATCTCCTTATGACCAAGAAAGATATTGCTCAATAAAATCAATTTTATTTCAGTATGCTTCAGTACAGATCTCCGGAAATCTATTATTCTCCAGATTGACCGATGAATTCTATCCCAGCCCTAGTAAAGTCGATCAACATGATACCATGTTGAATCGTAATGATATTATGTTGGCCCAGCATGATATCAGTATTATAACGTACTGACGTGCTGATAACATACTGATGTCATATTGATGTCATGCTAACACATCATGCCAATATCATGTAGGATAATCGCAGTGCCGCCTGGCTCGAAAATTATTGGAGTGATGGTACGTTTTTCGGACCCCTTCCTCTCGAGTGGGGCCCCCTCTAAGTAACCTGAAGTCCTCCTTTATGTTGGTTTTTCAAGTTTTGAGGGCCCCTACAAAAAACCTGTCGGGGCTCTTTGAGCCATTCGCCAGAATTTCTGGGGTGCTGAAGCACCCTTGCACTCCTGGCCAGATCGCTCCTGGAGAATCGGCCAATTCGCATTCCAGTATCATGCTATCAGCATGATGCTGATCGAATTTATCCGGGAGATCAGTTTCAAATGATCGTCATACCGAGATTTCCAACGATCAGGGCACAGGTTGATTTCAGCCTCACGATTTCAGTATGATTCAGTGGAAACGGGCGGTAATCTACTCTTACACTGGTCGATCGATGATAATGATTTTTCTGATGCAGGCCGATTTCAGGACGATCAGTCGACTATCGTTTTGGAACAAACGATTCATCGAATACGGTCTATTTCGAGCTGGAATCGATCAGATCGGGCCGGCTGAGGGTCGATCGACGGAAATCAAATAGATTTTCTACAATTTGAGGCATTTTTTGGTAAAAAGGCGTAAGAGGCTAGCAATGTTGCTAAGATTTTGCAATTTTTCCAGCGTTCGTGGCAGATGAAACTTGAACCCGAAAATTTTTGTTTGAGGTTATGTTCTATTGTTTCGAACCAAACGATTCATCGAATACGGTCTATTTCGAGCTGGAATCGATCGGATCGGGCCGGCTGAGGATCGATCGACGGAAATCAAATAGATTTTCTACAATTTGAGGCATTTTTTGGTAAAAAGGCGTACGAGGCTAGCAATGATGCTAAGATTGTGCAATTTTTTCAGCGTTTGTGGCAGATGAAACTTGAACCCGAAAATTTTTGTTCGAGGTTACGTTCTATCGTTTCGAACCAAACGATTCATCGAATCCGGTCTATTTCGAGCTGGAATCGATCGGATCCGGCCCGCTGAGGGTCGATTGACGGAAATCAAATAGATTTTCTACAATTTGAGGCATTTTTTGGTAAAAAGGCGTAAGAGGCTAGCAATGATGCTAAGATTGTGCAATTTTTTCAGCGTTGTGGCAGATGAAACTTGAACCCGAAAATTTTTGTTCGAGGTTATGTTCTATCGTTTTGAAGCAAACGATACATCGAATCCGGTCTATTTCGAGCTGGAATCGATCGGATCGGGCCGGCTGAGGGTCGATCAACGGAAATCAAATAGATTTTCTACAATTTGAGGAATTTTTTTAGTAAAAAGGCGTAAGAGGCTAGCAATGATGCTAAGATTGTGCAATTTTTTCAGCGTTTGTAGCAGATGAAACTTGAACCCGAAAATTTTTGTTCGAGGTTATGTTCTATCGTTTTGAAACAAACGATTCATCGAATACGGTCTATTTCGAGCTGGAATCGATCGGATCGGGCCGGCTGAGGGTCGATCGACGGAAATCAAATAGATTTTCTACAATTTGAGGCATTTTTTGGTAAAAAGGCGTAAGAGGCTAGCAATGATGCTAAGATTGTGTAATTTTTTCAGCGTTGTGGCAGATGAAACTTGAACCCGAAATTTTTTGTATGAGGTTATGTTCTATCGTTTTGAAGCAAACGATACATCGAATCCGGTCTATTTCGAGCTGGAATCGATCGGATCGGGCCGGCTGAGGGTCGATCGAC
Source organism: Bemisia tabaci (assembly GCF_001854935.1). NCBI lineage: Eukaryota > Metazoa > Arthropoda > Insecta > Hemiptera > Aleyrodidae > Bemisia > Bemisia tabaci. The sequence goes on from NW_017547180.1 coordinate 1,456,564, forward strand.
GGATATCAAATAGATTTTCTACAATTTGAGGAATTTTTTTAGTAAAAAGGCGTAAGAGGCTAGCAATGATGCTAGGATTGTGCAATTTTTTCAGCGTTTGTAGCAGATGAAACTTGAACCCGAAAATTTTTGTTTGAGGTTATGTTCTATCGTTTTGAAGCAAACGATACATCGAATCCGGTCTATTTCGAGCTGGAATCGATCGGATCGGGGCCGGGCGAGGATCGATGGACGGAAATCGAAGGAAATTCGCCAGATCCGACAACGGAGTCACCAGCAGGCTGTGAAAGTATGTTAACTGTTGAGAGACAACCTTGCTCCCCCCCCCCTCCGCCGCGACTCCCTCCACCGCCACCGCGGCTTGCTCCGCGGTCTACCAGCAAGGCTCTCTCATTCCAGTCGTCCCCCCTCCTCTCGCTCGCTCTCCGCTCGCCGTCTTTCTCATTCGCGTTCCGATAACCGCTACAGTCGTCCTTTTTTCGGGTCCACATTTTTTTTCTTTTTTTTTCAGTTATTTTTTCATCCGAACCCGTTGTTTTCTTTTCGGTTTTTTCCTCTTTCTCGGTGCGGAGCCGAGCATCAGTGCCACCATCGCTTCGACGCCAGGCGCAGCCGCGGCCCGGAAAGTGTTTTTTGGTGCGTTTTTCTCCGTCGCGCGTGCGATTTTTGAGCTTCCCCGACCCCGAGCCCCGAGTTCTTAATTTTCAAGTGTGGATCGGTGTGTTTTCCGGCGCGCTTCCATCCCGGGTCATGAGCCATATGTTCCTCCGCGCGCTCGAGCCAGGGTAGCGCTCCCGTCGCCTGTGGGCCCTCGGGGCCACCCCCTTTTCTCAAATAAGTAAATTCGATCGGTTTCTCCTCTCGAAAAGCGCCTTTCTCACCGGCCGCCGATTTTAAATTCGGTTTTTAAAATGTGACCGGGGATCCATCGCCTTCGAGTGTTTGTTTGCTCAATATTTTCCAGTGTTATTTGGTGTGTTTGCGAGTGTTTTCGCCCCTGATTTGTGTATTTTGTGTGTTATTTGGATACCATGACCATGGCCAGTGGATATAATAAGTTCCGAGGCGGGACCAACCCTCTGCTGAAAGGCACTTTGAATAGGTAATGGAGATATCAACTCATTGTTTATCCTCCTTTCTCTTAATGTGTGGTGGTCAGGATAAAATCCTGGATTTTCAACGATGCTGGATTTGAAAGGTGTTGTTTCGTGATGTAGGAAGCAAAGCACACGATAATCTCTAACGTTTTTCTCGCATTTTGTCAAGTAATCAGGCACGTTTAACGTCCGACCTTCATGAATAATTGAATATCGCCTAATCTTGATTTCAAGACCAAGCTGTAGAACCATCCGTCGCTATTGCTCGAATGATTGAGATCGAGTCATTTGGTTTTTCGTGTCGATGAAGATAGTTGCGAAGACTTTCGAAATCAATTTCGGAAACGTTTGAATCGATCGCCGTTTTTGAATCATCGTTGAACTTGTCTATGAGAAGACCGTAAAACGTACCAGGCAAGGAATTACCTGAAGAGAATGTTTACAATTATCAAGGACCCTGTGTTTTAGAGATATAACCACGGCTGAAAACACCTCGTCTATCGAAACGCGAGGCTGATATCAGTAACTGCGTCTTAGTTTCGGGTACTTTGACCTTTACGTTAGAATACTCTCACAAAGCAAACCACTCTCTGTCCATACGACTGAACTAATTTAATATGAGTGAATCCCCAAAACCGTCTTGAAGTCACTGAAGTTTTGATGTTTGAATCGAAACCTCCTTCCTGGACCTGACTTGAAGAGATATTTTCGTTCTTCTCTCGACATCAATGTATCTTCGAGCACTCATATTTGGATTATATTTTGCATAAGTAACCACTTTCTCAGGCTCTCCCATAAAAGCGCACATCTGCATCGGGAAACCAATGGCTTGTATGTTGTTTCTAAAATGGGTTACGAATACTGCCGTGCTAAAGAAAAACGGCGTATGAACCTTCAGGCGTTGCCAAATTTCCTTTGATAAAACACGGATTTCCTGGTAAACTTGTGAATATTTTCCTTCCAACTTTTCAGATAGTTCTGTTCACAATTTCATCTAAAGTTCCTGAAAATTCCAAGGCAAAATATTCATAACATTCCTCAAAAATGAATATTTTATAGGAGGAAATTCGGCAACTCTCGAATGTTCGTACGGCGTTCTTCCTTAGCACACGGCAGAATAGTGGTTTCTCATTGCAATATGTAATTCATATTAAATATTTAGACATCTGTTCGAGGTTAGTTGATCGCCGTTTTAATAATTCCAGACAGTGACCATTCATGCAACTACACAGCAATGTTTTTCCTCCATTCAGTTTGATTTATTTTTTTAACAAACTATTTTCTGCGGGATAATCTATTTCGGTAAATATAGATTTTTGTACACTCGGGTGCATGAAACTTACTGCAGCAAATCTGTGATAATCACCTCTGAACCCGGATCTAGGTTTCGCACTGCGTTGACACAATATGTGGAGCTTGACTTTCTAGTTTCTACATAAAAATCGCATCCATAAGGTCGACCAGAGTTACCGTCGGGACTTCGAGGTTTCATATCAGTTTGATTCAATCCCAATTTTAAAAAAAAAAAAAAAATTAGCCCTGCCTTCGCGATCCTACTGGGATGACTATGGAAATGCGTGTGATGTGTTTCGCTCCATTTTGAACTTCGTTTTTCACCGTCGGAGCAGATCTTTTGTCGATCTATCTCCCAATTCCTGATTTATCGGAATTCGCGCGACGTGATTCGCCAGATCGCGATTTATCGCTTCATTTTTAATTTTTTTCATCGTCAGAATGGATCTTTTGCCGTTTTCCTATCATTTATTAAAATCCTACGACTAAAATTGTGAGCGCTGATCTCTCAGTGACACTGCTCAGCATGAATTCAGTGGCGTGGCGTGAATTGCGATATATCGATTATTATGCCATTTAAACCTATGGAAAAAGATCGATAAATAGGGTGTTCGCACTGTTCGCAGCGAGCACCTTAATAATCGATTCTTTACCATAGGTTTAATGGCATAACAATCGATCTATCGCAATTCACGCCACGCCACTGTATGCATTTATGCAGCACGAAGCAGATTCTGATTGGGTGCATGACGATTTTGCAAGTCGGCAACATCTTTTTTCCTCCATCATCTAAATCCATTAAAAATATCAATCCTAAGGATTAATTACAAATTAAACGGAACAAGTTTTTATTAATTTAGACCAATTCAAATTGAGAAAAAAACAGTGTTTCCTACTTTTAAGAATCGCCACTGCCAAGTACTCTGCCGTGCTGAGGAAGAACTCCGTATGAACATTCAAGAGTTGCCAAATTTCCTCCGATAAAAGGTTTATTTTTGAGGAAAGTTATGAGTATTTTTCCGATAAATTTTCAGGCTACAATAGTGTCGCTTTGTGTAGTATTCGCTCGTTTGTTGTAGATCAAACTACAAACAGAATTATCGGAGAATTTTGTAACAAAATATTCAAAAATTGTCCTAAAAATTGGTGATTTGCCAGAAGAAATTTGGCAACGCCTGGAGACTCATACGACGTTTTTCCTTATCACGGCAGTATTGATGTTTAAATGTTCCTCTGTGCTGTAAGATGTTTTCAGCCAGACGGCTGATGGTTGAAATTGGTAGACAAAGCGTCAGAGAGAGAAGACGAAAAGGATTTGGAGTGGCACTATTGGTGGAAGCGGGTGGTTGCGATGGACATAATAGGTATGTAATGGATTAACTAACGGCAACCCACGAGAGACCCTTTAGTTAGTCCATAATTTGCTTCCTTAGTCAATAGGAACTACCCATTTCAACCAATAGGATTGCTCCATAAGTCCATACTCCTCATGTCTTCTTTGTCTTTTGCTTTGTCTATCAATTTCAACAATGTCCATAATTGTCTTCCTTAGTCTATAGGAACTACCCATTTCAACCAATAGGATTGCTCCATAAGTCCATACTCCTCATGTCTTCTTTGTCTTTTGCTTTGTCTATCAATTTCAACAATGTTCTTAATTGTCTTCCTTAGTCTATAGGAACTACCCATTTCAACCAATAGGATTGCTCCATACTCCTCATGTCTTCTTTGTCTTTTGCTTTGTCTATCAATTTCAACAATGAGCCCGCAGTTCTAGTTTGTTTTTCTGACGAAATATTTTCATGCACAAACTCGCGTAAGACGATAGAAAAAAATAACTCCGAATCCCAAAATCTCGACTCGACGCAATGCGATTACAAGGAGGGAACGGAGCGGAGGCGCCCGCAATGCTCGGGGTTTTAATTGGCAGAATTCATTAAAAAGCGAGCGTCTTCAGTCGGGTACGTTGCACGTTCCGACGTCTTGGCCGAAGAATCGGTGACTTTCTCTCGCTCGCGCGGGGTGCGGAAAAAGTTATGTCGACTGCCCAAGCGCAAATCGAGGAGGAGCGTGCAGGGAAGAACGCCGTATGAGGACTCAAATGCTGCCGGATTCTCCTCTTTACATTATTTAATTGGATGTATTTCTTTCAAACGGAACTATGTACACTATGACGTGAGCCCTGTTATAGACATATTTTTATGGGTCTCGGGGCTCATGTCTTAATGCACACAGTTCCGTTCGATAGAAATCCGTCCAATTGTTAAGGAAGCCTCGGACATTTTTCCTTAAATTTTTTCAGACACAATAGATGGAATGGAGAATTTGCAAGTGTCCGAAATCTGGTGAATTTCGTTTCTAAAAATAAGTTGGAAAAACAGAGTGTGGTTCATAAATTGAGCAATTATTGGAGGAGGTATGTTAAAATTCCCGAATCTGCGAATATGCACGTCTTTAAATGAGAAATATCCCCAGATGACGTCACTAGGCGGTGCATTTTCTCACTTAAAAATCTATTCAATACTATTCCCCACATCAGAAAAAAAACTATAAAAAATACTGCGAAATCAGCTCTTCAAGCTCTGTCAGATGAAGCAATAAAAAAATTGCGTGCAAATTCTCCATTGCGAATCAAATCAGGGTTGCCACAGTCAGGGAAAACCGGGAAATGTCAGAGAAAATGATGAGAGTGTCAGAGAAAAATTGTTTATTTACCTTTATTTGCCTATGGTCTTGACGTTTTGAACAACGAATTTTGCCTGAAAACTATTTGAAATTATGTCTTTTCAACCAACTGGCATATCTTCAATTGCCAGGGAATTGTACTCAAAAGTGTCTGGTAAATCAGAGCTTTGTCAAGGAATGTCATTTTCTAACTTGTGTTGCATTCCTGTTAGGCCCTGTCTCCGCGGGACGTTTCATGGGATTTTTCCCAAGTTCGAATCGCTGGAATGAAACTTCCGGGCTTTCTCCCCGTTAAAATCAAAACAACGAAATTTCTTCTTCTTCTCTCTCTGAGTCGCTTTTAGGACTCTTCAAGAACTCAACTTGATATTGTGACTAGTATTGACGAATTCAAAATGTTTCCCCGAATTCGCAAGTAAGATTTTCCCCGGGAAAAATCCCAGGGATCGACCCTTGCAGACAAAGCCGTGTGCTCTCCAGAAAGTGTATGATCTACCGGAATTTTTTGGCAACGCCAGGACGTTCTTAAAGCGTTTTGCTCCAGTAACGCAGCAGACTGATCATTGAAATTGATAGAGATAGCTATAGGCAAAAAAGGCGGAGGGAAAATGGAACAATCCTATTAGTTGAAACGGGTGGTTGTTATAGACTAAAGGGAAAATGATGGACCAACGATAGGGTCTCTCGTGGGCTGCCGTTAGTTAGTCAAGAGATAAGTAATAACTTATCTCTTTTGTCCATTGCAACCACCTGCTTGCATCAACGGAATGGCTCCCATTTTCTCTTTGTCTATACCTTTTTTTTTTGTTTGTCTATAACTTTGTTAATACGTTTCATTAAAGCAGCCGACAGAGAGCGGTGTCCAAGTGGTGCGCCAGGTCCATATCTGACCATCCGATGTGTTGGAACTTTGATCGGTAGAAGCTCGATGTTTTCACGAATAAAACGCAAATGGCGTGGTTGATAAAACAAATCTCTCCGCTAAATTTAGCCTCCATTTTTTAGAGCGTCTAGTACCGTTGAGGATAGCTACACTGATTAAATAGATGAATTGTCGAATCATAACAGGCTCTCGAGAATTACAAGTACCCAGTCTCGCAAGTGATCGCAGAATGGAAAAAGAGACCCGAGACTCTGACCACTCGCAGAAACTTTTTTTACGATCCGACTTTGGCTCCCGTATCCACTTTTGGGTGCTAACTTTCGACAACCGTCATTCCCCTCTCATTTCCTCATCTCAATGAGAGATTAAGATGGTGGCGGACTGAGAAAATTCTAATTTTAGAAAAGAAGCCGTGCGAATTGGAAGGAATATTGGGGAGGAAATCAAATATTTACGTCAGATCGAGTTAACAGTGTAAGAGGTCTGTAAGGCTAAGATCTAAGGTATGTCAGTACCAAATCATTCAAATTTAATAAACATAAGACTCAGTTTCCATTTTCCAAGTGGAGCGTGTAATTATTCTATCTTTTATGTGTTCAGTTATTTCAACTTTTCAACCGTCGCTTCAGGTCGAGTTTGAGTATAACTGAAACCCTAAAACTGAATAATCGAATTCCTTTAGTAGTATGATGTCACCTTATTAAAAAAAGTTCTCTTGACATCAAGATACATGCCCTCTCTGAATATATCAGTGTGCACGTTGGCGATTCTAGCAAGTTCACACTAAAAAAAACACCGGCTTTGAAAGCCGCACTTACGGGCCTTATAGACGCACCGTCTGTTCCGGGCGCAGATGTCGAAAGTTCCGGGTCCGGCACCCGTTGCTCCAGTCACTGAATTTGGAATAGTCGAAACTACGGCTCTAGCATTCGTAAATTTCGGCCTCCGAGCTTGGAACGGAGGGTATGTCTGTATCTCTCGTAACTTTTTCTTAGTGCAACAGTGGGCTGTGTCTATTTAACTGTGTACAATCGATATTGTACCGACCATCTCACCAAGAATTGACTGCTTAAAATTGATTTAAATGGTGGAAACCAGTGTCGCCAATTTCGGAGAATCGCCACTGAGAGTCATCTGATTAAGAAGTGTAGCCGTCGATGGATTTATTTCTCGATCTAAATAGGAGTTTCAATGAAGTAGGCGAGAGAAACCCGTATCACGTTTTGAGACTAATTTTTCTCGGCAAGATGGACTGCTCCTCTCCAGCGACGTGGCGTGCTTTGCGATACATCGATCGATCTGCCATTCGAACCCATGGGGAAGGATCGATTAACAGGGTGTTCGCAAGGAACACCTCAATAATCGATCATTCGCGCCTCGCCACTGCTTCTCTCGTCCGCATTGTTCGAGTCATGGCAATATTTCCGATTCGAATCTGCTCATTAAGCTCTCGTTTCACTTCGAAGGTGATAAACAAGAGCCTAATCGGCAGACAAGTCCAAAGGTTTAACGCGGTACGTGTGCGCGTAAAAACCCCCACCAACGCTCAAATCGAGTACATATCGAAAGGCCTTGAAGTGCTGAACAACTTGGAGGGCTGCACCACTTTCTGGACGTCATTAATCAGAAGGTAAGAGGGTCTCTCTACGAAAGGGAGTTTCGGAAGGAGGAGGGGAGAGATTAGTTACTGATTTTTAAAACTCCTCAGGTGGATACATTTCATAGGCATCGTTCTGTCCTTCTATTATAGCTGATCGTTACTTATTTATCGTTGATATTTCTTTTCCTCTAGCTGTGTCGATAATCGGTGATAGTTGTAGCTGAAGTGTCTTCGTAGAATTCAGGCCCCGTCATTTTTTTATGAATTTTAATACCCCCGGGTTAAATATTTTAGGGGAGTTGGATTGAATCAAGCTGATAGGACATAGCTAAAGTGGGTCCTTTAAAGACAAGAAGTCTATGTCATTAGTGGGTGAATTTGCTCTTTTTAAACCGAGAAGGCTGATATTAGGGTAGTTCTGCCCCGCGAGCCAATTTCACCGATTTTTTCAGGGATGCAGAAATTTCCCCATCACGCGATGCGATTGCGTGACCGCTCGCGTGGGAAATGCTGACTTTTTTTCTTCTATTTTTTTACTACCCACTCATTGATAGCACACAAAGTATGCTGCTTCTTGGGAAGGAAGTTATTGAGAAGCTTGTTTTTTGGGAATAAAACTATGAAGAGCGCTGTTTTGTGCGCTGGGAGCCTTTTAAGCACGCTGCTTTTGGAGGAGGGAACTCCTAAGTGTGTTGTTTCAAGTGGAAGTGCAATAATAGCAAAGCATCAAATTTTGACCAGAGATGAACTTTCAGCGTAGCGTAGGGAATCCCCTCCGTTACCGCCTGAAGTTGGAGAGCTTTTTTTGAGCTTGGGAGTCAGAATCGTGTTTCTCGCGAAAGTTTACAGACGGTTTAGTATTTTAATCGTTTTAATTCCTCACTCACGCTAGAACACTCCATTGCAAATCACTTTCTCCCGTGAAAAATGATGGTTGAATACGATCTTGGCAAAATGGCAACGCAAGAGACTACTGAATGAGGAATAAACGAGACGTAGTCAGAAATTAAGCAGGAGAAAGAACCAAGGCGGAAGATTCGCGATTCGTTATCAGCTTCGAATTGAGCGATTCTGAATGTCTATCTCGCTTCGCCAACCTCATTCGATGCTGAACGAGCGCAGTGCTGCAGTTAACCTTGCGTCTGTCAGTCGACCTGTCATGCCGTTTTGATGGAGCATGAAATTGCACTCGTGCATTTCTTCCAGAACTTCTAACTTTCGGTTTCGCCCATCGACGAAGTAATCGAACGTTACCCATCATCAAGCGAGATCTACTTGCTGACGGTGGATCTAGAGACAAAGACTGTCGTGCTAAGGAAAAACGCCATATGAACCTTCAGGCGTTGCAAAGTTTCCTCCGATAAAAACCGAATTTACTGGAAAAATTGTGAATATTATTTACCAAAATTTTCAAATATTTTTGTAAGCAATTTAATCTAAAATATCTGAAAATATCAGGTAAAAATATGCATGGATGTTGTTAAAAATGCATGTTTTATCCAGGAAAATTTGGCAACTCTCGAATGATCATACGGCGTTCTTCTTTAGCACGGCTGAAGAGATACCCTCGACCACTGCTATCTTGGCAATGGTGGAAGCTCATTCTTTCGGGACTTCAGCATTCAACTGTTCATGTATACCTAATACGTGGATGGTTAACAATGTGTTGAGCATTTTGTTCTGGAAACAAACTGAAGTTTGATGAACATGTTTATGGCCCATTACGTCACCCGAGGCTCATCATCTGCCTAGGTAGGTCTGCGGCCGAAAAAAGGTTGATGACTGTTGCTCCCTTGTAATCGTCCAGAAGGAAGCGTTGAATCCCCGAAAGTAAAGTTTCCACTCGTCGCTTAGAGGTTAGTGAGGGATCTCTCTTTGTCTTTAGGTATAGGTTGATATGATATGGTGACAAGTTTTTGAATAGTTGGGAAATTTCACTGTATGAACCTTGAAATACGTATTTTCTCTTAGCTAAACTTCGCCTTTTTTCAATTTTGAGAGACTTTTTGCTTCGTGGGAATAGACTCCTTGCTTCGTGGAAATGTTCTCCTAAAAGCGCTGTTTCGAAAAAACATGAAAAACGAGGGTGAAATCCGTCAATTTTTACCACTGAATGAATAACCTCCACAAAACAATCGTATCGTTTCTTGCGAAAGTGCCGAGAGCTTACAGAACTGTTTTTCAAGAATTCTGATGTGAGGAACTGTTTAGAAATAGATTCAAGAGTGCGATAATGCACCACTTTGAAATTCCCTACGGCATTCCCCATTTGAACACGTGTCGTGTAATTTACTAGATTATTTCTCTCTGCAATATAACTTCTCCAATAATTGTTCAATTTACGCTCCGAGGTTGCCCTTTTGCTCATTGTCAGCTCAATCAGATTTCTATATGTCAATAAACAGCATCCGAATTCCGGCGCCTACACATTTTTTATGCATCTTTGGAAAGCTATATTTGCTTATTCGTTGGTCACGCTGAAAGTTGATGAAAATTAGATGAATTATAATAAATTAATGAATTGATTGAAAACGGAAAAATAAAATGGAAAGGGGTAAAACAATTTAATGTTGCATTATCAACAAAAAATCCTCATCAAATCGGAAGCCATAAATGTTTGCCGTGTTAGGATTTATTGCAAGCGGTCATAAAACGATTCACTCCACTCAAGCGCGACTCTTTTTTTAGTGAATGACAATGATAGTTCATTTTCAAGGAGAGTTCCTCATACCAGCAGGGAGTATCTTTCAATTTCAAGGTTGTGAATTGACGTTTTTCCTTATTGAAGAAATAACTCTCAGTGCGAGATAGTGAGTACCATCACGGTGCACTTGTTGCACTCAATACTCTGAGAGCCGAGCTTGATCCCGTTTGAGAAAACCGTGATAACATTAATAATTTTAAGTATTCTGCCGTGCTAAGGAAGAACGGCGTATGAACGTTTGAGGATTGCCAAATTTCCCCTAATAAAATATGTATTTTTGTTATAAGTTATGCATATTTTTCCTTAAAATCTTCAGATATTTTAGATTAAACTGCGAACAAAATTGTCTGAAAAATTTGAGGAAAAATGATCAGAATTTGCCCAGTTAATTCGTTTTTATTAAAGGAAATATGGCAACGCCTGAATGCTCTTACGGCGCTCTTCCTTAGCACTGCAATATTGGTCGTGTGTTTTGACCATTTTCCTCATATTTCTGCTATTCATGCCAAGTTATTCTTTTTTGTATAGTCTCGCCTAGAGCACCGGGCTATAATTTGCTCAAGTTGAGTGAAACGTCTCCCATTTAACCAAACTTGGGGTACACGCATTTCTTCGCTCTCACATTTTTCAGTTGGTTGTCACTTACGTAGAATGCCCTTTTTGTGGAGGGGCTCAGCGAGAGCCAGAAAAGAGCTCCGCAGATTTCCTCACAAAAACCGATGGGCAAAAAAGTCTCCGATGTTCGTCACCAAAACTAAATTTGTTTTCCTGTGTCCTTCACTGGAAGCAGCAATTTTTCTACCCCATGCAGGCCCTCCGCAAACTTTATTACGCAGGATTAGCGCTGTCTACCTGACGAGAGAAGGACTGTTCAACGTTGCAAAATTTCCACTGGCAAATTATATTTTTTACTCGGCATCAGTCGAAAATTCTATCGGAAAATTTCAGTAATTTCTAATCATGATTTTTTTCATCTGGGATTTTCGAAAACTGGGCGCTAAGCACCCATCTTCGCGTAAAGTAGCGCAGCATTGAAGCCCTCTCTGCTTCTACCCGGTGGCCCAATGGTGAATCTTGAATGTTGGCAAAATTATGTTTCCTCCATTTAAATCCATTGAAAACATCGCTCGTACGTGAGACAGGCTCGCCATGAATCGATTGTTTTACATACATTTAAATGAGGGGAAACAGTGTTGCCAACTTTCAAGTTTCGCCACTGCCTCAACCGCACCCGTAATGTGAGCTCAGACTTCCCCCTTTCCGTTGCGTGTTTTATGAGCAGTCTCCAAGAACGGATCTTAAATTTTCCGCATTTTGGTGCCCATTCCAGCATTCTCTGCAGCCTTGCGGCCGCTGGGTAGGAAAAGGTCACCAAAATCAGGGGCGGGCCTTCCCTCTCTGTTAGATTTTCTCGAGAATCGTTCTCAGTATAGAGAAAAAAAAGGAGGTGTTTGCATCTTGAGGTTTGTTTACCCCGTGACGTAGGTCGGTACAACCTGGCCAGCGAAATCCGGAATTCGAAATATGAAAAACGGACCATAATGTCCGATTTTTTTGCTTTAATCAACTCACGATATAATTTCAAGCACTTTTTATAGAACGACTTTTTCCCATAAATTACACCATTTCTAAGAAAATCGATGATAAAAGTTGCTGTACCGACCTACGTCATCAAAAAAATTCCAAGATGCCCGAAATGCAAACACCTTTTTTTCTCTATGCGTTCAACGTTCAAATCCATGCCTATCTTACGCTCTTCGCGACATTTCGTCGGATCGCAAGCAGAGACGAGGCGTGGATAATCAATCATCGATATCTTCACATCTGAAGCTGTGGTAAATAATCGATTATTAAAGTGTTGTACACATCGATCTGTTGGTACTATTTTTATCGATCCTTTTCCACGGGTTTAAACGGCAGATCAATCGATGCATCGAAAGCGCGCTACGCCACTTATCGCAAGCCGGAAACAAATCGCTGCCAGTTTCCGCGACTGCCCGGATTTGCCTCAGAGCTCGAGCCTTGAGATTGATACGTTTACCTGCGTTCCACCGTCTTCTATCGGTCAGGGCCGTCGGACACCCGAGTGACCAGTCAGCTTCCATACGCAAATTAATCCGATTTTCCCTCCTCCAAGTTCACTATGAAATGAGAATTTTCCGAGGAAAAGAACTCAGTATATGCAAGAAAATCGGAAAAGCCAGGAAAAGTCGTGGAAAAACGGGGAAAGTCAGGGAATCACGAAACATGAAAACATGTTTGCAAAAATACAGGGTGGTCCAGGGTTATACGGTTAGACTGCAGGACACGAAACACCCCCAAACTCCCTCTTTAAATTGAGATTTCGATTTTTTCCAGATCATTTATAAAGTCAGAGCATGCAAATTTTCGTGAGATTTGCTTCACAACCGTCGACAAAATTCAGGAAAAACGATTTACTTTCCAAAATTTTGGGGTGGCCGTACACTGGAAAAAAAAACACATTGGATCTAGAGTCCAGACTCTTGAAAACATTGACAAGAAAAAATACTCTTCATTCAATCGGATTTTTGCTTGAATCAAAACGAAATCCGCTTAAATTAAAAGGCTTGGTTCTTGATTTAAGCTAGATTCCGATTGAATCAAGAGTACTTTTTCTTGTCGATGTTTTTAAGAGTCTGGACTCTAGATCCAATGTGTTTTTTTATTTTTTTTTTTCAGTGTAGCTCCGACTAGAGGCACTATTGGAAAAAACTTTATACAAGCAAAAAGTCTCATTTTGACCCATAGAACACGCTCCTTCAGTCTGGCCGTTTAACCCTGCGGATCATCCTGTATTGTCATGACGAAGAACCTGATAGTCTTGACGAATTCTTGAAAATTGCCAGTTTGTCGCTGATTTTTCACGTGGAAAGTGTGCGAAAAGTGGAGGCCTGGTCGAGCGGGAGCAGAAACTTTCCCGTCCTTCTTTGATTGATTGGAGCGGGAGTTTTTCTCGACCCGAGCCGCTCCGAAGTGGTAATTTGTAATTTGTTTAAACAACTGCCGTCTGTCCCGCGTTTGTGTTTTTCTCGATTGGCGCGGCTCGATTACGCTCGTGCGCACTGTTGCCAACCTATCCAAAAAAACCCATTTTTGGTCTGGCGTCATTTATCCATGGTGTCTCGTTTTTTTAAAAACCGGGATTCATCAGGGAATGAGAATTTACTGGGAAAATCAGGGAAAAATCAGGGAATCTGCTCCAGAAACCGGGAATCTCTTCTCCAACCACCAAAGGATCATTTCGTTTTCAAATTTGGCAGTCTAATCTGACGTGCGCCAAAGAAATGGCTGTAAGATTAATTAAAATCGATATTCATACCTAAAACTCTGGAAAATTATATTCTTTTCCCTAAGAAAATCCCAGAGAAGTGGGAGAAAACTTCGGTTTCTTATCAGGGAATGAGCTCCTGAAAATCAAGGAAAATCAGGGAAAAATCAGGGAATGAGCTTTGCCAAGGAAACTAGACGCCATGCATTTATCTAAAGCTATGCCTCGGATCGCCGGGCCTTCGGTGGAAGGGAAAACCGGTATAGCAGTGATTTTTTGTTGTTGTTTTTTGTTTAATTATTATTTTTATTACGTCTTTAACGTTTACAGCCTAGGGCAGGCTCTCCCGACTGCTCTCGGCGTTTCAACGCGAAGGAGAGTCAAACTTGAGTCTCCCCACAAATAACTCGTTAAAAAAGCTAAAAATTTAAAAAAATTGTTTCAAAGCTAAAAATTTAAAAAAATTGTTTCAAAGCTAAAAATTTAAAAAATTATAGTCCTAAGCTAAAAAATCACAAATTTCAACAATCCAATAATAAAAGTTAAAATTCTTCGGTTTAAAATGGTTAAAAGTGGCTTTTCTCTAAAATTTCGTTTAAAAGCTAAAAGTTACAAATCTCAACATCTCTAAAATGAAAATATTGAAATTTTAAAAGCTAAACGTTAATAATCTTTGGTTTAAAGTGGCTATAAGATTTAGTCATTTTAGCGGTGGAAGTCATCGCTAATGACTCGGCGGATAATTCTGCACCTTCCTAACAGTCCTAATAATAATAATAATAATAATTATTATTAAAATGATTAAAAAATGAAGAAAGAAAATAGTTTGAGATGCATCCCATATCACGCCAAATTTGATTCGCGGATTTAGTTTATTTCTTTTTAGTTCGTTAAGTGAAAGAATCTTGATTCTTATATTAACATGAATATGCGGGTGAATGAGTCAGTTTTAGGCTTAGGTTAGCAAACATTTTCAAGTTATAACCTATTCGCAGAGGTATCAGTGAAGGTTCTATGAATTTTCGAATATTCCAATACTCCATCAATGAGGTCGCTTTACATAATTAAACCGAGTTGATGTACGGTTTTGAAAACATGAATGTCATATTTTTGAAATGTCAGATAATTTTGGCGTATGTTGCGTGGAATTTTTCGGGAGGCCAACGAGAAACAGGAAAAAAGTCAGGAAATATATTTGTTTCTTTTTATATGTAGTTAGGTATCCTTTCGTTTGTTCAACTGGTTTTTTTTTCATGTTTGCAAAGCCAGAAATAATTAGGGAAAGTTCAGGCGACTTTAATTTACCGATAAGCAGGAATATTGTCGGGAAAATCACCCGTAAGTCAACCTTGAGGTTTCACAAAACATGCAGTCCCATATTCGAATGTATGAGACACCCTCCATCTTTTCGAGGCTCCACCAATCGACCTTTAAAATTGCCCTCGTTCGCTCGTATGATTCTTCAGCGATCTTATTCTTTCGCGAAACGTAAACCGTTTTCTTTTTTCTTAAGTAGGAAGTAGAAACGTAAACCGTTTTCTTTTTTCTTAAGTAGGAACTGAAAGAAGGGAAATCCTAAAATTTTCTGTTGGAGCTCACGTTAGAACATTCGCTGTTGTTGGATTACAACAACGAACACATCTCATTCCAAACATTGTCAACTCGTTCTTATCATATCCAATTATGCCTTCCCTTGATTTTATCAATTAAATCGATTTTTTATCATGAACGTTTTATTCTCGTCGAATTTATTCATGGGTGCATCTGATCGAAAGAACAAACGGCTCTTATCAGATGCGTGGCTCATGCTCGTGTCAATGTCTTTGTATTTCCAGAAATCCCAGCTCACCATTTCTCACATTATACCGCCAACAATAGTTTTACCTGTGTTTTGACCTCGAAGTCGTTATTTTTATAAATATTTTAAATGTTGAACAGTCAAGTAGGGGGTTTGAAAACGTTTAACGGAAACCTTTAGTCTAAATTAGAAAAAGTCGTTTTTCATTTGCTTTTTTTCATCGCCCTCGTGTGATGGCGTTCGAAGACCACAGATAACTCAAATCTAAATGTAAAGGAATAGTAAACATTTTCATTGGTAAAATTTTAGATAACTTTTAATATTTTTTAAATCATAATGATGATAAATGAAAGCACTAGTAGTAATTACAATATTTCTCATGATTATAACCTACCAAATAATAAAGAAAAAAGTAAAATCATCTCATCAAAGTCAGGGATTTTCATCCTTACATTTTTGTGGCCCCCCTAGATTTCCACGCTTTCTCCAAAGTTCAAAATCCAAGGTTCCCAGCGGTAAGAAAAAACAAGGAAAATCTGGGAATTTGCGATGACCGGGAAAAGTCAGGGAACTTCTAACACATCTACTGATCACTAAAACATATCACTGATCTGCCAACTGTTTACCCTTTTTGGGTCTTTTTAAGGCTTGTCATCACATAATCAGCCACTGAATGCCTTTTCCCATAATTTCGTCTCAAGACAAGAGAATTGTATCAAAGTTTAACAAAATACAGCGTATTTAAAAGAAACTAGGGTAGCGAGAGAGTAAAAACCAATCGTTGATTCCCTCCTGAATGAATGTAACTTCGTTGCAATGTTGCCAAATAAATCCTCACCTCACAAATTGCATTTTTACTAGGAGGAGTATGGATAGTTTGAACTAATAGTTTCATTGATCTCCTACAAAAATCAGACAAATTTTGGACAAAAATTGCACAGTTGTATTCCTGTAAAACATTGAATCATCCGAAACGACGAAATATGTGGGGATTTTTTTGCTTGAAGGTCCGGGAAAGTCAGAGAATTGGAAATCTATGGAGTCAAGGAAAAGCAAAAATAGTCAAGGAATTTAAAGATAAAGAGATTATGGCAACGCTGAAAATCGGTATATCTATTGAATCATGTGACGTAGCTCGTAGCATCAACATTCCGAATGTCTCAAAAGAGTCTATTCCATGCAGAAATGGCAATGCTATGTATTAGGAATGGTGAGCGAGATGAGGATGACGCGTCAGTTTTTGCGATAATCGACGGTGAGGGAGAGAAGAAAAAAAAGATGTCTGAACGATGCGGGTGTTGCGCAGGCTGCTCGCACCAACAGATTGGTTCGCCGTGTTTTTATAACGCCATCAATTATTAACTTAACCCAATTATTTCGAGCACACAGTTGCACCAGACCGAACAACTCTCCCAGACTTCGAGAGCAAGGATTTATTTTCGTAGCTGCAACTACTTTCACTTGCAAATTCGATCAGTTTTTTATTCCCAACTCAAACTTCGAGTTCTGCATCTGAAGTTACCTAACCGTAGTATGTTGTGCAGGGATCTACTATCCTCGGATAAGAAATTAAAATCTCAAGGGGCAAAAAACCGAAAAATCGGATTTTGGAGTTTCGATGAAAAACTTTCTTCCAAAGGAAAAACTTCTCTCCTGGAAAGCCGTTAAGGAACAGTTTTGAGCGGTTCACTAGAACAAAAAAGTCTGCTGGATCCGTGCAAACTCTTACACAATTTGACCAGAAAAACTACCCTTGGTTCAATCGGATTTTTGTGTCTCCTTGACTAATCAAACCAAGGTGGAAGGTGGAAGAAACCAAGGGTATCACCACCGCGGTAGATGATGCCATAAACCGACTTTTTCAAAGCGCGATATCTCGATTTTAACCCCCCCCCCCTCCCTCCTCACAAGATTACCCCATTTCCGCGACCGAGCCAATCGCGTGGTCGAGAAGCTTTACACCCCTCAAGTACGGACATATCAAAGCATGCATGAACTATTAGGGACCGAAGGGCAGCCAACCTACCTTCACGAAAAACACAAGAAAAAATGTTGCTGCCTATCCTCTGATTTCAATATCAAAGCGAAATAGCCAATAATGTTTGCACATGACAGCTCTTCCGTTAAAATTAGTAAATGTATGGAAAAAAACTAAGTAAAATACGTGCCTTATAATCAACAACAGTATCCAGTTCTTAACAGTTGTAATAATCAGTCATTTTGGACTATTTGAGTTAATAGGTTAACTGCTCTTTAGGGCCCTAAAAGCTCCAAATTTGCAGACCCATTTGGTCTCTAGCGAACCTGGCGGGTCGGCACTAGAGTAGCTTTATAGAGAAAGTATGGACAACTGGAAAATTTGGAGGTTAAGGTTTGATCAGGTCATGTACCTCTTGGGGCCCAAAAGGGTAGCCAACCTATGAACTCGAATTATCCAGTGGTACTAATTTACACTGCGAGAGTAGGTACACTGATCAAAATTTATAAAAGCACTTATATAACTTAGATTTCGCATTCATTTTCTCAGTTCCAAAGTCTTTATCCTTAAATACGGTTGTTTACAATGCGCTATCGGTCCTATTGATTAGTATTGCAAATGTATATAGGTTGGCAGCGGCACTTTTCCAGTGATTTTCGTTTTTCACGTTGTCGCCCTTTTGGGCCCTAAGAGCTACTCAGAGACAAGAGACCCTCCACTAGTATCTTGGCCATTGTGGAAGCATTTACTTTCGGGACTTCAGCATTCTGCTGTTGACTTACCTACATGGTTGATGTTCAACAACGTGTTGGCAGTTTCGTTTTGCAAACAAGCCGATAATGGCCGACGTTTGGGAAACTCGTTCGGCTTAAGACTTCATCCGAAGCTCATCATCGACCATGTAGGTAAGTCAACAGCCGAAACTAGGGGGATGACTATTGTTCCCTAATAATTGGATTGCATTTTGCAAAAAGGAACCACTAGCATTGCAATGTTGCTAAGATTGTGCAACTTCTTTTGTCTTGGAGGAAAACCCCGATTATCCATACATAGTTTCTATTTTACTCGCTAAAATCTGTAAATTTACGACAAAAATTACCATCTAAATTTCATAGTTTTTCACGATTTCCGCAATTTTATTGCAAAAGATGAAGTTGCACAATCTTAGCATCATTGCAATGCCAGTGGTTTCTTTTTGCAAAATGCAAGCCAATTGTCCATAAGGAATTGTTGAAACCCCGACAGTAAAAGCTCCCACATGTCGCTAGGAGGTTGTCCAATGTCCATACTCCCCCTATATAGGTACTCTGCTCTTTAGGGCCCTAAAAGCTCCAAATTTGCAGAGCCATTTGGTCTCGAGCGAGGCAGGCGAGTCGGGACGAGCTCGGACGTGGCTTGGGCTGCTGCTGGTGCTGGTGCTGGGAGCGAGCACTTTCTAGGGTGACTCACGGTTGCCATGAAGCGGACCAGGGTCACCGCGGACGTCGAGGCGTTGGACGCCCGGGCCGGGGCCGCGCCGACAACCTCCCGCCCGGGTCCCGGCCTGCTTCAGCCGACGACGACGCGCGTCGCGACGCTGAAGCACGACACAGCAGCCACAGCCAACCGCGACGCATCGCATCCGACGACGACGGTCCGGTCGGTTCCCTTGAATTTGTTTACCATTTCATCTCTCCATCTCGAGTCGCGACGCCCGCCACTGTCATCATCCGTCATGTCACCGCTCCCGCACAGTGGAGCAGCTTCAACATACATGACCAAAGTCCCGAACCACCAGGGTTCCTACCATCAGGGAATACCGGGA
The DNA here is from genome assembly GCF_001854935.1 of Bemisia tabaci. Taxonomy (NCBI): domain Eukaryota; kingdom Metazoa; phylum Arthropoda; class Insecta; order Hemiptera; family Aleyrodidae; genus Bemisia; species Bemisia tabaci. Next base: position 1,475,695 of record NW_017547180.1, read on the forward strand.
AATGTCAGGGTAAACCAGTAAATGTCAGGGGAAACCTGTAACTGTCAGGGAAAACGCAGGGTTTCCACAGTCAGCACTGGAAAAGAAAACACATTGTATCTAGAGACCAGACGCTTGAAAACATTGACAAGAAAAAGGACTCATGATTCAATCAGATTTAAGCTTTTTCAAAAGAAAATCCGATCGAATTAAGAGGCTTGGTTCTTGATTTAAGCTTAAATTTGATTGAAGCAAGAGTATTTTTTCTTGTCGATGCTTTTAAGAGTCTGGACTCTAGATCCAATGTGTTTTTTTTCCAGCGAGGGAAAACCGGGAAATGTTAGAGAATTATAAAAAGTCAGGGGAAATGACGACAATTTCCAAGGAAAAGTTGTTAAATCATCTTTATTTGCCCTGTAGAATGGGTTTGAGGTTTCGAACAACTTTGCCTGAAAACTATTTTCAATTATGCCTTCTTAACCATCCGTCATATCTTCTATTGTCAGGGAAAGCAGACATATGTCAGGGATTTTCATTTTCTAAATTCTGTGGCAACCCTGAAAATGAAGAAAATCTCAGGGAAAATTTTATAAGTACCTTTATTTGTTTTCTATGACGTTTCGAGCAACAAATTTTGACCTAAAAATATTTCTAATTACGTCTTGTTCACCAAGTGGCATGTTTTCAATTTTCAGAGAATTTCACCTAAGTGTGTCAGGGAAATCAGGCGAATGTCAGGAAATTTCATTTTCTAAATTTGTCGGCAACCCTGCCATACCGGTGTTTCAAAATTTTCGTCCCCACTAAGACCAATCTACACGATAGAGCAATCAAGAGAGGCAATTTGAATTTCGGGACAAGTGGCACCCCCTACTTTTACGAGTCGTCTCCGATTGGCTGTTCCGCCCGGTGTCCACCCTGTGGGGCCCTTATGGAAAATAACACGGGGTACATTTTCCGTAGAAAATATCTCGAAAATAAGACAAATCTACACGCAGGAAATTGCAAAAATCAATTCGCAAGATTTTTCTAAAGAAAGCAATACGTGACACTTTTTTCTCAAACATGCCGGACAGGTTGACCTGGAATTTTATTTTTTGAAGAAACAGAATTCCACGTCGTAGTGGTCGAATTTCCTCCAGGAACTCCCATTTAAATTCAGGAGGTGGCCATCTAAACATTAAAATTTAAAGTCCTAACCAAACATTTCTTGTCCGACCTTTCTCAATGGCTGGTTCCACTGTGTGCCGCTTCGCTGCATATCTCGCCAGCCCCGAATCCGCGCCACTGAGCACGCGCGGCCTCAGACGAAATCGCTCCCGTTCCCAGATGCTCCTCTTAAAATATTTAATTCTGTAACAGAAGTAATCGAATATTATCTAAGGAGCAACCCTCGGAGGACCCTACATAGTTCCCTCCTATACTGCCGTGCTAAGCAAGAATGCCGTAAATCCATCAAAATTTTCCCACGTTTTTTGGAACTTAACACTTTATAAAATAAGTAAAACCTGTTTTACCCATGCGCCTCAAATTTTCAGGTCAAGTTCTTGATAGTATTTGCGAAAGCATTCTGTAAAAAACATTGTTCCAAGGTACACAGGTTTTTCTGCCATGATAAATTGTTTCCAAAAAATTTTAAATGGCGTTTACGGCGTTTTTGCGTTGCACGGTAGTATAACAACCACCCGTTTCAATCGATAGGATCACTCCAATTTCATTTTGTCTTGTTTGTGTATAGCTTTGTCTATCAATTACAATAATCAGTCCACCGGAGAAACGTTCAGCAAGTTTCAAGGCGGCATCTCGCACAGTTTTTCTGTGAGAAAATAAATAATGGGAGAGAAGCAGGCAATGATTTATACGATTAAATTAAAGATGAACTGAAGTTCCGCAATCAAAATTTTCAAATCTTAACTATAAGCTGCAGCCACCATTTGAAATACCAGACCGAAAAGCTTCAGCTCACAATGAAGTTTTAAAAATTTTAATTACAAAGTGTGATTCACCCTTGATTCGAGGTTTTAATTCCCGCACGAAGGAACGTAACTTCACTCCAAGGTTGCGAAATTGACCGAGACAACCCATTTTTTTAATGAGAATAAACCTGCATAGTTTTTATTGACAATTTTTCTGATTTCGGTTGGGATCAGAAGAAAAATTAGTGAAATTTTTAGTTTGAAATTTCCGAACTTATCCCCGTATAATTACATTTTGCGCGGAAAAATTTGGCAACATTGAAATGTAGTTACGTTCTTACGCGAGGAAAACGACGAATTCAGTCATAATCTTAAGTATAATTGAACGTATTTCTGTCAAACGGAACTATGTGCATTATGATGTGAACCCTATTATGCAATATTCTTATGGGTCTCAGGACCCATGTCTTAATGCACATAGTTCCGTTTGACAGAAATACGTTCAATTAAGCTGATCCTCTGTGAATTCGATCACTGCATTGAACTCGGAAGAGACAACTCCACGCAGAGACCATAGGAAGGAAAGTGAAGCATCAAAAACTGCTCGTTGAAATTAATGCAACAAGGCAATAATGAATGCAAAAATAATGCGCGTCTCCTTATCTACTTGTTGATGTAATTATTCCCCGGCGTTTGATTCAAGCCGATTGGAAGCCGCGTCACTGAAGCGCAAACACTACTCGTCAACTCTACAGATTAAATCAAACGGTACCGATCACAAGAGGCCGTTCGTAAAATACGTTAAGCGATGGGGGAAAGGGGGGGAGGGTCTGAGCTTGCGTTACGGGTGCGTATATGGGGAGGGGACCAGTGACGGGCGTGCTTTGCGATGTATCAATATTGATCTGCCATTCAATAAATCTATGGAGATGGATCGATAAATAGGGTGTTCGCAACGAGCTCCTTAATAATCGATTCTTTACCACAACTTCAAATGGGGGAATATCGATAGTCGATCATTCATGCGACGCCTCCGGAAGGGACGCTCGGGGCGACTTTACGTAACGCTAGATTTTGCGAGGATTTATGATGAAAAATCAACGCGAGGTGGAAATGTTTCTACTCAAGAATCATTAAAAAACGGGAAATAAATACAACAATCATCATTATTATTTTCAGTGTATTGCTGGTTTTTTTTTTGTTTTGTTTTTTTTGTACGTTTGCAAACCCTCTTTGAAGACGTCCCTAATTTACGTAACGCTCTAGGGAGGAAGGGGGGGGGTCGAGGAGAGCATTACGCCATTTTGTTCTAAAGATAGATGAGTCACAGGATACAAACCCACGTCACAAAAGCGTTACAAGGGGGAAGGGAGTGGGGTCAAAAATGCCGAAAAATTGCGTTAGTACGTAATTTGGGGACGGCCCCTTAGCTATGTGCCTGATGAGGCCATATTAATAAGAGATGGAAACTTAACTTCTGTTTCAACTTAAGGCTTACTTGTCATTATGATAATAAATGTTTAACTGTTTGAATTAAACTTTAACTGTCTTAATTAAACTTAATTAATCTTCTCAATTTGTTTTGTTTCAGGTGAGCATTCTTTTTCGTCAAATTTTTGAAATAGTTTTACCTATCTCTTTAACTGCACGGATGATTGACTCGTGTATAAAGGTATGTTTCATAAGTTCATAACCTAGTGCAAAAATAATGCAAATTCTTGTATGAAGAAAAGTTCGGCAACGTGTAAAGGCTATCGGGCGTATCATCCTAACACGATGGCACTCTCGGGGAGGAGGAGGGATTTTAATGAGATCTGCAGCTACCATTGTAAAACGTCGGCAATAAAACAATCGTAAATAATGCTCTAGTGAAATTGTTAATTGATTTATTTTTCAATTACGGATTTACGGTTAGTTCCTCCGTTCGCTATTTTACGCACCGATAATGTAGTCATACTAATACCTAGATTCTGTTTGCGCTTTCTTAATGATCCGAGCTGGCTCCGACACCTTTAAACTAACCGTGAAGTCACCGAACACAGAATGCACCGTTCAGTGTTGCCAATTTGCCCGCTGTTCTCATGAGTTGAACTTGCGTCCCATCGGCTGCAGTGACGATCCTCGCGATTTTTCTCATATGAACCCATTATAAAGAATCGATTCCTGGTGAGATAGCAGGGTTGCCGGCTGTCTAGAAAACCGGGAAAATCAGAGAATTTGCAGCGACCGGGAAAAGTCAGAGAAAGCCAGGGAATTCGAGGGAAAAGTCAAAGAATTTCTGACACATCTACTAATTACTGAAACACACCACTGCTCTTCCAAATGTTCATCCTTCCTGGTTATTTTAAGGCTTGTCATTTTTTAGCCAGCTACTGAATTCCTCTTTTCATACTTCGATCTCTGAAAAAGCGAAAGGTAATTCGTGAAAGTTGGCAACCTAAACAAGCGAATGGCAATTCGTGAAAGTTGGCAACACCATATTTGCCATCTTTTAAATCCTTGCAAATCGACCTTAGATGAGGTAGTCTACCTCGAATAAAATCGATTATTTTACTCACATTGAAAATAACAGAACTCAGTTTTGCAAACTTACAAGCATCACAAGTAAACTTTGAGCACATAATTCACGAAGAAATAACAGTCAAGGATTAAAAACAGATTTGAAGTCAACGTTTGCTGTCGACGTACTGATTTGGATACATTGCAACATGTTTTGAGTAAAATTAACTCTCACTTTCCTCATATTTCAAAAGTAAGAGACACCTCGACTTAGGTGGATGACGGCGCAGACATACAACTATTCGTGCTTGATGGATGTCCGTGTTGCGTGTGCAAAATTGAAGGCGCGATGGCGCGAGGCGTGAACTCGCAATGTTCCGCTTTATGCTGCCAATGAGGCATTGATCGGATTTGAGGTACATGTTAAGAAACGAGACGGGAGTACAGCTCTGATTATTCTCGGCTGCGTTGTTACCTAGCCCTTAAAGCACCACCACAAATAAAACAAAGGAAATCAACACAGAATGGAAATAGAGCGAGGGAAAGGGCCCGCGTCTATGACGGCGCAGAGATACAACTATTCGTGCTTGATGGATGTCCGTGTTGCGTGTGCAAAATTGAAGGCGCGATGGCGCGAGGCGTGAACTCGCAATGCTACGCTTTATGCTGCCAATGAGGCATTGATCGGATTTGAGGTACATGTTAAGAAACGAGACGGTATTACATCTCTGATTATTCTCGGCTGCGTTGTTACCTAGCCCTTAAAGCACCACCACAAATATAACAAAGGAAATCAACACAGAATGGAAATAGAGCGAGGGAAAGGGCCCGCGTCTATGACGGCGCAGAGATACAACTATTCGTGCTTGATGGATGTCCGTGTTGCGTGTGCAGAATTGAAGGCGCGATGGCGCGAGGCGTGAACTCGCAATGCTACGCTTTATGCTATGCTGCCAATAGAATCTCGCTCATTTTCCGAGAAAAGTTAAAAAAAAAAAAAACTTAGGCCCCAACGTTTTTCCTGTCTTTGGTTGTGTAGAACACGATTCGCGCAACGAAATTTACTTAAACCAACTCCTAACGAAGATATTAACGTTTTTATTTCACATTGGTTACGAGGAATTTAAACTGCCTGCTCACAAGAAACTCAAAGCTCTGCGTGAGTCAAATATCGCACTACAACGGTTTCAGCAAGCTTCTCAATCAAGCAATGTACATTTTTCACTATGTGTTGTTCAAACTATAAGCAATTTGCTATAGCTGAGACAAAGCGTGAAGATTGAGGTTGCCCGATTTTTATATCGCAGAGACTGTCATGATTACGTTCAGCGCGCGATGTGAATCACGCAGAGCATTGAGTTTTCATGAGCGGGTGGCTTGGAATTCACGCATCAGGAATCATTAAATATTTTTGTAAGGATTTGATTTCAGTAATTTTTGTTGTGCGCATCGTGTTTTACGTGAAATTTTGGTTAAGAAACATGTATCAGAATGCTGAAATTCGTACCGTGTCTTGTGGTCCTTTCTACTCGGCATTGAATTGGATTTATCTGAGTGCGAACGGAATTCGGGGTATCCGTTTGGAGTGTGCTGGGAGAAGCGGTGGGATCTGCAAGTAATTGCGGTGTTGGGATGCGTCTGCCCGTCAGCTGATGGTCTTGCTACACTTGACTGGGAGCCGTTGCCGGCGGCCTTGAGTACTTGACCTGCGCCGCGCCGTGACCTTAGGCAACCTGACCTCAGACAAGGGCGCAACAGGAGCCTCCTAGCCTCCCGACTTTCCCTTCAATTTCGATCATCCAACATACGTTTTGACAGATACAGTGTTCGAAATTCACAGGCTCCAACACGCCAAATGCGCCTAAAAAATGAAGGCTCTGCGCCAACGTGGCCCCTAAATATTGCCCCCTAAAAATCTGGATTTTCATTGGAAGTCGCATAAAGAAAGAAAAAAAATCTATTTGAATTAAAAAAACTCAGAATTTTCAGCACTAAAAGTGAAAGCTTTTTCTATTTTTCACGATTTCATTCTTATTGCTTTTGTCTGTCCCAAGTTAAAGCTACTTAACAGTTCTGTTATGAAAACATCTCGCGTCTAACTTGTCACTAAAGGCGCCGTAATATATAGGTAAAAAATCAATTTGGTCCCCAAAAAATCTTTAATGGCGCCTAAAAATCGGGCTTGATGCGCCACATGGCTCCTAAAACTCAAAGGTGAGTTTCGAACTCTGGATACAAGTATTTTATGACGCCCCGCTTACTAATGAAAAAGAAAAGTAGCCGAGAGCTAAAATTGATGTAGAAGTTTTTCCTATCAAAACTTTTACTCTAATGGAGAATTTGCACGCAATTTTTTTATCGATTCATCTGAGAGTGCCTGAAGAGCTGATTTCATAGTATTTTTTAAATTTTTTTTCTGAAATGGGAAACAGTTTAAAAATAGATTTGAAAGTGAGGAAATGCACCGCCTAGTGACGTCATCTGGCGGCTTTTCTCATTTAAACACATGTATTTTAGCAGATTAAATAATTTTGTCATATCTCCTTCAATAATTGTTCAATTCATGAACCAAGGGTATCCTTGTGTCCAGTTCATTCAATAGTATGCACCTAAAAGTAGTGTATATATAGGGATATACCGCCAAATTTGACCTTTAAGACGACACCTACGTGACCCCGGTGTGAGATCACTGGGAATCGGTGTGACGTCACTGGCGACTGGTTGCGGGTTGCTTACCTATCGTTACCAGTGTTGTAAAATTGTGCAGAAAAATGGGGATTATTACCAGTGTTGTAAAATTGTGCAGAAAAATCGGAATTAATTTACGGTGAGGGGTGGGGTATGGTGCATGATTTTACAACCATGATGTGTCGTCACTAGCGACTGTTGCGGGTTGCCTACCTATCGTTGCCAGTGTTGTAAAATTGTGCAGGAAAATCCGAATTATTCCGCGATAATCTGGCAACAATGTTATCATGTTACGAGGTGTTGTAAAATTGTGCGGAAAAATCTGAATTTTTTTAGGATGAGGGCTGGGGTATGGTGCATGATTTTCCAACCACGGTGTGACGTCACTAGCGACTGGTTAATTGTTGCGGGTTGCCTACCTACCGTTACCAGTGTTGTAAAATTGTGCAGAAAAATCGGAATTAATTTACGGCGAGGGCTGGGGTATAGTATATACTTTTACAACCATGGTGTGACGACACTAGCGTAGACTGTATCGTTACCAGTGTTGTAAAATCGTGCAGAAAAATCTGATTTATCCGGGGAGGGGCGTGGGTCACTTGAGAGTTGACTGGTTAATTGATACGGCTTGCCTGTCAGAGGCGACGGGTAAGTTTATTCGTTACCAGTGTTGTAAAAATCGGGGTTATTTCGGGGGAGCGTTGGACCATGATATAAATATGAAAGCATTCCTTTTAACGGTGTTAGTTTTGTTTCGAGTGTTAAAATGAAATTTTTCCAACAACCTAAACGTCTTAAAATCGAAAACAAAGACCCCGATGTTAAGGCGAAACGAATACCACGTCACAGTGATTTGCTTCCTGATACGATCAGATGCATAGTTTGTGGTCCTTCCAATTGTGGGAAAACCAATGTTGTATTGTGTCTGCTCCTCGAAAAGAACGGGTTAAAATTTGAAAACGTTTATCTCTATTCGAAAACCCCGTTCCAACCAAAATATGAGCAGCTTCGTCTTATTTTCGATCAGATACCCGA
>NW_017547180.1:1483944-1510734 GCF_001854935.1 Bemisia tabaci
TCACACCGTGGTTGGAAAATCATGCACCATACCCCAGCCCTCATCCTAAAAAAATTCAGATTTTTCCGCACAATTTTACAACACCTCGTAACATGATAACATTGTTGCCAGATTATCGCGGAATAATTCGGATTTTCCTGCACAATTTTACAACACTGGTAACGATAGGTAGGCAACAGTCGCTAGTGACGACACATCATGGTTGCAAAATCATCCTAAAATAATCAACATTTTTCTGCACAATTTTACAACACTGGTAACGATAGGTAGGCAACCCGCAACAGTCACTAGTGACGTCACACCCGGGTCACGTGACATAGGTCCCGTCTTAAAGGTCAAGTCCCGAAACGATAGGTAGGCAACCCGCAACCAGTGATCTCACACCGGGGTCACGTAGCTCCCGACTTAAAGGTCAAATTTGTCGCAATATCCTCATATATACACTACTCCTAAACACGAAATGTATCATATTTCAGACACTTGCAAAGTCTTCATTCTAGCACATGGCTACAGCTATACATAAATCAGTGCCACTACCTTTTGGACATTGTTTTTACAATTTTTGCCGGACTTGAAAAAGAAAATTCTATCGTATCGGACGAAATTGGGTGAAAAATGTCGTAAATACGCGCATATCGGATCAAGTGGATAACATTTTGCAATGAGGAACTGCTATCTTTGGCTCTCCCATGAAATCACATAACTGCATAGGGAAACCAATGGCATGTATGTTGTCTCTAAAATGGGTCAGAGACAGTGGTTCCTTATTGCAAAGTGCATGTAATCCGATTTTGGTGTAAATTCGATTCAGGATTTGAGGTCTGACGAAAATGGACCAGTAGACAAGGTGCGAATTTCAGCATTCTAAAACTAGTTTTCCTTAACTAAAATTTCACTTATAACATGGCTCTTGCATCAAAAATTACTGAGATCAACTCCTGGCCAAGATTTTAACGTTTTCATTTTACATTGGCCACGGAAAATTAAAATTTCCCGATTACGAGAAACGCAATACTCAACGTGAGTCAAGGAGTCAACACGAAGAGTTGACGGTATTCTAGAGTGAGAGATCGGGATTTTCTTCGGAATGGCAAGGAAATTCAGGTGATAGTGAAACTTTAGTCAATTTTCAATCCCGACCGTTTATTTGTGGTCGTAATAGAACTCGAACATGGACTAATAATTTGATTCCTTGCACAGCTAGTATCAGTGTTACATGACTTGAATGAAGAGCTCTACAGTCAGTCAAATCGAAACTCCAATCCAGTTAGGCAATGTTTCGGTTGAATAACTGATCGACAATATCCTTGAGCTAACTGTCCTCCGGAAGCGCGAATTTACTGTTTGAAGTTCCACTTGAATCAATTCGAACCCCATACAATCCGCAAAATGTTTCCATAAAAATTCTAGTAGCTCGTAAACTTAGGAATAATTCGTTAAAGCCGTTCATCGTCTCATCGCTGAAATCACAGGAAGCTTTAGTTTTATACCCTAGACAATGCGTAGAACAATGGCCTCTTATCAAGACTTCGGTTTCTCGGTGGAATACATTAGAACATCGCATGGTGACTAATCACCCGAATAAAAAACAAAACAAAAATTCGTTAGGAGAGCTGCTTATCTTCTCTTTTCTTCTCTTCTCTTCCCTATTCGCTCCGTATCCAGGAATGCATAATGTACAATTTTATGAAATGAAAGGACATCGTACTTATTTTAGACAAAATTTTCAGTAGAGGGATTTCCGTCAAGTTAGATCAAGAAAACTGATCTGAAAAACAGATTTCAATTAGGCGTGGGTGAAACTGGGAAGTTTGTGTGTGTGTGGGGGGAGGCTGAAGGGTGCTTCAAAGAGGGGGGTCCGGGGAGCACTAAAATATACTACACCAAGGGGGGTCCGTGAGAGTATCCCAGTTCCATAAGGAGGGTTGCAGAGATCTCCCTAGATCTGAGGGGTGGCGCTAACTATCGCACCTGCCGCACAGTGGATCGAGTCAGTACGAGAGGTCGGACGAAACTTCAAAACTTTAAAATCTTACAGCTCCGTTTATATAAAACTTTGAAGTCCTAAAAGTGGTTTCATTGTTTTCCTCGTGAACTTTCTTTCTTCAAGCACTCTTGATATTTAAAATGTGACGGAGTAAACATCAAAATGTACAGTTTTAGTCATAAATTGTACGCCCGACCTCTCGCACTGACCAGTGGCGTGGCGTGAATGATCGATTATCGACACTTCCCAATTTGAAGCTATGGTAAAGAATCGATTACTAAGGCGTTCGCTGCGAACACCCTGTTCATCGATCCTTTTCCACGGGTTTAAATAACAGGTCAATCGATGTATCGCAAAGCACGCCACGCCACTGTTACTGACTCACTCCACTGTGTGCCACCCCCGTCGGGCGGCAGGGTTATTTTCCTTCACAGGAAAAAAAACACATTGGATCTAGAGTCCAGACTCTTGAAAACATTGACAAGAAAAAATACTCTTGATTCAATCGGATATTTGCTTGAATCAAAACGAAATCCGTTTAAATCAAGAGGCTTGGTTCTTGATTTAAGCTAAATTCTGATTGAATCAAGAGTACTTTTTCTTGTCGATGTTTTTAAGAGTCTGGACTCCAGATCCAATGTGTTTTTTTTCCAGTGTTTTGCTCAAACGAAGTAATTTTTTTCTTCAGTGTTTTACAGGGGCCTGCCCTGCCCCCCCCCCTCCCTTCCTCCCTAACTATAATAATTATGTAAGGACAAAACGCAATTTTGCCAACCTCGCTAGAATCGCCAGCGAGTGACGATACGGACGAACCCACCGACCTTTACGCGAGTCCCCCCCTCCCCCCGCCCCCTCTCGCCGCGGTGGTGGGGGGCACCCGCACGTGGACCGGCGGGCACGCGGAAACGTCGAATTCGGCAGAGATTGCAGTTGGGAGGGCTGCGGCTGCGGCGGCCGTGCAAAGCGAAATCGCCGTCTATAATAATTCCAAGGACACCGCCTCTCGGCGCTCGGCGAAATCGACTGCGAATTGCAAGATCCCCCCCCCCCCCCCCCATCGCGGCTGAGATCACCGTTCTTCGGCATCGGCGGAGAGCCGGTGGTACCTTACGATTAATAATAAATATTTTGATTTATGCCGTCGCGTCGTCGATGCTGTCGAGCTTGAAGAGAGATACACAGTAAGAAAAAGTGGCCGAGATTTTATGTTGATATGGGAGGAAGAACTTAAAGTAACCTAAACGCGCTCTTTATTTGCTATGATAATCAGGGTTGCCACAGTCAGGGAAACTCGGGAAATGTCAGAGAATTTTGAAGTGTCAGGTAAAACCGGGAAATTTCAGGGAAAATGACGAAAATGTCCGGGAAATTGGCAAGTCGCCCTCCTTTCTTCTCTGGAAGAGGTTTGACGTTTCGAACAACAAATTTGCCTGAAAACTATTTCATTCAAATCGTGTCATTTTAAGCATTTGGCACATCGTCAGTTGTCACGGAATTTCACCTGGATGTGTCAGGAAGATCAGGGAATTTCATTTACTAAATTTGACGGCAACCCTGGAAAATGCTTTTCTTGCGATTTTCCACATCTTCCCTTTCTCAAGAATTACTATCGATCATCGACCAAGCAGAACAGGAATTGCTGGATCTAATCAAGGATTTTCGGGGTCTGGATCCCCAAAATTAAAAATCTCAGCCATAAAAAGCTCGTTTCCTCGAATTTTTTACTTTTTTCATTTTCATGATTTATATTTCGTCTTTCATCTTCTATCGATGGAGGCTCGCAGCGGAGTACGATGCAGCGTTGCCATGCTTCGGCGGTGTCGACGCGAAACTCGATACGCGTTGGATGTCGCCGATTGTTTGCATGTCGGTCGGCGTTGGGCGAGCTAGGAGTGCGTCGCACAATGGGGGAGGCCTGGCAAAATTTGGAAACTTTTAAAGCTCCTAACTTCGCACATACAAAACTTTGAGGTTTTCAAAGTGGCTCCATTGGTTTCCTCGTTAATTTCTTCCAGAAGCACCCCTACAATCCAAAATGTGACGATATGAATATCAAAACTTGCAGTTTTAGTCAAAGATTTGATGTGCGAGTTCTCTGGTTGACTCTATCCACTGTGCGTCGCGGCGCTTCTTGGGAGCCAGCGTCGGCGGCGTCGGCGTCTGTGAACATGGTCGCTCTCAGACTCCGACTCAGATTCCGACTCTCAGGGCGCTTGATTCTCACCCACGTTGCCACTTCGCATCGTTTATCCCGATTTATTCGGCTATTTTCGTTTCGCAGGAATGCCAATTTAGGTGAACTTGTAGCTATCAAGTGGAACTGTGAAAAATAATGATGTTGCGACGGTTATGGCAGACCTGGAAAAGCGAAAATCTGGGAATTTGAAGAAATATTAAAAAAACTGCGGAAAGACAGAAAAAAATCTAGTCGGTTTCAGAGGACGGAGAACTCTTGCATTTTGAGAAAAGGTTACCCTGAGCTGTCGTGCTGATTGGCCGTGACCCACTGATGCTTTAAAATTCGGAAAAAGTCAAAATATCTCGCAAAAATTTTTCAGGTAATTTTTGTATTTTCCTCAGGAAAGTCAGGAAAAGTCACGAAGTAGTCGGGAAAGTCCTTGAAAGTTGACAACACTGTTTCCTCCGTTCGATGTATCGCGTAACTACACTCTGCAATGAACCCTGTCGTCCATACAACTCAATGCTTTTCCGGGCTCATCTCAACATGGAGTTACGCCTTCATGCCAGCCAAGCGACGATATGTACAGCAATCGGCTCTTGGTGAGATCTCACCTAAAATCGATATTTTTAATGGGTTTAACATTTAAAATGGAACAAAAACAGTGCTCCCAACTTGCAAAATCGCTGCTGACTCATGCAGCTTTTCACCGTTCCACGTCAGTTCTAAATCTATACCTGAAGGACGCGATCCTGTCATTTTTGGAAGTAGACAAATTCGAAAATGGGTGACGACCCGTCCGGTGCGAACGACGCCAGCGCGCGCGGAAATTCGCAGGAAGCGGTACGCCGCGACCGGACCGGAAGTCTGGAGCCCCCCCCCCCTCAAATACCCCCCTCTCAATTAGATGAAGGGAGGGGGGAGGGTACCGACTCGCACCTCATCCCGCGCGCAAACCCGTCACTATTGAGAGCGGATACGCCTAGTACGCCTTGTTGTAGTCACAGCCATGTTGAAGAACGCCGTATGAGCTTTGAGATGTTGCCAAATTTTACTTGGTAAAGTACGAATTGTGGGAGAAACCTGTGAATCCTTCTCTTCCAATTTTTCCAAAAATTTTCTCCGCAATTTGATTGAAACTATATGACAATGTGAAAAGAAAATCTGGATAATTGTCCTCGAAATAAGATAATTTTTCAGGGGGCATCTGCCAACGTCTGAATGTTCCTACGGTATTCTTCCTCACTACGGCAGCGTAGCAGACGCATCCTCATCGCGAATCAGAGTTCTTTGTAGTTTTAACAACCCACGACCGTCGTTCGCTTATGATATGGAAAAAAAGTGTCAGAGGTTATCTCTTAAAATTGTGGGAGGACCCCAATGTGGTGGATATGGACATTTACAATTCATTGTGTTGGCACCGCAACTCAAGTTGGGGTGTCATCGCAACATTTAGGTGAGTAACCTAATTTATTGGGGTACTGCCACAATTAATTGGGGTATTACTACTTTTAATTGGAGATGTCTATATCATCCTACAACCCCAGGCTCTTTTTACTGTGTAATCTTTTAAGGTTTGTGTTGAACCCTGGAACACATATGTAATCTTGACAACGCCGCGCGCCGCATCATCTAGTGGCGATTCATACCTCGATTCATATTTCACTTGATAAAAACTTGCGCTTAGCTGCCCCTCCTTTAGCTAGGTAGTTCTCTCGAGATCTCCTCAGTCGAAACATCCTCTCGTAATCTTTTCAATAAATATGTTATTTGTACCTCAAATTGACTCTAAAATAATACCCAAATAATACCTATTCTCACTAGTTTGAAGGTCTTTAAAAGTCGTTCAAGCACCCAGGAAAGTCAATTAATTTCAAACCAGCGTGTGAAGTCTAGAGAAAAATATAGAAATGCTCACAGTCTGGTCTTAAATTTTCCTCTCATTTTGAATTTTTTGCACTGTCTGTCAGAAGCATTGGTGGAGTACTTTTTACTGCCCAACAACCCAAGTGACATGTGATGAAAGCGGAGTAAAGTCTGCTCCTTGAGAGCAGATGCCTATCTTGAAAAAAAAATTAACGTTTCAGACGAGGGAAAAGATGTACTCCTCTCTGCATTGTTCTAAAAAGAATCGTTTTCCCTCTCTATTCTCTGCTTTCTCATATCTCTTCCAAGTCTTCAAAATTTCCCTCATTTCCTAGTGTCAACACTCAATACTCTTGACATAACATACAAATTAACCGATTTTCTCTCCAATACAGACGTAGAACTCAGCGCAAGACTAAAACTAGGGCAGTGTCGGAGCAGAGTTGGGTTCGGATCGGCTGAGCAACTAAACCAACTTCGGGGAAAGGCGTGGAGTATCACTGAAAGTGAAGGCGCTTCAAGCCGGAATCATGCTTCTCTAAGAATCCTTCAATTCCGAGAGGTTATTTTAACGTGAGCAATTTTCTGCCCTTCTGGGCTCCTGATCGAAACGACACGATTAAACTAACCTCGGAGCAAAGCATAGAGTATATCACCTGAAAATGAAAGCCTCTCAAGCCGGAGGTACGTTTTTCTTGGGATTCGCCGGGGAGGTTTTCTTGACTTGAGCTAGTCGAGTTTCGACTCATTGAAGGGCTTCAACCGAAATTATTTGATGCAGACGCTCCAAGTTCAGTTCCTCGAACGAAGAACGAAGTATCAATTTAGCAGTAACGCGGCGTGCTTTGCCATATATCGATTGATCTGCCATTTAAACCGACGGAATAGAATCGACAAGCAGGGTGTTCGCAACGAACACCTTAATAAGCGATTCTTTACCATAGTTTCAAATTAAGAATTATCCATAATCGATCCTTCACGCCCCGTCACTACATTTAGCACTGACGTGGTCGCTCAAAGCTCTGAGCTTCGAATTATGGTATGAAAAAGTGCACTGATGAAACTCCTCGGCGTTAAGGCTCGGAAGGAAGATTTATATTTTGTCTCAGTGCAGTTCTTCATCTTTCATGCAAATATAACTAGGCGAATGTTTAGGAGTAGAATAGTAACGCGAATAAACAAATGAATGCTTCATGAGCATGAAAAGGCGGTGAAGGTTTTTTGATGATACTTTTCAGGAGCATGACTCTAACTCGGCGCGCCTTCAATTTCCTGGATACTCTACGCTTCGCTACGAGGTTAGTTTAGTTGTTTGACTCAACTGTTCCTAGCGTGGGTCGATGAAACTACAATTTCCCTTTTCAGTTTTCGGTTTCGGCTTATCGTAACGGTAAAATTAGCGAGGGAAAAAGGAAAGTCAACGCATTAAGAAAAGGTCATTGCCTTGATCAAAAGTCAAGGTCTAAAGTCATTGCTCTACTCTAGGTTTTGAGCAAACGCTTCTTAAGCGGCAGATACACCTGTAAATTACAAGCGCTCGTTGAAAGTAAAACACCAATAGGAAACCAGCATTTCGATCACTCGACGTCGAGCTATCGAAATCCTCCTCGCCTATTGGCGTTTCACTTCCAACAAGTGATTGTAGCTCGCATGTGTATCTGGGCCTTTTAGCGTGTGGCGAAATTAGGATCATCGTCTCGCAAGATCTTCGTTGTTAGCAAGAAATATTATCGCCGAAATTTTTGTGAACATAAACCCTCCGCTTCCGTTGCCCAATTTAGACGAAGTAAACGTCAATTCCAAAGCAATTTCATTTCGGCGGTTATAATTATCACCGATCGGAAAACTGCACTCGTTTCTGGTGCCTTGTTTTTCAGACTCGTTCCTTGCCTGGTTCCGCGCATTCTGCCCTCTCTGTTCGGGCGTTGGCATCCGAATGTTTTCAACGGACCCGTCTTGCTTCATGGGCGTAGCCAGCAAATTTTCAGTCGATGCTGTGCCCTAGGGGAGGGGGGGGGGCGATAAAGAGGTAGGCGTAATGCAGAACCACTGAGAAAAATTTCCCTACAATTGCTGCCGATTGGAAGAGAGACTCCTGTGGCATGTGTGTCTCATGATCCCATACTCTACTTCCAGTTCCATGCTTCATGCACGCTGGGCTTGTCGATTTCCTCTGAAATTTTTGCAGTGGTGAATGCATAGCTGAATTGCGCTTCAGCTAGAATTGTATTTACAAATGGGTGGTTTTTCTACGAGGATTAAAAATAAACAAGTGGCACGGAATATAACAAAAGAATATGAACTATGCAAAACGATAATCCGGGTATCGGAACTTGGCTGATTTGAAAACGCCTTCAATTGCGGCGTGATACCGCACGCATTCCGGAGAGTTCAAATAGTTGTATCATTGCGCCTTAGAAATGCGACAGAAGATTACAATTGAAATAGCCTTCATGCACGCTGGCCTTTTCGATTTCCGTTAACATTTTTGCAGTCATGAATGCGCTTCAGCTAGAATTGTATTTACAAATGGGTGGTTTTTACAGGAGGATTATAATTAAACAAGAGGTTAGAAATGGAAACAAAATTTTTAGGGTACATTTTTCACTTTTTCTTACGAAACAAGGGTTGCATGTGAATTCGTAGTGGTTTTTCAAGGGTAACATGGGCCCCTGCCGGGGCCCAGTATCTCCCCCCTTGCGGCGGGCCTAGTTCCATGTTTCATGATTTAGTTAAATTAATAACCCTTTTGCAGAATCGGTTTCGCTTTTTGAAGTAATCCGAGTCTTTTCTTTCAATAATCAGAGAGCTCCTAACCTCCAAAAACGGCAGCCTTGGCGATGGATGGCCAGCCGCACAGCTCATCCAGCGCGAAAGCTGCTGTGCTCCAACTAGAATGCGAGGAATTCGAGTCTGTTTCACGAGCGGCGTTGCCAAGTAGCCGACACGTGTTGAGCCGGACTCGGAAACTGCCCCGCCTCAAAATCCGTCGAATTTGCTCGACGTGGCAACGCAGTCGACTTAGCTCGGTGGAATATTCCGTACACTCACTCACTGTCCTCTATTACCTTGTATCACTTATTGTTGCCGTTTATCTGTTTATTCAATAGCTTATTAGTCGTTTATTTTCACTCCGTTTCTTTGATTTTTTTTTTTTCGATTCCTTCTCTCCTCTTTGTCTTCTTTATTGCTTCTGATATGGTGATCGATCAGGAGGGCCGGAGCTGAAGGGAATGTTATGATTTAGACCCGCAGTGGCGAGACGTGAATGATCGATCATTGATATTTCCCCATTTGAAGCTATGGTTAAAAATCGATTATTAAGGTGTTTGTTGCGAACACTCTGTGTATCGATTGTTTTCCTTAGGTTTAAATGGCGATCAATCGATTTATCGCAACGCACGATACGTCACTGTAGACCCGGTCGCGCGTACGTTTGATTCATCGTTATAATGAAGTTATAAGCTTGCGCGTGTACGTAGTTTTGAACGGATTTTACTCAAATCAACTTAAAAAGATTTCCTTTTGCCTAAGTTCCTTTTAGGTATATTATATCTTCCTAACTGAAAAGGGAGCAATACAATCTTTTGGAACTCCTCTTGAAATTCTCTTCCTGGATTACAGAGAGAATACTTTTTCAAAATTTTTAGACCGAATTATGCTTTGTCTCTTTTTGGAAAAAAATGAGACTTCATTAGAAGAATTCAGGGAAAGGGTCGCCCCTAAATTACGTGACGCGAGTTTTCGGCATCCCCCCTCCCCATCCCTTCTTGTAACGGTTTGCGACGCAGGACCCTATCCTTTAACACGTGTAATGAAGATGGAGTAACGCTCTCCGCAACCCGCCCCCCTCCTTCCCCCGCAATGTTAATCACACGTTCAAGTTACTTAGTGTTCTACTGATATAAAGTTTCGGTTACTTTTTCTTACTGTATTACCACAGCAGATCGTCAAAGACGGACTCAACCCGTCTTAAATCCTCCTCTAAGAGACGGTAAATACTCCGAAAGTGAGCGCGGGTGAGATTATGAGTCGTGGAAAAGCGTAAGGAGGAAAATTGGAGAGAAGTTTGGACGGTGTCCACTAATAACAAGTCATCAACGCTGCAACCGCAACTCAAATCTTCACTCCCGCCTCGAACGTGCGTGCACGAGCGCTACGATTAGCTGCATGTACACACGCATGCGCGTACGGGATTCTATGTTATTCGAGTTCTTGTAATATGTTTCACGTTCTCCCCTTTTTTTCTCGTTTGAATTTACCTTATTGCCAGTTTATTAGAAGTTTTTGGGAGCTGAACGCCACCATAGCCCATTTTTCGGTACCTCGGATCCACTATGCTGAGGGCAGTATTCCTGTAGTCTTTTTTTAAGCGGCTACTTTCCTTAGAAAGCCTCAGACGGTTTGTATTGTGGATTAGGGAAAGTTTTAGGAGATCCTTAGAATACTGCGGTTCCCAAGACCACTTTATTAATTCCGAGTAAATTGGAAAATTTTAAGGCTTGTCTGTACCTACCGTGAAATTTGTCAAAATCGTATAATTTTTCCTTCTGTATTTTTTTATTTTTTGTAGAGGTAAATCATCGTAATCCCTTATTCCTCGGAAAATGGCCGGAATTAATAGGGAAAGACAGCAAATGGCTCTCGGTAAATGGCGACAAATTGTAAGGGCGGCAAATTAAGGAAACGCGGCGACAGATTTCAAAGAATGATCGTTACTGTCCTATTTTTTTTCTTTTTTCTGCCTTTTAAGTCATTTAAAATCATCATGAACAAAGAGCCCGACACAATTATTGAATGCATTTCAACCTCCGTCCGACTGGCGAAACGGCACGGCGAATTGGATACAAATCAACGTGCTCCTAGGTCAAGGAATTGCCTACACGTGAAAATTGAAGGCGTTTAGTCAAATGTTGTCGAAAGCATGCTCTTGTTTTAAGCGTCGTCTCTTATATAGAACGATTTCATCGAAAAAGCGAATTTCACCGTATTTCATAAATCCAAGGGTTGTCAAAGAGTGCAGTGAAAGCGCAGATATTGACGTGTCTTTCCCTAGAAAACAGCACTAGTGAAACAGCGTGGCGAAAAATGGACATGCTCTTTGGCTACTCTTCTGCATTCCATTCCAATGTCGTAGATGGACTGAAAGCTGATTTTCTTGTAAGTTTTCCCGGTTTTCTTCGAGAATGGTTGGAAATATTGCGGACTCTTTTGACTTTGATAAGAACGGCGCTATTCAACGAAACTAGAGATCCAACAGCGGAGAACAGCGGAGAACATTCCCAAATTCCGCTCTTAAAGTCCCGTGCAACCAATGCCGATTGTTTTCTCGCCCTCGACTCGGTTGCAGCGTTTTCCGCCGCGGAAAAACACGCCTTTAAGGGTCCCATAACTCAAAAAATTGATCATGCCGAACCACAGGAGAGATCGCCAAGACGGCAAAATGCCGGAATCACGTCAGACTTTAACGCGACGCAGAAAAGTAGGCGCACTAACAAATTGACGCATGGAGTACCTATGATTCAAAACTTACTGCAACTGAATGTTTTTTTTTTCATCACATGTTCACTGTTCAGCGACGAGCTGATGAGGATACAAGACAGATTGGACCACCCAATATGAACTGCTCAGGCGTTAATTGTTTTGTATCGGATAATTCAATAACTGATAGTGGCAACGCACTAGTCTTGTTCAGGGCCGGATTAAGGGGGTGGCCACATGAGCCGCGGCCCATGGCGGCAAAATTAGGGGGCGGCAAATTTTGCAATTTTTTTAAATGCAGATACAAAAAAATCGGATTTAGAATAAAATTACAAACAAGAAAAGGCGACAAAATCTCTAATTTCCTGAGATTATAGTAAGTTCTAATTTTGTCGTATTTCGGTGATACAAAAGACTGCGCACCGTTAATTAGTTGAGTTAAGAGAGAAACCAAACACGTAATTTGGCCTGGAGCGGCGCGGCGCAGAGAGAAATGATGACGAGGACTTGAGATGAAAAGGAGAAGCCCTCGGCGCGGCGGTCGGCAAGTAACACATATTAGCGCCTATGAGATTGCATGAATACCTCACGCATTACGTCAAACACAGTACGGTCAACAGCAGTCGGCGCGGCGTGAAACGCACAGTGCCTACAAGACTACATGAATACTTCACGCATTGCGCCAAACACAGTGTGGTCAGCGCGGCTCGGCGCGGCGACGGAAGTTAAACCACATTTATGTTTGTTCTTTCTTAATTTTTTAGTTCATTGCTTACAAACAAAAGGCCTTGTCCCCACAGAGACAGATTTACGGAACTGAACTTTCGCGCGAAGTTCTGTGAACTTTTGCTAGTAGTGTTGACAAGGCTTACGCAAAAAATGTGTCCAACACGAGTGAACGCGTCTTATACACCCTTCTCCCTCCGGCACGTTCACTTGATGGTTTTTATTGATATTTCAAAATGAACGAGAAGAGCGCGTCAAAATATAGGCGGCCCATGGGCGGCAAGTAGAAAAATCCGGCCATGGTCTTGTTTGGCAAATACCGTATCCTCTGAGACTCGCCACTTTCTTTAGTTCTCCTTTAGTCAAGCGAGTATGCAATTTGAGCAACCTCGACATTAGTAGTTTTGTATCAAGCATTTTGATCGCTCTACGAGTAGCACTGCATTCTTAGCGCACACCGAGTTCAGTAAATTAAATCGTTAATATTAGGAGTTAATTTTAGTAATTTATGTTGCACTAATTGTGTTCTACATGAAATTTTGAAGGAGGAGCATATGCCATAATGTTTAAACTCATCAATTGTCCAGTGGTCCGTTATCACGAGTAATCGATCCGGGAAGATTCACTTTTTATGCCCATGGTGCGCGGTGACTGGGGCGAGAGAAAATGTTTTATCCTACGGTGCCGCGTCACCCAACTCAACGGTCAGCGCCGGGCCGGGCGCCCAAGGTCGGTGACCTCCCGCTATGACAACAGTGTTTCCAGCGCATTTGAATCCATGCGCCTGTTTAAAAGGCGTTTAATTCCCAAAACTCGTGAACCCTGGTTTTCGTTGATCACGCGGGACGCTAGGGCTCTTGACTTTTTGGAGTTACGTCCTTTTAGCAGGCATCGATTCATTTGAGCTCCCCTTCCGACTTAGTGCACCGACATGCATTTCAGTGATCCGTTTCTAAATCCACGTAACCGTACCAGCGCCCTATCTCAAGGGTTGCGAGCTTCCGCGTAGAGCGATGATAGAAATGGACTGGGGCCGGGAAACGTCCGTAAAAGGTTTTCCTGTGAAGGAAAATTGGCGGGAAGTCATAGGCGGATCCAGAGGGGCGCGCGCAGGGGGTGTAGTCTATTTCTATTCGCTCTTCTCCTCTTCCTCCTTCTCTTTTCTTGCTTCTCTCCTAAAATCCTCTATTTTCTTATTTTTCCTTTTTACAACTCTACTTCTTTCTCTTTTCTTCGTTCTCTTCGATTTCTTGTTCTTCTTTCTCTTTTTCCGTCTTTTCCTCTTTCTCTCTCTGTACTTTTTCCTCTTGTTTTTCCCTTCTCTATTCCTCTTTTGTTCTTTCTCTTCCCCTCCCACTTTGATTTTCCCTCCGCAGTCAGGTCCTTCTGTGGATAGACCACAAATTGCAGTTCTTCATTGTAAAATGCAGTCCAAATATCATGGGCGTGGCGTGCTTTGCGATAAATGTATTGATTTGCCATTTAAACCTATGGAATCGGATCGATAAACTGGGTGTTCGCAACCGACACTTGCATAATCGATTCTTTACCATAGCTTTAAATGGGGAATTGTCGAAAATCGATCATTCACGCCTCGCCACTGACAAATAATACTTAGGACGAGTCACGACTGGACTCAAGTGCGTCGGAGCGCTTCTAATTGATCGATGGTGCGGTTCGGACCCATCGACGGAGGTTACATTTCCGTGTAAAAGTGCCGACGAAATTCGGCCTTCTGTTGAGTTTGGATAACTGTTGTCCGAAATTGAAAAAAGTAAGACCAAGAGAAACAGCACATGAGGAAAGAAGCGTCCAAATCGCCGATTTTAGGGCCAAAAGCTTGAATGCTCCCTCCCCTCCATCCCTATCCCGCCTTCCTCCCCTCCCCCCCGCCTCTAACCAGTTAGAGGTAGATCCGCCTCTGCTCACAACCGCGGTAGACCGCGCTGAAAAGTGTTGCCGCACTGGGGACAAAAAAATTAAGTCCTGAAACGAATCGCAGTTCAGCCGTACTTTTCGTCGCTGGTAATTGTCCTCTCGTTGGTGCAGTCCGTAACTTTGTTCGTTGGGTAGTAGGACCCTCAAAGTATAAAAGAGACCAGAATTGGACAACAATTTGCAATTAGGAACTACAATTTGTGGCTTATCTGTAAAAACACTTATGTGCACAGGGAAAATAACGGTATCTACATTGTTTCTAAACAAGTTTACTGTCGGGGTCGGTTCCTTCAACCAAGGACCCCGCCCTCCGAACCGTGAAACGTTTTTCTAACTGATAGGCTTGTACAGGGTGATTCAAAAGTCCCACTCCACCAGCACAAGGTATCACCCCTGCATCTTTCGAACAAATTGAGATGTGGACTTGGAATTTTGTGAATGCTCTTGGGTCAAAGGAAACTACTTTTGGGACCCTCCAAAATTAAAATTAGATCTTGAAAAGGGGCAAGTGGGCAAGAGCCCCGAGGCTATAGGGGTGACGCGTGACTTTGGAATCACCCTGTTTAACTGCGGTTCATTTGAAGTCACAGGGATAGTGCGAGATTTTGGGATCACCCTGTGTGGCTAAGGTTTACTCCTCCCCTTACATGGCAAGCAACAGCGATGCGGAAACGGAGCTTTCTCAAAAGGCCCAGATCCGGCGAGCAGGATGACGTCGGAATTTTTTTCCAAGCAAGCGGCCGTATCTCCACTCGTCTCCGGCAGGCACCCTGCCAGGGCGACTCACAATCAGCCATCGTGTGACGCAACTATCTGGATGGAAATACGGGTTTTCGGGAGCCATCCGGCAACCTCGGGAAGACGGGAGTGAATGGAAGCGAGCGCGGGAGCCGCTTTCGATGCTGCGGCCCGTTATTATCCCCGATCTCGATCCGAGCCCCCCTCNGGTGACGTCATCCGCGGATGAGACCGAAACCACTCTCTCGGTCTCTCGCTGGAGCCGATAACGGAGCTGGGAGCTTGGACGCCACCACCGCCGGCACCGGTTTCGGCCCGCGCTCGGAGCTTTGCGCCCCCCCTCCCCGCGTCATCTCGCGGCACCTCCCGCGACCGCCCTCGTCCTACGGTAGGGTCCTTCCTTGGTCACTGTTCAGGAATCGTTGGGAGTGCTGACCAGAGAAAATACATTTCTAAGACCCCGCACTCCAATCTTCTCAACTGCGTCAAAGTTACTCTCGGAATGTAGGTTTCTTCCTTGGTCATAGTACAGGAATCATCATGGGAGTTGAAATGAAAAGGAGGAGCCCTCAACGCGGCGGTCGGCATGTAACATATATTAGCACCTACAAGACTGCATGAATACTTCACGCATTGCGTCAAACATAGTGCGGTCAGCAGCACTCAGCAGTCGACGTGAAGCGCATAGCGCCTACAAGACTGCATGAATTCTTCACGCATTACGTCAAGAACAGTGCAGTCAGCGTGAAACGCATAGCGCCTACTAGACTTCATGAATACTTCACGCATTGCGTCAAACACAGTGCGTTCGCGGCGGCGCGGCGGAAGTTAAAATTATTAAAGCACATTTCGGTTTGTTCTTGCATAATTTTTACGTTCATTTCTTACAAATGGAAGGCCTTGTTCACACAGAGATAGGTTTACGGAAATTAACTTTCGCGCAAAGTTCCGAGAACTTTTGCTAGTAGTGTTGACAGGGCTTTCGCAAAAAATGTGTCCAACACAAGTAAACGCTTGTTTTGCACCCCTCCCCCTCCGGCACGTTCACTTGATGGTTTTCGTTGATATTCAAAACGAATAAGAAGAGGGCGGCAAAATACAGGCGGCCCATGGGCGGCAAATAGGTAAATCCGGCCCTGTCGCCGCACGGTGGATCGAAACCTGCAAAAAGTCGGACATGGGCGATTCTCACAAATAGTCATTTCATTGATGTAAATGTCTTCCCAAAGAGTTATATTTTATGATACAGGTATTGGTTTTCAATTTTTTAACCCCAGTTTAACGCACATAGCCTCCTAAAGTGGCTCAGGCGGCAATCGAAAAATGTTGCCTCACTCGGGACAAACCGTTCGCCTGTTGGTATTTCCCTCCGATAGATTTATGACAATTTCTGACTAAAGTAGCTTGTTCTCCTCCTTAAGTAGGATATATTTCACTAATAACAAGTTAAAATATCGCTATTTTTATAAGCGATATTCTTGCTTAAAAGTACCCTCCTCAATACCGTAAAAATAATAATATAGCTAGACTTTTAACTAGCTATTTCAGCGTATTTCAGGGAAACCTTTGTATAGCAGTGTTAACTGATCCCTGAAGATTCATTATCAAGAAAAATTGGCTGCTCCAAAGTGCCCCTTTGGGAATAAAGCTTAAATGATTTTGAAAAAGTGAAGTTCATAAAATGGTGGCTCGAGGGAATTCGAATTTCATAGGTCTGCGGCGAATAAACACCGGGCATTTGATAGGTGATCTGTATGTAATTTTTAGTGCTGAGTCCGAAAATGACCTTGGTTTTTCTCCTACACCCACCGATTTTCCGGAAAATTGAGATTTTCCACTTAAAATGGATTTTTCGGGAAATGTGATTTTCCGGAAAACTGGTGCATGGTAAAGAGAAACCAAGGTCATTTTCGAATCCAGGAGACAAAAATACATGAGAAAACATGCCTTGCGTGGTTAAAAAAATGTCCACGTTGTTTCAGATAACGGGGTTTTCCTCTCAAATGTCCTAATCGACGCATATGATACTAATCCGTTTGTTTTGCGTCTGAAAAGACGGGAAAATTATATCAAGTTGGTGTCTAATGGAGCATTTTTCATCTACTACTTGATGCTAAAGTCAAAAATGGCCTACATTCTTTTCTATCTTCTAACTATTTCCCAAAAACTCGCGTTTTTTTGACATCGGATGTTTTTTATGTATAATTTCTTCGGAAAATTAGAAGTTAATAGAGAAAATTGAGGTAATTTGAGCTTCAGCAGGAATCATTAAGCCGAAGAAGCTCCATTAGATACCTAAGTATAAATAAAGGCAGTGTACAATGGTGACTCGGGGGGCCTTTAATTAGGAAGGCTCGGATAATACATGATTTGTGTTGATTGATGTGTATTTGATTTGCATTTTTCTCTCACATTTTTCCCCCTTGTCATTTTCTTTTGTTAGAAAGCTAAAAAGGTGCCCCAGGAATGAAGGGGAAAGGAGATCCTCTGTTTTCCTCTCAACATTTTCGGATTTTTATTAATTCATTTTTTGGGGGAGAGGAGGGGGAATGGTAAAAGAGATGAGTAATATACGTTTTATATACGATATCTAAACATTTTACCGGAGAGAAAAGTCCATTGAATACTTAAAACTCCGATTGAAATGAGTGTAGAAAGCTTAAACTTATCTGTTGTTAAACAATATCTCTTTATTTATCTGAAATTGTGCCAAAATACATATCTGAACCCAATAATCAGTAAAATAGTCATCAAAAATGAAATCTGCGACGAAAAATACATAAGAAGCATGTATCCTGATTTGTTTTATGAGCGCAAACACTACGTAAATGAGCAAACCAAGTCGCGTGATGTGCCATGTCCGGCCTGCCCTATGACTCGATCCACCGTGCGCCGTATCATTCGTCTAAACGAGAGCACTGGCTACATTTCAGAAATCTGAATGTTGGTGCACTATTCATGATTTTTTGGGTCCTTCTTGGTCCTCCGATTACGCTCTTTGTTTTAACGTTGTCCGTAAAATAGACGCTGATTTTCAGAAATTAATCCATTTGTTTTTTTGTCTGTTATAGGTAAGCATGAAGTCAAATTCTCATGTCTATCAGGTTTTACTATCGAATCCACTCTAAATCGTAAGTTTTTTTTAGTTTAGTCAACCACTTTACTTAGTCCTAGCTTTTTCCTTCTCTGACTTGACGTTGAGAGTTTTTAAGCTATTACGGCGTCCTTCAGCACGCAAAGTACCTGTTTTTTTTTTTTTTTTTTTTTTTTTTTAAAAAAAAAACTCGAACACACTTGTTTTTTTCTCAACCCTTCTTCGCGCTCGATAATACTTGAACTCAGAGGAATCGACAAAGTATACTTGAATGTATCGGACATTCCTCTAGAGGAAGACAAAACTTCCCTCTAGAATGTATGAATAATCAAAGACTATCGCATGTAAAGTGGTAGTTTTTGGTAATTCGTCTCACAATCATGTGGAGCGTAACTAACTCAGTGAGGACACTCTTCATGGTCCATCATTGACCACGATTTATTCGATGATTGTTGTATGGCAAGAGTGCTCGCATTTCATGCAAGCGAGAAGACTTGAGAAAGTGCTCCTCCTTTTCTTTATCGCTTCAACAACAACAACAACAACAATACTCGAACATTCAGAAAAATACTTCTCAGAGAATTTGCGGAAACTTGAATCAGTCTTTTTCTACCTTGCTTGAAAGCCGGAAACAGGAAAATGTCGTCGGCCGTCAACTATTTTTCAATCATTATTTCTACCTTATCTATCCAGAGGCTCAGTGAACTTGAAGTCTGTGAATGGGGAGGGGGTTTACCGGCCGAGTTGCGACCATGGGCCGAACTCCCCTAATTATTATACTTTAGTGATAGCCGTATTTTCTCCTCATGATTTAAGGACGAATAAAGCCGTGGCGACTTTTTCTGCAGTAATTTGGACGTATTTCTACCAAACGGAACTATGTGCATTAAGCATTGAGCCCTGAGACTCATAAGAATATATGTACAACAGGGCTCAAGTCATAGTGCACATAGTTCCGTTTCGCAGAAATACATCCATTTATTGCTCGGAAACATCGCCTGAGAGCTTATCAATCAGTGGCGTGGCGTGAATTGCGATATATCGATTGTTATGCCATTTAAAGCTACGAAAAAAGATCGATTATCAGGGTGTTCGCAGCGAACACCTTAGTAATCGATTCTTTACCACAGCTTCAAATGGCGAGATATCGATAATCGATTATTCACGCCTCGCCACTGTTATCAATGTCCGTATGATCGATCGCACGGCAGAGGTCACGCCGTTCAACTATTTTTGTTGTTATCACCGTATCCTACCAACCACGTGTTTCGCACCGAACTCCAACTGATTACTTAATATGAGAAACGCTCAAATAAATCCAATGTGGAACGTACTCGATGATGCAACAGATTAATATGAACGCACAAGTCATTATACTTTTTAGTCGTTATCCAGACTAACTCGTGTTATCCCTACACAAATATTTATTTCCGCACACTGTCGACCGGCACCGAGACTTTTGAGAAGCGGAAAAATGTGATTTCTGAGATGTTCAATTTTTTTTTCCATCTCAGTTCGTGACGACTTGATTAGCCTTTGAATGTATACATATACCGAACGTGGGGAAAAGGAAGATTAGTGCATGAACACGTTCTCAATACAGCAATTTCTGTCAAACTGCCGAGAAAAAAAGAGGAATTTTAATTTTCATCGAAGAATAAGCTGCCTCAGTTGTACCCTCTCAATGAATTATAAAAGGTTCAGATCATATCGCCAACCCTTTGAACACCGTGCATTTGCACAAAGAGTCGTTTCCCCGAAAGAACGTAACTACAATTCAATATTGCCAAGTTTCCTCTTGCAAATTGCATTTTTACCAAGAGAATCTTGGGCATTTTGATCGAAAAAT
The DNA here is from genome assembly GCF_001854935.1 of Bemisia tabaci. NCBI lineage: Eukaryota > Metazoa > Arthropoda > Insecta > Hemiptera > Aleyrodidae > Bemisia > Bemisia tabaci. The sequence continues at coordinate 1,503,803 of NW_017547180.1, forward strand.
TCACTGATTTTTCTCCATATTTCATGCAAAAATCTGGGACATTTTGAACAAAAATTGCACAGGTACATTCTTGTAAGAAACTGAATCGTGAGAGTCAATCTTGCAACCTTGGACTGCTGTTACGTCCTTTCGTTCGTGAGACGACAAAAGTGAACAGAATCGCTCGCAACTTGTTCTGTGGCGTGGAGATATCTCTCGACGAAAACTCAAATTCGCCAAAACTTGAAAAAATAGATATTCTGAATTTGCTTCTATGCATTACAGTTCCTTTTTCCCATTGGTAGTCGCGCGTGTTTACTTTTACGTTAAGTTACTCCTAAGATGTCCTCGTCAATTTCATCGCTGTTTCAACGCTGAAATTGATCTCACGAGTTGAGGACGGATTATGCAGTGACGCACACGGCATTTCTTGGATTTGTCGCACCCGACTTGGACCTTCAACTAAAATCGGAGGCAGACAGACATTCGTTTTCATAACAGCATCGGTACTCGATGCCGCAATGGACATGTGGGCTTCATGAGCGTTATGGATCATATTAACTGGTCGAGGAAAGTCGTTCTATTCTGAACGAACGAAAATTGTCTGTTGGGTCGGAAAGACCGTGGGACGAATATTGGCCGCACCAGATTTCATTTTGGAATACGGGTTAGCTAATATCTCTGTTTTCTTGGAAGATCAGCTCCGCGACTTATATTAAAGATTCTTTTGTACATTCTATTTATGTATTCTATATTTTCAAATATCTTAGTCCTTGCAATGAAAATACTTTAAAAAAAAACACTTTACAAATATTTTCCTATCGGAAGTGAACGTGTTTTTCGAAAACTCACGTATGTCTTAATATCATTTGTTGTCAGGGTTGTCGCTCGTTTTCGCAGCGCAGGGTTGTTGAGAGAAATCATTTCCAAGGAGAACCAGAATGATCCGCATAAATGGACTGCGTTAAGCAGAAAGGAACATGACTGCGTTAAGCAGAAAGGAACATGACTGCGTTAAGCAGAAAGGAACATAACTGCGTTAAGTAGAAAGGAACATAGCCACTTCAGGAATTGCCTTTATGTGGGCAGTTTGATTTTTACATGAAAACGGTCGTGCGGATTTTTGAGCACATTTTAGTATATTTTCCGCGTAGTACGAAGCAAGTTCCTTTCACTGTTCAAAATAATCCATACAAACGTCCTCTTGTGAAACATTCCCAGTTTTTGGCAGTAATTGGCGTGGCGTGGTTCCTTTCTGCTCAGCGCGAACTAAATTTTCTGCCCCGTCAGCAGAATCGCCCAGTCCGCGGACCCAGCAAATTCGCCCCATCCGTTGACTACTGACTGGCGGACTGAGAAGTGAGAAAAGCGAAAGTGCCTTCAATTTTGAACATGCAACCCGCACATCCGTCGAACACGAATAGTTGTATCAAGGCGCCAGAACAAGCTTATAATCAGTGTAGTATTCGTAGCTACGTCGAGATAATCTCCGATTCGAATCGGTTGTGCATAAACGAAATACTCTAACGTTAGTCCATCACTTTCTCCCTCTAGTTTACAGGAACCACCGATTTCAACCAGTAGGATAGCTCCATACTCCTTATGTCTTCTTTGTCTATCAATTTCAATAATCAGCCCTCAGAGGTTTATCAATTGTGTAATTGGACGGTGATGCGGGGAGTCTACGGCGGAGGAGGAATTAAAATATTGAATAATTGGCCCGGTTCACGCGTGGATTTCCCCATAGCTGCGCCGTTGTAGCTTCCTAGAGGCGGCGGCGGTTGCTGCGGGTGCCACGAAGGAAGGCGCAGGCGACTCGGGCGAGGCTGAAAGTGTGACGAGGAGTCCGATCTGAAAGCTGGCTTCGCTTTTCGATCTGATGCCGCTCATAATTCGGTGAGGAGCCAGCCTCGATCCTTCGATTCTCATTCGCGGGCTGATCCGCCGAGAGAGCCGGCAAAGCCACGCCCGTTCTCACCGCCGCCGTCGCCCAACTGGTGATCTCCCGTGCTCACGATGAACGCCGTATGAGCCATCAGGCGTTGCCAAATTTTCCTTTAAAAATTACGAATTTTCTGGTAAATTTGTGAATATTTTTCTCCCGATTTTTCTGCGGATTTCGCTCGTAATTTGATCTGAAAAGTCCAAAGAAATGGCAAGGAAAATAGACGTATTTCTGTCAAACGGAACTAGGCGCCAATTTGAGTTCCTTGTGAGAAATTTAGAATCCCGGATAGCGCGTTCTGTCAAACGGAACTAAGCGCCATGGAAAAGCATTGCTAGTATAGGGACGAATGAGCCCGAAGCCCGGTTCCGCCGCCAATCCAAGCCCCCCTCTACCTTCCTACCCTGATGGCGCTTAGTTCCGTTTGACAGAAATACGTCCAAATATTCATAACTTTTTTCAATGACAAAATAATGTTATCTGAGAGAAAATCTGGCAATTTCCGAATGCTCATACGGCGTTTTTACTTGGCGCGGCAGTGAAGCCCTCGTGCCCAACCGTCAAACCCATCCAATGGGCGCGATCTATAAGTTGGAACCAGGTGTTGAAGGGCTTGCGGGATCATATGGGTGGCTTACGTTCTTCCTGAACTAATTAGAGCGCCTCAGAGATTGGTCGAGGGAATCCTCTCCTCTATGCCCATTACCGGATACAGGGGACATGGTGCCACCGCGGCAGGCCCCCTCCTTCTCGGACTAAAAGGGAGAAGAGAGAAAGAGTGGAAATTAAACGAATTGAAATCATATAGGGGAAAAACAGTGAATAACAACAGATCTAAACGGCTGAGTATCGTCGTCTACAAAAAAGAAGGTATTTCTCTGTTTTGCACAAAATCTTCTATAGCTTTTATCGCAATCCACCTGCTTTTCCACTGTGTTTGCTAAAATTTTCCGAGGGGGCCTCGCCTCCCTCAACCCCCCCTCTCAACTTCCCTCCGTCCCCTGTCTCCGACCCTCCCGTCTTCAAACCAGTATAATGCCCCCCCCTCCCTCTCAGCGTCGGTCTGCCGTTCAAATAATGCCGTATGAACATTTAAACGTTGCCGGATTTCATCCGATAAAGTTTTTTTCTTGAGAAAAGTTGAATTTTTATGTACACGACAAATTGCACTGAGAATTTCAAGGAAAAACCTTGACTCGTTGCTATTTTCTTGGGGCCCAGGGGTTTCCGCAAGACTCGGTGGCCATACTCTCCCTACGCAGGTACTCTACTGCCGTGCGAAGGGAAAACGCCGTATGAACGTTCTAGAGTTGTCATATTCCCCTTGATAAAACATGTATTTTTGAGGAAATTCTTGCATGTATTCCCCTAAAATTTTCAATTATTTTGGATCAAGTTGCGCACAAAATTGTCTGAAAATTTTGAAAAAAATATTCACAGTTTTCCCAGTAAATTCTGTTTTATTCGAAGGAAATTCCCAACGCCTGAGTGCTCGTACGGCGTTTTTTCTGAGAGCACCGGCGCGGCGCACAGTGAATCGAGTCAATAGGAGAGGTCAGACAAAATTTGGAAACTTCATACGCTGATAACTCCGTTTATACAGAACTTTGATGTTTTAAAATGGGTTTCATTGGTCTCCTCGTGAAATTTTCTAATACTAGCACCCCTCAAAATGTAAAATGTCACGAAATAAACCTAAAAAGTTGCAGTTTTAGTCAACAATTTCATTTCCGACCTCTCTCGATCCACTGTGCGGCGCGGCATGCAGCATCGCGGATCCGTCACTGACCGCGCCCTTGCGCTTTTGTCGCCGATCCGGGCTCTCGGCGAGGGCAGTAACTCGTCAAGCCGCCGAAAAATCCAGGTAAATTCCATCGTAAATTACCCCCCCCCCCCCCCCCCNATCACCCTCCCCCGCCCGGTTAATGAGGAGAATAACCGATACGTAATCAAGCACTGCACGGTTGCTCCGTCATCGCGCTCACTCTGCGCCTCCCGGTCTCCCCCCCCCACCCCCCTCTCTCCGAAGTGTCCGCGCGGTGTAGTTCAAGTTCCAGACGATCGGAGCGGTCGAGGGGGGAGAGTGGGGTTAATGGATGCTTTAAATAGCCCGGATGGATTCGAGCTTTGAAGTGCTACAGTGTTGTCGCCATTTTTCCCCGCCTCCTATAGAGGAGATCGCGAGAGTCGTTCGCACTCCGAATAGAAAGGAGCCGATGTAAATTGGACGGATTCAGGTGCTGAAATATTTCGGCGCGCAGCGGATGATCGATGTATGTATGTCGATGGTGAAATTCCCGAACCGCGTATCCCGAGCGCCGTGTTTCAAAATCTCTCTCTCTTTTTGTTTTTTGTTTAAATGAGGAAAGGATAATCAGTGTTCCAGTGGCGTAGGGTGGGTTATAACTTGAAGGGGATGGTCAAATTTGGAAACCCGAGATGTAGAGAGATCTGGTGGTACTCTTTTGGCAAAATTTTAAAAATGTAGGCACCCTAAGAACGCGATTGTTGGTCGTCTTCGAGGTGCAATAAGACCATTCGAAAACTGAATAGGGCGGCCTCCTCGACTTCTTCTACTGTGCTAAGGAAAAACGGTGTATGAACATTTGAGAGTTGCCAAATTATCTTCTTTTAAATGTTTATTTTTAAGGAAATAGATCAATATTTTTCTCCGAAATTGTCAGGAATTTTGGGTGAAATTGCGAACAAAATTATCTTAAAAATTGGAAGAGAAATATTCATAAATTTTCCCGAAAATTCATGATTTATCGGAGGAGATTTGGCGACGCATGGAGGCTCATACGGTTTTCCTTAGTACGGCAGACTTGTCCCGTGCACGGGCCGCTGCTGAATGCTGATGTTATTTCTCAGAATTTTCGCTGATTGAGAAATAAAATGTATGCAAAAGTGTTCAACTGTTCAAGGGATGACGTTAAATAGTTTTCTTCTGAAATTATCTGTTATTGCAAAAATTGCTCCACGTCGTAAACGAGATGAATGGTTTGGCAATTTTGCCGTCCTTCTGCTCTATGCTTTTCTATGAGGAAAGGAACTCCCTTCTATGAAAACTCAAAATTGAGTCATTGATACTTTCACTGAAAAAAAAAACAAAAAAAAAAAAAAAAGAAAAAAAAACACTTTGGATCTAGAGTCCGGACTCTTAAAAACATCGACAAGAAAAAATACTCTTGATTCAATGGGATTTTTGCTTAAATCAAGAAATAAGCCTCTTAATTTAAGCGGATTTCCTTTTGATTTAAGCTTAAATCTGATTGAATCAAGAGTATTTTTTCTTGTCCATGTTTTCAAGAGTCTGGACTCTAGATCCAATGTGTTTTTTTCCAGTGTGGCGAAGCGAAGTATTTTCAGTCGTGTTGGCATGAACAACACCCAAAATTGGCAAATCAAACTGGATATCTGGTGATTTGAAATTTCCAGTCTGAAAAACGTACGTTTCAGGGAATGGCTAATTAAAAATTCTAATCATTCATGTTGAAATCACGGATGCACTGAACTGCAGTGCAACTCTACGTCCTCTGTTTGACATGAAAATGAACCGAGCCGCTCTTAACCTGAACGCAGTTTCGAGCAAACTATTTGAAATTCTAATCTTCCGTATGGCTCTGCGTGCAAGGCCGAATGCATCAAAGTTAAGCGAAACTTTTCACGCCCTTTTTTGACACAAAGGAAAACTGCACTGCCGCGTCATGGATAAATGGCGAAAATGTCAACGAAAATAATAACGAATCAAGGTTATATGAATCTTCAGAAAATCAAAGTCTTAAAAGAAAAAGAAAAAAAACAAGGAAAAACTCTTTCGTCGGCGCATTAAGGGAAACGTTATGAGATTTCAAATTGTTTGGCATCCGTCATCTGTATGACGAATCTGTTCCCTTGAAAGAAATGTCTCAGCGAGAAATGAACTTCATAAAGATCTCACCCCGCCGTAATTTATTAGCTGAAATACATCTATTTTTCGTCTCATTAAATCAGGGGTCATTCGGGCAATCGGTCCGTGATGCATTTCACGTTGCTAAAGTTTTATCGTTTTAGAATTCTGTAATAGTCGGGGATAATTTTCCTGAATTCTTTTGTTCAAAATTACGTAAATTTTTATCGGAGTAAACAAAAAAAAAATGGCGAAGCTGATGTAAATCCGTGAGTACGTTTTTTGAATAACCCTTATTACAGTGCCAAACCGTAATCTGTCGTGTTAAAAAAAAACGCCATATGAGCATTCAAACGTTTCCAACTTTCCTTGCAAAAAATACTTATTTTTGAAAAAAATGTGCAATTTTTTTTCTTTCAAATTTTCTTGTATTTCAGATTAAAGTGCGGACACAATTGCCTGAAAAATGTAAGAAAAATCCTCACAACTTTTCCAATAAATTTGTATTTCATGAGAGGATATTTGGCAACAACTGGAGGTTCATACGGCGTATGAACCTAGCACGGCAGTAATCCGTCCGATCATATTAACGGGATTTCTATAATTTTTGGGAAGATTTCTGGAGTCCGTAATTTCTTGTCTCTGGTAATTTCTCAGCAGCATCCAACGGAAATCTATGGAGCGTTACCAGAGCCATACGTTGAAATACCGCAGATAATCCGTCAAGTAATTGATTTTAGGAACGGCCCCTCAAGTCGTGCTTTTTTGACTTGTGCGTTATAGATTTATTTTACTCGGAAAACCCCTCTTCGGGCGTTGAATTTTCTTTCTTTTTTCTTCGCTTGCGTGGGGCATTGCGCCGAGACAACCACGGCGGTTGATGGCTCGCCCAGCATTGCCAAATCGGCCATTTAAAATGAGTCGTTGTCGTTGGAAATAAATTTAGAAGAGACCGTCCACGTTGGAAAATCGAAAATACAATGTTAGTAGACATCCTAAAATGGGTCTGGGAAAGCCAGGGAAAACTAACAAACATCCCCAGAATTCAGAGAGAAATTTCGTGTAAGTGCATGATAAACTGATTTATCACGGTTTTTTTTTTTTTTTTTTTTTTTTAAA